>VZRH01002291.1:13316-65728 GCA_013397555.1 Urocynchramus pylzowi | reverse complement strand
CCACCCGCGGGAGGGGCCGCTCCCCGCTCCGCGCTCCCGGCCGGGCGGCTGCGCCGCTCAAAGCCCGGGGTTTAATTAGCACCGCACCAGCTCGTGCCATTAATTAGGCACGGGTCTCCCCGCCCCCGTTCCCCGTGAGGATGCTCTCGGGGAGCAGATCCCTCCAAGGTTCGGTGCGAGGCAGGCAAAGCCCCGCTGCCCCGGGGAGCGGGCGTACGGCCGAGCCGCCTGGGGACAGGGAAAGAACCAAGGACACGGGGACACCGCGGCCCTGGCTCCTCCGGTCCTTGCATCCGCTGACTGCGGCTGTCAGCTGGCACCAAGGTGCCCTCTGCAACTCCCGGCTGGAATGTTAGTGCTGTGCTGCTGCACAGAGCACAGGACACTGCAGCCTCTGCCCTGAGCCCCGTCACCAACCCCAGCGCCAGGAGAGGCCCTTGGCAGTGTGATTTGGGACCCACCGTCTGCTGCTTCTCGTCTCCTCCCTCCAGTGCCCTCCCATTCCCCAGAGAAAGCCAGCACAGCTCTGCCGTGGTGCTGCAGTTTCATAAAAACATACATAAATATATTTCCATTTCTGTAAGAGAGAGCAAAGCTGCACAGGCACCTATAAAACACACAGTCACTTCTCCACCCAGCGCTCCCAGCACAGGTCGTATAAAACATATAAAAGGGGCACAGGAGACAAAGGCTGCAGGTGAAGCAGGGGTACAGTGCCAAGAAGACCCTCGCTGGGGCACAGGGAGCTGCCAGGGTCCCTGCAGCATTGCCACCCTCAGAACTTGTGCCTCCTCCGGCGGCAGCCTTTGGGCCGTTGCTGGCTGCCTGCATGGAGGGCCATGCACGGCTCCGAGTCCACCACGCCATCCATGGCTTCCAAGGACACGCCGGGTTTCGCAGGGGAGACATGGAAAGGGAGGTGCTGAAGGGAGATGGGGCTGTCTGCTGACGGCTCCCCATCAGCGGCTGAGAGTGTGGGAGAGGAGTGCTGGTCTCCTAATCCAGTGAGGGGAGGCCCCGCGTCAGCACCTGCAACAAAAGCACACGTCAGCCCTCCTGTGTGAGCCACGGGTGCTGCCAAGAGCACCTCTCCCCCCTCTTCTCCTCCTGTCCCTGGATCCATGGAGGGAAGCACTGGTGCACAGACAGGGACAGCAGAAGCCTCCCACATCCCCCAGGAAGCTGGACATGTCTTGGTGCAATGGCTCAGAGTACACCCCTATTCCTGCAGTCCAGCCCTATTCCTGGGCTCTGGTGCGGGTCCAGTGGGCACACATCCAGTGGGTACTGGCAGGAATGTGTGCAGCCAGCTTGGGAATGCTGACAGCCAGCTAAGCCCACAGCCTCCTTCTCTGCTCTGAAGGAACAGACCCTTCCAAGGGGAATTTACTCTCTCACACAGCCCAGGCCGAGCCAGGACCAAAAGGGGAGAGCTGGGAAAGAGCAGCCCTGACCCAGCCAGGCTGGCATAGAAAGTTTTCCACCTTCAGACTTGCTCTCCGAGAGCTCCAGCATCCTGAGGAGTCCTCTCTCCTGCCTTCCAGTGTCCTGCCAAGGAGAAGAGAACCACCATCACAGCGCTGCCACGAGGGAACCCCTTAGTCAGCATGGCCTCGTGGGCACTTGTTCCCCCAGCCCTCAGGGTCAGGCTGGGGACAAGAGGGACTGATGCTTATCCAGGGCCTCCAGCCACCTGCAGGAAGGGCACTGCTCTGTGCCCAGCCCAACCAGTGCTCAAGCAGAGGCAGCAGAGAGCAGCTGATCAAGCAGAACACGGTAAAGAGGGAGGCCAGGGTACAGGATGCCACCCCCAAGCCCAGCCAGCATGCACAGGGCTGTGATAAATGGGGCATCAGGGGCTCTGACACAGCTGCAACACATCCCCCAGCACTGCATGCCCAAGGGCAGACTTGTCCCACTCTGTCCAAGGGTGTTGGTGCTCAGTGCTGGAGGGAAGGGCCTTCAGGGCACTGCCAGGCAAGGAACACACCTTGTGCCCTCTCTCTGCCCCTGGGAAGATGCAGCCATGCTAGTCACACATGCTAGGGGAAGACCACTTGGCTTGGCTGCTTTGAGCCTCACTGGCCCAGTGAAGTCCTCCTGGCTGCTCCCTGCCCCCAGAACTGCTCTGGAAGGCACTGGCATCCTAGCTGTGGTGCTGGAGCTGCAAATCACCCCAAAATGGGCCATTGCAGGAAACTGCAAGCCCAACTGTGCCATTAGGAAGCTTTGCAATGGTCCAGCCAATGCCCAGGCTTCCCCAAGTGAGCTGCCACCCCAGCAAAAGAAAGGGCCAGAGGTAACAGAGCCTTGCTGAGCCTTCCCAAAGAGCCCCCTGACTTCAGCATCTTTCCCCCATACCCTGTGCCTGCTTGCAGGACCCACACACCAGCCAGCTGTGGGGCACAGGGACAGAATCAAACAGCCCCCACAGAGCTGGTCACATGCAGAAGCAGCCATGCCCTGCAGTACTCTGAACCACACAGTGCTTGGCTGTATCCCAGCCAAAATCATCAACCAGAAATCTCATCTGAATTTGCATCTGAATCCCCAAAAGGCTGAGGTCTTTGATGGATTTAAGGGATTATACAAAACTAAGACATCATGTTGCATCTTCATGCCGTGAATCACATTTCTGAGCGCAGGCAAAGCTGCAGCACGAGGGTTTTGCCTGCAGGAGCCAGCAGGAAGGCCTGGAAGGACTCTCTGTGCTCCCCTGGGACTGCCACGAGCAGGAAAGAGCACGGTGGGGGCTACCACCTGGCGAGTGACTGTGAGCCAGCTGCCACCCACGCTCCTGCCTCCCACCTCCTCTAGCAAGGCATGTTCCCCACACCCAGCACACCTCCAGCACACTCACTCCCCCACAATTCTCCTGGGACGCTGCTGTTCGCTCCCAGCACTGAGCAATTTCCCCTGCTCTGGCTCTAAAGCCTTCCCCCTGGGAATGGGCTTGTGGATATCCAGCTAGCTTTGTCATCCTGGCCTCCACTCCATCGACATTCAGCAGAGGAAGGCTGCAGGACTGAGGTGTGCTGGCTGGCAGCAGGACAGCCCTGGCTGCCTGCCCACTGGAGAGGCTGCTGGCAGCTCTGCTGGATTAGCTCACCCCTGGGAGCGCTCCGTGCTCCCGCACACCGTCATGGGAAGGAGGGCAATGAGTTCTCTGTCCACAGCAGCCCACAGGGACAGGCAATCCTACATCAGGTCAGCTCATCCCTGCCAAGCAGGGAAACAGCTCCTGCTGCCAACCCAGCCCCACACCCAGCACAAAGCAAAGGGGATGGTGTGCAGGGTCGCCCCTCACCTTGGCTCTTCGCAGCCTCCTGGTTCCCTGAGCTTGCCTAGCAGCCTGAAGGCAGCTGTCCACGTGCCTCTGATACTGCAGCAGTGGCACCAGTGACTTACAGAGGTAGCACTTCTCACACCTGCCAGGCAGCAAAGGACAGAGCAGTGCATTAGGATTCACCCTGCACCGGGCTCCCAGACACCAGTGGAGACTCTCCTCCTCCAGGCCATGCCGTGGAGAAGACGTGTCACCAAATCCAGTCTCGCTCAGTGGGGTCAGGCCGGCACCAATCGCAAAGACTGAGTGATTATCAGTTTTCCCTGCCCGTTCCTCTGTATCCTGCTGCTGCAGCAGCGGGACAGTAATCAAATCTGCTCATCTAACTATCTCAAACACCACTGATTTTTCCCCAGACATAAAGCACCCTGTCAAAATCTACAGAAATGGAGTGCAAGGGCTTTGCAAAGGGGAGTTAAATTCTGCCTGAAAAGCAAACCAAGTGTGTTAAATCAGAGAGACATTTTACCAGGGCTGGATGAACTTGTCTGACTAGTAAATCAAGCCTTTCTCTGCACTGTCTCCATTTTACATCATGCCATGCAGGGAGAGGAATTGCAGAGCACATGCTCCTGCTGGGGGGTTGGCTCAGCCTGTTTCTCAAACCCCCTTGTTTGGGTGGAAGATGCTCAGGCTCACGCAGGACAACTGAGTGTTCTTGGGAAGAAGATTATTCTGGGTGAAAGGAGATGAAGGTCAGGCACAGATTTACACAGCTACACTCACTTCCACACCAGCTCTCAGCAGGGACTGAATCCTGCAGAAGAGGACACTGGCTCTTCAGGAGGGAAGCTGCATTCAGGAATGGACTCTCTCCAAGAAGAGACAAAGCCCCCAGGGACCAGCCCCAGCAACACTGTGTTCAGTTTGCTAGTGGTACTCTCTGAGTGAAACACCCCAGGCTCTAAAATGCATATGGAGAGCCCCCATCGAGCAAAACTCTGCAGCACTTTTTCCCCGTATTTTCTTTCCAGTCAGTGCTGATTACCCAGATAATGTGTCTAAACAGAAGCTGTCCTCTCTATAATTAGCCTAATTCCATTAGTGATGTTGCCATCCACTGTTTGTAACAGCAAAATTGCTTCCATAGCAGGGATTTTACTGTCAGATCCTCTCTTATGATGCTTTGTGTGGGTGGCAGGAGGAGGGGCTGCATGGAGAGAGATTAAACAAAGCCACTGCTATTCTGAAAGTCTAATTTAATTAAGAATATCACTACAGGTGCCATGTTGACAGCCTCCATGTCCTGGCCTCTTCTTTTCCTGGGGTTACCAAGCTAAAACCTCCCATCAGAAACTGGCTGAGTTAGCACCATTTTAGCTACAGCTACCCCCCAGCAGCCATGTGCCCCTGACCCGTCATGGATTGGGCTGAAAGGAAATCAGTGCAAAAATAAACAATCTGAGAACAGCAAATTCCTCTTGCTTCAGTTTAAATATAGCCAGCACTGCAACAAGAGACACTGAGGAAAAGCAATTTCTTAGGGAAACACTGTTATAAGGCCAATGGCCAGCATCTGAACAGGAATAAAGACATCCACAGCCAAGCTAGTACAGAAGCACAGAAACGATCTTGGAGGAGCAGGCATACCTACTTACTTGTCAGTGTCTGAGGATGGTGGGCTGCTTCTACCACTGGCAGCTTTATTTCTTGCCTCTCTCTGACGCCGGGTGAGCACTGGAGGAAAAACAAAGGGTTAACAAAAAGGGTTACTACCATCCACCCTAAACCATCCCTACATTGTGCTCAAATGCACCAAGTTTCCATCACTTCCACTCAAAGCTGCAGCAGAAGTGGTGGTAGAGGTGAAGAAGCAGTGGACTGGAATAAGCAGGGTTTTCTTTTCCGCAGAAGAAAATTGCTGGACAAGTGTCCTTTTTTCCTGGGGGGATACTGAAAAATTTACCTTTCCCAGACTGGGGAACCAGCTGACCACTTCACACCTAATTTGCCAGAAACAGCTGGATTGACAGTCTGTAGTTTACAGGAATTTCAGAGCTGATGACAGCAGTGTGATAGCCTGAGAGCAGCATTACCCAGCTGCTCTGGCAGCACAGCCCAGCTCCCTGCCAAAGCAGGCTCCCGTGCCTGCTGCAGGGAGGGACAGTGCCAGCTGTGGGCTCAGGGGAACGCAGAGCTGAGGCAAGGCCGTGCAGAGGCACCAGACCTGTGACAGAGAGCCTGGCTGGGAAGGGACGCAGCTCGCACTGGAAAGGGAAGGTTACAACAATTAGCCCATGCTCATCACTTTCCCACTGCCCATGTGAACCATGGTGGTCCGTGCTATTGTCCACAGACAGCCCTGGCAGTCCCTTGGATGAAGATCTCTAGCAGGAGCAGTGCTGCTCTCCAGAAGCTCCAACACATGGCTAGCCAGTGAGATCCCAGCTGAGCAGCTGATGACGGGTCCAACCATTTTTGTTCCCCCAGCAAGCCCAAGCAGCCTTTCCCAACTGGCTCTGCAGGCATCTGCAGGGAGCACGTTGGAGTGTTGTCCCTTTCAGTTGAATTCCTCTCAGCATATTCCTGTTGACATACCACCAGCAAAGATCCTCAGGGAACATTTTAGATAGCTTAGCTTGCTTCACCAGGGACGTTCAAGACTCCAGCTCCAAAACAGATGTCACAGTAAGCGCTCTCAGGCATGCTGGCTAAGGGGACAATGCAGGGAGCTGTTTTACGGCTTGGTGATGCTGCTTCCCATACTCATGAGGACAAAAGTCTGACTCCAAGGTATAGGCACGACAAACCTGTTATTGTTAGCACATCATCTGTGATAAAGAAAGCGAAGCACAAAATTTTGTGTGGAACAATGGGCATTCTTTTGAGTTTTAGCAAAACCCCATTTCTAGAATGTTGGGCAGCCCCAATATCTATTCACAATGCAACACAGCCTTGCCTTTAGCAGCAATCACTGATCTGCAGCTACAACCAGCAATGTACTGTGAAGTGCTCAGGAGCTGTTGGGGCTGATGGGAGACAACCATGCTGAACAAACAAGCTCAAGCCTTCCTGAGATGTGGGTATTGTCTCGTAGGCTATGACTGATACCAACAGCTCATTGCTTTCAGGAACTAAAGCAAACGCCTCTCTTTAACATAGCCTGGCCCAGATTTGAAGTGGCAGCCTGACTAGGAAGACTGGCAACAATGGCCACCCCCCAGGCCATCCATCCTCCCAAGAACCCAACCAACACATGCTTTGACAGCATGGTGAGAACTGCTCTCCAAATCAGCGTGCTCGTTAATATTCCTTAACAAGCCTTGTGCACCAGCTCAGGTGTTAATCAGTTCTATTTTCTACCAAAAGCAGTGAACACATCTGGCATAATGGGCCCATTAGAGATGTCTGGGACTAGCTCTGCAGCTGCCCAGGAGGAGACCCTCAGCTGCATTACTGGAAGAAACAGCAGAAGAGAGAGAACAGGGCCAGCTGGTGAGGCAGAACCCCTGCCAAAACATGATGGTTGCCCTCAAGAAGGGGGTTCAGAACACAGGACAAGACTTGCCACAGGCAAAATCCCCACCACAGAGCAGTGCTGACCTGCTTGTGTGACAGGAGCCTTGTAACTCTCCCAGATGCAATGCTCTTTGCTGGGTCAGACATACTCTGTGGCCCGAGAACAACCTTTTCCCTCGCTCGGCATTTCTTCTGGCTGACGAGTCATTCTTGGCCTGTTTGGCTCCAGCACTCACCCTGGGGAAGAGCAGCAGCCCATGCCCAGTATGGCCTTGCTATCATATCAGCACACTCAGCCCGGGCACCTCCTGGGGCTGCCAGGTCTGGCTGGCATGTGGAGCTGCGAGGTCAGAGCCACTGACTCCTCACCTTCCTGCTCAGCCCACCTGCAGTCCGATCCACCAGCTCCCTGTGCTCACTACCAGCTGTGCCACCTCCCTGCAGGATCTGTTAGTGTCTGGCTCATGGCATCTTGTCCCTTCTCAGAAGCCACGCAGTTTTCCTCTGCACCCATTTCATTACTCTTTCTGCTGTATCAGTGCCACTTCTACTGATGTCAAGAGCTTTTTAACAGCACCAGTGCTGCTGCTGAAGACTGACAGCTGCATCAAGACTGCATTTGAGCCTTTGGGAGGAAGGGATTTACCAAATCCTCATTTTCCTGGGCTCGCTTGGGAACTGAGAATGCCGGATGGATGTAGATGGAGGGTGAGAGGCATCGAGTATGTCACAAAGCCCAAGAGCATTTGCTGTACTCAGCTGCAGCCAAAACTGGCTTCCACACTGAAACCAGCACATCCCAGTGCTGGCAGCAGCAGGGGGAGATGAATGTGGTGACTCCAGCAGAGCCCTCTGACACAAGTGAGCCCCTTCAGTTGAGTGCATGAAGAAAGAGGGAACTGGCACAGAAATTCCACAGCTCCACTCATGCACTTGGAATTAACACCAGTCACTGAGCTGGAAACCCAGGGCCTCAGCCCTCCCCAGCCTGGTACAGTCACTCACACAACATCAGGCTCTTCTTTTTTATTTACTCAGATCACAGGAAAGTAGAAATTCATGATAAGATTTTCATGCTGCCCAGGTATGTGGTGGTCTGGGCATCCTGCCAGGTTGACCATGTACATAGGGGAAGCAACTGTAGCTCATCTTGTCCAGCTGCTCATTTGAAAACTTGCCCTTAGATATCAGCCAGACTGAGCTGGCCTCCTGAGACCTAAGACTGAGAGACTTTGGTGCATGATTATAAGAAGGAAGAAGAGAAGTAAAACCAGCAAGAACCCATCCTTTTGTAGTATTAAAATGAAAACCACTGACAGCTATAGTTTGCAGGACTGCAATTCCAGAGACATCAGGAGTAAGCCTAATTAATAAATCTGAAGACAGACTAAGAACCCCTGATCCAGTGCACCAAAGGAAAACTGAAGCCATCTTTTCTTAATAGATCAGGGCATGGCTTAGAGGGCAGAACTTTGACTTCCTCTCACACAAGGCTGTTGCTGTGCTCCCGAGGAAGCCAGCAGCCAGCCAAGAGCACACAGTGCTGCAGCAGTAAAGAACAGCTTCTGGACCCACACAGGAGCTGGCATTTGCTTCAGAAGACAATTCTCTAACATCTTTTTTCTCCCCATGCATTAGCTTTACCTGTGGATGTTGTGCTAGTGGTGGATGCCAAGGTAACAGCCCTGGAAACAGAGTCCTTTTGTACCTGCACAGCGGTGCCAGGCTACTGTCTGGCCTCTGCTCAGAGCTGAACATCATCTCTGCCTATTCCACCCAAATCCCACAGACTAGCCCAGCAGCTGAGAGCCCTCTGGGTGACAGCTGCCTTCCAACAGCTGTTGGAAACTGGCCTGAGGTGCCCCACAAGCCAGAGCCCCACAGGCAGGCAGGATTCTGCCCAAGCCCAGGAAGCCCATGGTACTGCAAAGAGTCTGGGTGCAAACAACACAGGTGTCTTAGACTGTTATGGCTAATAGAGCCTGGTCTCTACAGGGAAAATGCTAGAATAACTGGCAATAGAAAACTCAAATTACTGTGATTTTGTCCCAGACCCATTGCTCTGCTTACAGCCATTATTACAGAGCAAAATTCCTTTTATTCCAGGCTGGTTTCCTTACAGGGGGATTGTTCTGAACAAGCCAGAACAGCAGAGTAGCAATTCCAAAATAACTACCCTTACAAACATCCCCAAGGAGACCAGCCTGGAAGCAGAATGGAGAGGCCAGCCTTGAACTCTGTCCTGCTGAAAGCCAATGCCAAAGAAAAGAACAAATTCCCTTGCACTGTCAAAGACTTCAAAGCCTTTTCCTGATCACAGTCAGGATTCCCCAGGATCAATGGATACACTCACAGTCCAGCCACACCAGGGACCAGAATACCACAAGGCCAAAGACATTCCTGCTAAAAGGCACACTAGAAATTCTGCTCCATTTTGTAACACAAATAAGACCTTTATCAGTCTTGAGGATGGGAGAGGAACTATGATAATTTGTGATTTCCCTGAGCCAAATGCTTTGCATCAGTAGCTGAGTTGTGCCTGCAGACAGAACCTTCCACCAAAATTAAGCACCAGCCAGTATCAGCCTTTACTCTGGCTCCTGTTATCTTGACAGGACCCATGTCACATCCCCAAAGATTTAGTATAGCAGGAGATTTTTATTTTAAAACTACATCAACTCTGCATTAAGGTTACATGGTGAAACTTCCTCCTGCTAGAGGAAAGCAGAAGTTACAGTTCTTGTACTAGCTATGATTTGCTCAAATTGCTCAAACATCATAGATTTAGGCTGCATTTAACAAGCCAATATGTAACTGAAAATTATATATTCACAGCCTGAAAAGTTAATCTTATTACAAGCTACTACTTTGATATTACCTGACATTGTGCTAACACAGATTTTACATTTCAAGCAGCAGCTAAAACATAACTTACTGAATATGTTGATAACCAACCAGTGTATTTGTTCACTTAAGCTCTACAAAGGTTGGCAATGGAAAACTGATATGAAAAAGAACACAAAGAGGATTAATATGGACATTCTGACTGTGCTTCTATGCCTCACTCTTCATATGAAGGAGAAAAATCCACACTCCCAGACTGATAGTTATCATTTTGCAATTTTAGTGAAACAAGAGAGAAACTTTTCTGCAGTCTCTGCCACCCGAACAGGCCATTTTTGCACATACAAATGTCAGACTTCATGCAGAGCACAGGCCATTCTTGCAGTAGTACAGAACATTTTCCCCTCTCAACAGCCCTGAAGGACGATTGCCCACATGGCTCAAGCCTTCCATTTTCTATCACTGCCACATTCTCTGCAGGTCCTCAACAAAGCACACAATAGACAAATCTTACAAGTACTGCTTGAAGCATCCAGGACTTGATCCTGGGGTAATATTCAGGAGCTGATAATGCGGTGAATTATTGTGTGAAGTCAATCAGAAATGCTGTCTCTGTGCAGGAGGTGCTGGAAATACCAGAGCCTCCAATAACACTCTCCTGGGCAGCGTGGAGATGGAATAAGGCAGAGTGAATAAACCTCCCCATACTCCAAATATCAGGCAGGCAGCACCTGCCTGCCAAGTAACAACAGGGAAGGGGGGGTGAGTGTGAGGAGCAAAGACTGGAAGCAGCACTTGGCAGACCTGGAGCGTCCTCGCCCGGCTCCGGTCCCGCCGTGCCGTCGCAGTACATGGCGTGCACCTCGATCTCGCCAGCTGGGAAGCTGTGGGCACACAGAGGGCACGGCACACGGGCAGCAGCTGCAGGACTGCACTCGGACACAGTCCTGCCAGCGTCTTCATCCCCACCAACCTAAGGAAGAAGAAGAAAAATTAGCCAGACAGGGTTGTTTCTGTTACTTTGCTTAGGTGCAGAGCTCCATGCTGTCTGGTAGTTACTCACCCTCACACAGACTCAGATTTTCTTGATGAGTTTTACTCTTCCTTCATCACATAGTGCTCAGAAATAACACCACCGGCTAAATGAACTACACTGCACTAATAACTAATTTTTCTTGCAAAGGCAACATGTCCTTCTGAATCATGGTGAAACTCCCTGCACAGCCATGCACACCGTTTAAGGCAAACATCACCTGCACTAAAGTGGAAAAATGGCAAAGCTTCCATTAATCAGGAAATCTCGGAAGCGAAACTGATGGAAAATTCATGGGGCAAAGCAAAAGTTCAACACCTGACTTGTGCTCATCAGTTTCTGGACATGATCCATGCTACACAGGCAGCATTGTCTGGGAACGCAGCTTCCCCCAGGATGAAAGGAGGCTGCTGTGGTGTTAGGAAGCCTGGAGAGATCACTGGAAGCTCCTCCTTTATAGAGGAGGTGGCTGAAGCAGTCATGAGAGGGGACACTGATCAAGGAGAGAGGCAATACCATTAAAAATCTGTGTCACACAAAATTACTAGCAGAGGCTTTTCAGCAGGGCAGAATGTCACAGCTCGTGTACGTTCTCAGGGTGCCATTACCACTTACAGACACTCTTTTTGCATTGGTCACACAGCTGCAAAGGTGCTCCACTATCAACCCACAGAGATCCAGCCTGCTCCCTATGCCATTGACATTCCCAAATGCAGCAGACTGCAGCCATCTCACTCATAACTGCATCTCTGCCTAGTCAGGCTTGCTGTAAGATTTTACCACATTTAAGAAAAAAACCTTCCCCTCCCCGCAATGATGAAGAAAAGCTATTTAAATATTAACCATGTAGAGAAACCTATAGAAAAATAATATGGGAGAGTTTTCTGCTCTTAGAGCTAAGCAGTGACATGTGGACAGTGTGCAGCAAAACTGCCGTCTGCTTCCCTCCAACAGTATCATTTCAGGGAAGCAGTAATTGGGGTCAGCCAAGATGCTCTGTGCCACTGGAGCGCTTTGCTGTATTACTTGGTTTATTACTTCCTTTCCCAAATGAGGATCTGATCCTGATTTTTATGTCCTAAAGGGAAGGAG
Organism: Urocynchramus pylzowi; assembly: GCA_013397555.1. Taxonomy (NCBI): domain Eukaryota; kingdom Metazoa; phylum Chordata; class Aves; order Passeriformes; family Fringillidae; genus Urocynchramus; species Urocynchramus pylzowi. The sequence goes on along the minus strand of VZRH01002291.1, from coordinate 53,954 downwards.
GGTGCTTTGTTGACTCAGAGGAGCTATGACAAAAATTGCAGGACTGGGACTCAAACTGAGATTCCGACTCTCAAAAAGCATTTCTCCCCAACACCAGCTGAAAGGCTGCAACAGTGAGCCCCAGGAACATCCCTCATTCCCAGGGAGGCTCTCTGCCCTGAATTTCTGCAGAGGAGTTGCCACAAGATTTCCTCCAGCCAAACACAGGCTGCTGAAGTACATCACTTACAGCATTAACACTTGTACCCCTCTCTCACATCTCAGTGTCATTACATCTTGTGAAGTCCTCACTGTGGGGCATCACACTGAAGAGCCATAAAATACAAAATGTGTCAAATATGAATGATCAGATCAAACCTGTGCTACACAGACAACACACATAAAAAATATGATGGGAAAAGCAGCAGGCACTGCTCCTTCTAGCTGCCTTTTTTAAAGCAATCTTAGGAGATCACCAATTCTGCACACCCTGCCCGCCTACATTCAGCGGTAAATTACTAATTTTAAATGGAAATGCAACATTCTGTAACAAAAGACTCCTTGTACAAAACCTTGCTGTAACAGTCTGGAAAACCTCAACTGCAGAACCAATCACCCCTGTCAGAGCCAGAGACAGTTGCCTCTGCTTTTTAGCAGAGGAAATTGCCTACAAGACATAGTACTTGCAGCCAACAGCCAGCCAAGAGCAATGCTAGAGGCTGAGCTCAACAACAAGACTCCTGTGTCCTGGCTCAGCATCTGCTAGGAAGAAGTCATTCCCAGTGGTCTCTGCTTGGCTCCTGCAAACCACTGATGCCATGGTAGCTGTTTCTGCTGTTTTCCTGGAGGGCTGAGGGCTCTGGTCTGGGACCTGCTGCCAACCATAATGTTGTCAAACAATCCCTAGGAACCTGCTCCCCACCACCTTGTGCCACCCAGGCAGAGGTGTGAGACACAGGGCACCCTCTGCAATGCTCAAGGGGACAGGGCAGTGTCCTGACCACAGCCAAGTGGTCATGAATGTGCTTTGGTGGCCAGCCCAGGACCGCCTCTCTCTCTGCTGCAGTCCCTAATTGACTGAGCAGTGCTTGGAGATACCTGCAGAATGAAAGGCACACGAGAGCAGAAGATGGTTTATTAAGAGGCCTGTGAGAATGAGACATTGGAACTGCAGACGTGCTGTACAAGCTGCAAACTCCCAGAATGAGCTTTCCACAAATGAATCCTCTTGTCAAGAGCTGTGTGATTCTGCATTCATGTACCCTGCACCAGAGGAGTACTTGGCAACCCCTTTGATATCGCTCTCTAAATTAATAGACAAAGGGAGTTTCATCAGAAGCAGGAACTGAAGTCAGATGTTGGTACAGTGACAGCTGCAAAGCAATTGCTGTGCAGGTGTGACAACACGGGGAAAGGGGCTGCACACAGCACACATCTGCAGCAAGAGGTAAGAGGATGGCCCTGCCACTGACTTACTATTAACTATTACTGCACAGAACTCAAGATTCCCAGGACACTCTGCTTGGCCTGAAAACCACCACCAGCCCTCAACACGTCAAGCACATCTTTATACCAGTCTTATCTCTGGGTAAAGCTCTCCTCTTAGCCTCTTGGATATGGTCATTGGAGAGCAAAGTGGAGCTCAGAGCACTGTAACAGGGAAAAGCAGGTGACAGCACAAGTGCCTGAGGTTTATTCAGGCTCCCCTCAGAGCTCCTGGGGTCCCTCTGCATTGCTGAGTATCACAGCTCGTACCCCTGAGCATGGGCAAGCAACAGCACTGCCGCCCACGCTGATGGCATCCTCCAGCTCAGCAGCACTGGGATATAAAAGAACGGGCTGGAATTGATAACAGCTCTCCAGCTATAGGACTGAAAGGCTTCAGAAGCAGCTGCATGCAGTCCCCAGCCAAAAGGGACTGGAGATATGAAGCAGTAGAGAAAAGCAAAGAGGGAGCTGTTTGTGAGGATCCAAACAGCAGAAGTCCAAGCTTCCAGCTACCTAAAGGGAAATGCCAGCACAGCTCAGCTGAACCAAGGGCTAAAAGGTAGGATTGGAACCAGGACCCTTCAACTTCAAGCTCTTTTACCTGCATAGGTGCACCTCTGCTGTCTGAACAGAGCTCTTCTCTCTCCTCCTCAACAGCTTCCAGTGGGCTTGGCTGTGTCTCTGCAGAAAAATATCTCCATGTCAGCACAGGTTTGCAGCCCCCAGCTATCTCCTCACTTGTTGATGTAGCTTAGTCCTTAACGCCTTTCAAGAGTTTTCACAGTTTCAAGACATTCTTTAGACATGCCACAAATGTTATCAGACAAAGTGCAACAACACAGCCAGATGAGGGGTTAAAGCCACAGCATGGTAGGGTGAGGATAAAGGCACTGCAGCTGTGTAGCTTCATGAGGAGTGAGATTAGACACAGGGAAAGTGTGTGGGACACTTGCTGGGATGGAGACAAAGCAAGAATAGAGCTGCTCTCACATTGAGACAAGCAGAGCTCCCATTCCATGGTCTGTCTCACAGTCACACCTTCTTTAGACCTCCACATCTTTGTTAGCAACAAAATATGCCTCCAAGCAGCACCATGACCTATCCTGCTACAGCTGCTCGTGAACAGGAGCAGCCTCTTCATTATTTTTCTCACTTAAAACCCTGGACCAGAAAATCTCAAACATGGTAGGAGAGACCAAGGAAGAAAAACTCCTTAGTCCCAAACATGTTTAATTAATGTAAGACAAAAATTATTTCAGCTCTCACGCTTTGCACATTATCTTGACACTGAAAAATCTGAAAATTTGATTGCATTGCAGAGACACCTTGTTTTGAGTGATCTCTCCATGCCCAATGCACATCCAAGTGTCTCTTCAGCGTGTCTCCAGCAATCCCTGTCACAGAACTGCCTTAGAGGAAATGGGTCCAAAACTAGGGGACCAAACTAAATTACCTGAATAATAATTTTAGCCTTGAAAAATGGAGATGGGAAAGAAATCTCGTTTTGTTCAAATAACTTGAAAATTCTCTTTTCACTGAATTTCCTAAGTGTGTAACTTTCAGTACAAAATTCACAACAGTCTCAAGTGCCTCTTACCTGGGCAAACAGAGATCTCTTCTTCAGCAGAGTTTTCTGTGGCAATATCTGGGCTCCTTTTACTGCCAAGTGGGGTCATTGTGGAGATGCTGTTCAAAACATAAATATAACATGAATCTCCAACCCGGTAGGTGTGAGGGCCACACCTGCCCCTCTCACACAGTTCAGAACAGCAGATGATGCCATAATTTCCAGGTGGTCAATATCTGACAGCCAGAAATGACCAGGATAACAGCAAAATATGGGTCTAAAATGCCATCCTAAGCAAAAGCCCCAAAGGGAACATTTTTTTCTTCTAGAAAGGCAGAAAGGGTCATTATCTCTTGTCAAGAGAGCAAAAATACCTGCTCACAATTGTGGAACTCTCTGTGGGAGAAGATGTGGGCATTGTGCAGGTACCAGCACTGTGCCTCTTTCTGGCTGGGGAAGGAAATCCTCACAGGGGAAAGACAGACCTGCTTTATCCTGCATTATCCTCTCCCTCCTCACACTGCTCATTTTCTCCCTTATCCCTGTGCTGCCAGAAGCAGCATGGATGTGACACAAGGCATTTTCCCTGCAGCAAAGTCCTTACAGCATGAGCGCGGTGGTTCCTCGGAGCAGCACCCAGCACTGCTCCTCTCATTTTGACCTTTGGATTCCTCCTTTGTTTTTTTTCTCCCACCTCACTGCACAGTCCTTTTTTTTTTTTTTTTCTCCCACCTCACTATACAGTGTCTTTCTGACACAGACAGGCATTGCTGAGTAAGTCTGGCACCCATGCTGACACACTCTGCGCCTTGCGTGGCTTTCTGATTAGTCTGATCAAGTATGCAAGAACACACTTTAAAAACATGAATCCCCACACTGACAAACACAAGATTTATTAAGCTCAACCACAGGCCTTAGAGAAGAGAGAACAGCCACTGCTGATTTATGATAAATAACAAAATTCTGATAGGAAATCACAAGTGGCTTTTCTCTCTAAATAAAGCATCTCAAAGCATTTGTTATGAATCCAGGCTGAGCGTGTTTTACTCTGTGTCTAACATCAGGGCTCTCTTCAAAAGAACTCACACAAAACAACTTGCTATGACATTTATAAAATGGGCTAATCAATTTGAAGTCAAACCACATTTCTTGCTACACCAACTATCTCCTGGTAACAAAGCCTATAATCATTTATTAAAACCCCAATCTTCCATGCTCTGTACAAAGCGTGGAACAAGCGGGGAGAGCAGCCCACAGAAAGCAAAGCAATTTCTTCACAGGACTGGCACTTCCTGAACTGCTCCACTCCCTCCAGACAGCTCAGAGCCATGTTTTCCTATTAAGTGCTGCTGAGGCCAGCCGGTTGGGGTGCCTGAGCCATACCCAAGAGAGGCCTGTGCTGGCAAATTACCAGGAGCCAGATGGCAACACTTAATGTGCACAAAACTGCAAAGACTGCAGCCATTTCTTGCCTTGCTCATGTTCCAGCTGCTCGAGGAGGGGCCACTGCATCCAGGGGCATCCCACCCCAAAGCAGGCAGCCAGGAGCTCCTGGGCAACTTGGGGAATGTCCCAGACTAACCCCATCAGCTACACCAAAGGAAACAGGTCCCTCTCCTTTCTATCCTCCATATCCTGGGCTCTCAGGCCCAAGCAGGCGGGAGGCCAGCGCTGCAGAGCACACACCTCGCTGCCTTCTACGCAAGCTCGGAGCTCAGCTGTCACAGGCTCATCAGCCTCGGCAGCAGAGGCAGCTGCAGGTTCCTCCTGCTCCCCAAGGCAGGTTTTAAGCTTGTTAGAAAGGTGCAAGCAAGAGGGATTTTCATACTCTGCATATTGATATTAACTGCTCAGGCCAAATGCTGTTAGATCAGAGGAAACTTGGCAGTTTTGTTCCAAAGCAGGTTTAAATTATAAAACCCAACAAATTAAAAACATGACATTATCTGGCCTTTCTTGTAACTTGCTCCCTGAATCCTCTCCCATTTGTCCTTCTTCTCCATAGCCTTTGATGCAGAATTGCATCCCACAGGAAGGAGAAGGAAAAAAAAATAGGAAAAGAGGAGTAGGCTTAAATCTGAAGAAAATCATGTTGACTTGCCCCACACCTGTCATCTGCTGAAGTGGCTTTTCTGGAGCACTGCACTCTATCTTTGGCTGATAGGCAGTGCCGTCTGGCTTCCTCCTCCCTGCTTTCCTCTTCAGCAGTAAGGCAAGAACATAAAAATACACACAGAAATCCAGTAAACCCTTCCCCGTGCTGCCTGTGCGCCTTCCCCGACAGACAAGTGATGGCATGGCTGTAACTCACCTCCAGCTCCCCATGGCTTTACTGCACCAGTCACAGGAGCTTCAGAGGCCAAGGAGCAACTCCTTCAACTTGTACAATAATGCACCTTGCACATCTTCTACAGTAACAACAGCAACTGATCCCTTCTCCTCAGCTGTGCCCCACCTCTCCCATGCTGCTCCAAAGCCATCTATTTCCAGGGATACTTAACAGCAGTGAGTGCAGCCAGCCTTTCCAGCAAGCCTTGCAGCAAGCTGTGGTGGGACTGCACCCCAAAATACTCCAGGGAGAGTGGAAGAGCCAATATCACTAGAGAGAACCTGTGAGCCCCACACTCTGAACACCCTACTCACCTCTGTGCAATTTGCATGGGTTCCCCATCTTCAGGCACATCCTCTGCAGGCAGTACCTGGGAGGGCTGGAAAGGGAAATTCTGGTGTTATATAAAACAATGTGCACAGCTGACTGGGGTCTGCTGGGTCACTGGATTCTGTCCATGACATTGCACCCAGCCTGCTGTATATTTTTATCTAAAAATGGCTCAGTATCCATCCGGAACTAGTCAGCTTTTTCCCTCCATCCCTGCTTCTGGCAAGGTACTCCCTGCAATAAAGCCTGGCAGTACTTTTTGTTACCTTGCTGCCTAGACATGTTCCTGGACAGTCCATGCCCATCCACCCCTTCCAACATTGCCCATCATCTTCCATGCTCTCTGCCTGATCTCAGCATGCACCTCAAAGCTTTTCTTCACCTCCACCCGTGCTGAACTTGAAACAACCCATGTTTTTTAGTGTCCCCTGCACTCCCCCAGGTACCCTAGCAGCCCTCACTACTCCACTTTAAAATTTATTTTCCTGGGCCAGAATGACCTGATCGACTGGTACAGCTGATGCCTGACCATGAGAAGCACTTTTCTGAAATTTCCTACAGATAAAATCTGTTGCATTTTTCTTGCCTAGGAAATCAGCTGTCCCATCTAAGGAGGGGAGCAGATTAACCTGCACAATCTACAGCTGGAAAATCTGTGTGCATTTTATCCCATTTTTCATTTAGCTCTACGACTCCACTTATTTTTTCCTTTAAAATTTGTTCAAAAGCCTTATGCACTGCTGAGGTCAGGCTAACATGCCAGTCATTACCCAGATCCCTTTCTTCTTCTGCAGTGTACACGCTACACTTGCCATCCTCTAATCAGGTGGAATTACAGCGGTTTATTAGCAGTCCTTGCAGTCAGGCCTACAGTTTCTAATGCTAGGTCTCAAAGAAACCCAAGGAGTTTTCCTCCCCCTTCCTTGAGTCTATCAAATGCTATGAGCTTGATTTCCACCAAAGGTTTCAACTTTGATAAGCTCCACTCCTGGATATACTTCCCCAGCAAGTTCCAAATCAAGGCCTCTCCTGTCAAATTTCCCTAACATGACTCCAACCCCCAAATATCCCATTTTATCTATGCTTTCTTTACTTCTTTGCAGCCTAGCTCATCATTAACATAAAATACCACACCTCCTCTTTTATTTTTGTTTGTCTTTGTCATGAACTGTGCACTTCTTAACAATGCCTCTGCCCTGGTCATGAACACTCATCCATGTTTCTGTTTTTCCTTGTACATCTGTTATAAAATATGGCACTAATTCAGGTCACCAGACTCTGAATCTCCAGAATTGGATCTTTTCCCTCTGAATCTTTTAAACACCAAGAGTTCCCTAACCTTATCTGAAAGGCTCTGAAAAAATTGATTCTATTAGCACTGAAGTTTGTTAGTGCAGGTTCACAGGCTGTGAGACCTCCCGACAACCAGGATTTGCTCTGTGCAAACGTCCCCTGGCTGCAGGAGGCAGTGGCAGCAGTTGACTGCTGCCAGGGTGGAAGGTCTGTGCCCATTCCAGGTGAGGGTTTCAGGGCAGGAGTACAGGCAGCCTCTCTCAAGCACCTTCATTTCACACATGGCATGAGGCCATGTCCTTTTTCAAGGACAGTTTTGAGTCCTCAAGGATGGTTTCTACACTCAGCACAGCCTAAGATCTCCCACCAGCCCCACCAGCAGAGCAGCCCTGGTGGCACTGGGGGAGACCCAGGGCAGCACAGGCAGCAAAGGGTCTCTGAGAGAGGCAGCAAGGTGGAGACACGACAGCTCTGGGCCCCTCCTTTGTCACTGCCAGTGGAATTGTATTTGATAGAGGGAAAAAAAATGGAGACAAGGCACAAGCAAACATCAAACATATTGATTTTGCAAGTAAATCACCTGCTCTGGCCTCAGTGAGCAACTGCACAGAGAGGCGAGAGAAAGGAGCTACCTCTCATGCTGGGTGTGATAAAGCAGATGAAAAGGCATTTGGAAAATATTTTCTCTCGTGTAAATAGAACCGGGCAAACTTTGGGCTAGGGTTGAAATTGTAAAGTCTGTTCCCCCTCCCTTATTTTTTCACCTTAAAAATATCAAAAAGGCTACATCTCTCGGCTATGGCTCTGAGACAGCTCCCATGGTCAAGAGGAGTAGGTTACAAGTTACCACTCAGCACCACTAAAACCTCTTTTCTCCCCAAGAATTAATTAGGTATTAGCATTAAACAGATAATATTTTAAAAAATATCACACAATTTTCAGTACTGATTAAAAGTTCATGCCCTTCCCAGTTGCTGTATCTTCCCAAGGGTTTTAGAGTACACATCCACAGACCTCCAGTCACCCCAATCTTCCAGTACAATGACACCTTCATTTCCAGAGGAAAAGCTACCAAAAAAAAAAGTGCAGTTTGCTTTAAGAACCTCTCAGGTCTTTTGTATCTATCCTAAGGAAATGAAAAAGGGCACAAGTCAGTTCCTTTCCTCTGCAGATCACCTCTAAGGCTTGTTTAAATCTCCATCTGCTAAACCCGAGCCAAAGCACTGTCATGAAAAGTCACATTTCAGCACAGGCTGCTCTGCTCTTTTTCTGCAACCAGAAAATGCAGACATGACGTTTTTCCTAAGTGTTCAATATTACAAGACAGAATATAAATATCACAAAACAAGTTAAGTATCTTTCTAACACCAGGGTAAATGATCAAATACACTTGAAAACAGGAACAACAGAGCCAAGGCTTCAGTCATAGAGAAGATAAAGTTATACAATGATCCGGGAGTGAAGTCATTATGAAAAATGAGGGTTGGAAAAGGCTGACACAAACCTAAAATACAGCAGTAATAAATACTTCATCTGACTAGCAATCTGTTTAAACTTAGCAGTGACAGAAAGCTGCCTTCCGCTCCAGCAGGAGAGCCCTGACAGAGACAGAGGCTGACACCTAGTGTCTAGCACACCCGAGCCCGAGAGAAGGGGCCCAACACAGGACAAGGACAGGGAGCACCACCGTGGTGACAGATCACCAGGGCAGGCAGAAGATGCCTGTGACCACACAGAGCCTCTCCCAGCCACGAGGGAAAAGAGCACTTTCAAGGGTGAAGCACTTATGGATGCAGACAAGCATGGAGGGGCAGACAGGAAAGGCTGCACTGCAAGGACAAACCCACATCTCTGTCTGCAAAGGGAAACCCAGAGCTCCCCACACAGCCACAGGTTTATAAACCAGAACTGGTGGTGGTCAGCATCACCTCTGTGTCCTCTGCCTTGGCTCACTGCCAGGCTGCACCCTTCTGAGAAGGATCAGTTGGATGAGTCAAGTCTCTGGAGCATTAATGATGACTGCCAGGCTGCTCAATGGCCCCTGTCCTGTGAGAGCTGGGTGTCAGCCTGCACACTTCTCTCCTTTCCACAGTAACCTGTGTGGCTGGGGGAGGAAGTCCCTGAATTTAAGAGGGACATTAAATAGCAGTGTCTGCTTTGCAGAAGGGACTGAACCGTAAAATGGACAGAAGGGCATGGCTGCTCAACCTCTGCTCAGTGGCAAAGCTCTTACCTGGCAGTAGCTGGTGGTTGGTTCATCATCAGAAGTGGAGTTCTTCTCTTCTTCCATGCTGTGCCCTGGACTCTCTGCCTCCCTCCTCTTTGAAGAGTGGAGCCAGCTGATGTTTTCAGACTCCTGTCCCTCTGTGTCTCCATCTTCTGTACCATCAGCAACCCCATTCTCCCTGCTTATCTCCTCTCCTTTCCCAAGCTCGTTTTGGCTCACGGAAGGACAGGGCACAACTGGGTTACCAAATTCCTTCTTATGCAACAGCTGCCTCTGAGCCTGCTTCAGGCTCTTCTGGTAAACCTCCAGCTGACACAAGATGACTTTGGTGTACTGGTTGGGGTCCACACCTTTGGGGCAGAAAGGGATGCCCCAATAATAGTGCACTGTGTCTCTTGTCTCCTCCTGTTTGTGCTTCTCCTCCACAGTCAGCCTGCAAAGATCCGGGGTACTGCCAGACCCCTCATTCTGCTCTGCTTGCTCTGTGGAAACACAGACCTTGGCAGTGTGCCCAGGCTGTGAGCTGTGTTTGGTACCTGCTCCTCCTCCACTCCTCCTGGGGCTGTCACACTGTTCTGTGGTCCTGCTCTTCCAGAGTGGAGTGGCTGAGCTCCCAGCACCAGCTTCTCCCACAGAATGGCCAGTGCAGGGCAGGAGCTGCTCTTTTGCTTCGTGGCCTGCTGCCTCAGAAGAGCTGGAGGGGCTGGTGAACAGTCTCCGAGGTGTCAGTCGCCAGGAGCCTCCTGAAGCCACCTTGCCAAAGGTGGGACTCAAAGACATGAAGTCTTCTCCCAGAGTGCTGGGTAACATGTTACTCGAATCACTTTTTGCTGGTGAGGAAGACTTTTCACTTGACCTTGTCACAGGCTGGCCCTTCCCCGGAGACACGATTATGCTGGATACTAGTGAGCTTTCAACGATTTCCTGGCTTAACCTCCTCAACACTACCAAGGGGCTCCGGGCGACATCCATCTGTCCATTCCCATCAGCTCTGGAGCTCTGTGAGTGGGAGCTGCAGTCAGAGGGAGGGGTGTCAGGGCAGAAAGCCAGGCCTCCCAGGATCTCAGAGCCTTCTTTCTCAGCAGGCTGGCTTTGGCCCTGTGAATCTAGAGCTCCCACTGACAGATGAGGAGATGCAGTCGATGAGTCGGAGGGCTGACAGCTCTGAAAAAGTCCTGTTTGACTCTCCTACAGACGGCTTCTCTATCAGCACAGCACAACCAAGGGCTCCCCCAGCACACTGGCAGCCATCACCTGGAATGCAGATCCCCCTATCCCAAATCTGAACTCTGTACCCCAAAACAGGGACAGCTGGGATTAGACTTCATGTCCCTCTCACTAGGAACAGGACAAAGCAACCACTCTGCAGCTGCTGTCATCCCAGTTTGTGCTGGGAATATCTATGCCCCCCAGTAAAACTTCTTTTTGTGCAGCATGGTAAAGCAAGCACAGACAGCAATGTTGCTAAAGAACCCTAGTGAGCCTCTTCACAGAAGTGCACTTACACTAAGGCTCTCAGCAATGGCCTTCCTCAAGAGCTCCTCCTCTTCCTCTTCCTGACAGTTCACTTGTCTAGCCTCTTGCTCACTCATTTTCAGGGCCAGTGCAAATTGTTCCTCTTCAGTCATCTCTACAGCAGAAGAAACAGGATAATGTCAAGTCACAGCTGCAGGTGTATGTAAACACTCAGTGAATATCCAGCATGTAGGGAGAAATGGGTGAGAGTCCCACCTTCCCAGGAGGAATGCAGAGAAAATCATCTAAACCTCAGCTGTCCTGGAAAGGTGTCAACAAAACTGGAGCAGGCAACACTAAATGAGAAAGGTAACTCAGGTCAGGAACTTCACCTCAGGTTTCTACAGCAATCTAAGCTCCCATTCCCCGAGTATATTAACTGCAACATGACATTTTATTTGCCATCAAACAACACACACTGCAGCTTCAGAATGCATGTTCAAGGAGAGAGGAAAAGGACAGATTTCTGAAGTGTGCTTATTTTTGTATTGGCTAGGCTAAGCAGCAAGGTAGGATAAACAACACATCTTTAAGACACTTTTTTACTAACGGAGTAGCACACCTCACTGTCTTCTGACACAGATACCTGCAATACCACAGGAGACCTATCCAAGAGAAAAAGAGCTACATGTTTTTCACCCCAAGCCTCAGGTGGAAAGCTCTGTGGAAGATAATGTTACTTGCTTGGTGGTATTATAGAGGATATTTCACATGCATACATCCCCCTTCTGCTCACATCACCACTCCACTGCATCACTAAGTCAGTCATGCATGGGAAACAGGTTTCCTACAGTTGTAACTGCTATTTCAGCAGAAAATTTATTCCTGAAGTATTCCTCAATCCAATCAAACCAAAAGTCTAGACTGCCTATGTAGAAACAAAGCAGTTAGTTACTTTGGAAAACACTTATTTACTTAGATTCAATCCAACACTTTCACTCTGCTTAAAATATACAATGCCTGCAGAATGGAGTGCAGCTTGAAAAACAACTCAACAGCACTCTCAGGAGCTGAAAAAATACATCTTCTCACTCGAAACAAATTGACAGATTTCCTTCAGAACCCGCTCCCTCCTCCAGGCACAATCCTGCACGCGCCATCTCATGCATGAAGCAAAGGCTCGCGCTCTGCGACGGGCACAACATCTTTAAGACATGCCATTTGAACAGGGAGGCTGCCCGAGCACGAAACATGCCTTCACTGCAGCCAGCTCCAGAGACAGGCATTTCCCTGGATAAAGAAGCATTCATGAGTTGCAGGCTGCTCCCATTTTCTATCCCATCCTCTCCCTACCAGCTGCCACCCAAGGACAGCAGTGCAGCCGCGCTCTGGCCGTACCGCAGCCTGCCCATGACAGCACTGCTGCAAGCAGGAGCATCCACAGAGCAGAGCTTCACTCTGCCCTTCCCCCAGCTCCTGGATGATGGCAGCCTCCTGCTCCCCCACTCAAGCAGGATCTGAAGCATTTTTGGACTGATTACCTTCAGGTTCCTTTATGTGTCCTACTAAAACAGCACTTAGCTTCAGGTTGTTGGTTTGGGGTGGGGTGGGGGGTAATTCCTTTGAAAATTAAGAAAGGGGTTGAAGGGAAAGCAGACTGCAGAGCTCTCAGGGCTCGTGGGATCTTTTGTCCTTGGACAAAGTCACTCAATGATGTTACAGCCAGGAGGGACCAGGGCAAAAAAAAAAAGCATTCTTTAATGGAAGGCACAGTCCAGTGTGTGGAGAAAGCTCCCAGCCCCAAGAACAGCAGCATCAAACAGCATAACACAGAGTCAATTAGGTTGGAAAACACCACTGAGATTGAGTCCAACCTTTGACCAATCACCACCGTGTCATCCAGACCACAGCACTTAGTGCTACATAGAGTCTTTTCTTTTCCCATAACACCAAACACCTTCCAAGCATTCAGAAAGTGTGTGCTGATTTGTTTGCCTGCCCAAACCATCACAGCAATCAGGCCAGATCCTGCAAACTCAGACATGTGCAGGAAAACTGGTGCACACGATCAGCACCCTGCAACACATGACTTTCCACGTGCTTCAACAGGGGCCTGAACATTTGCCAGTTCAGGCTATCAACATCCATGAAGCTTAATAAAAAGAAACATTTTTTGGCGAGTTACTGCTGTACATTTTGTTTTCTTCTCCCTCCCTGGCACAGCAATTTCCCCTCTGGGGACAGGGAATGTGCCAGACAAATGCTGCCTCTGGCAAAGAAACCAGTGACAAACAAGATGCACTTAGTGCACGTTCCAGTTGAGTAGGTGCTCTGGAGATGGGGAAAACTCGAGTTTAAATCCACCTGGCATTACTGTGGGGAGAGCAAAGAGCAGCTCTGCTCGTGCCTTCCAGCAGACCTGACCTGCTTTAAGTGAAGCTGACGGTATTTCATGCTCCAGGACTGATCACTTCTCAGCACCGTGTGTTTTATTAAACTTGATGCTGATTGCAGCTGTCATAATTTATGATGATTAGAAACCCAGAGCGCTGCGTTAGCCCCCGACCACTGTGTGCAAACAGAGCTGGGGAGAGAGCTCAGAGCGTGTGGCTGGGGCTCCACAGATCCCGGGAGGAACGACCCCTCTCCATCTGGACCGATGCTCAGCTCCCCCTCCTCACTGGCCTGCCTTGCAGGAGCCCATTCCCGGGGGAAGCACCGGCACTGGGAACTCAGCATCTCACACTTCAAAATCCTCTCCTCACAGGTCCATCCCAACGCGGCAGGAAATCCCAGCGCCCCTCTGGGGACCAGGGCATCCAAGGGACCCGCAGATGGGAAGGAGGGGTCAGAGAGAAATTGTTTTTAAGATAGGCAGCCCTAAACAAATTAAACCATTTCAGAGCCTTTTTAAATGCTAATACAGCAATTTGCAAAGCGATTTATGTTCCATTTTGACATTTGCAAAGTGAATTAGATGCAAAACCCCACTAGTTGTAGTTATAACACTTACTAATAAGAGATTTACTCAAAAATAACAGAAATGCGGGATCTCAGTATTTTTACATATCCAAAGTGCAATTACAGTAAAAACATTCAAATGTGCTTTAAAGCATTGACTTCCTCTGGAAAAAGAGAGAGACTTCTTTAGGTTTTGTATTTCCATTTATCCTGTCAGGATGAAACGTCACAGATATATTTTAGTTATGGCTCTAGGTTAAAATGAATAAAACCACAACAAAGCAAAAAAGGGAGGATACGCTTTATAACGAGCGCCTGCCAATATCCGAAATTTTCCAGTTTTGAGGAGAAAGAACTTGCTCTACCCAGAAGCACCCAATCTTTACAAAAGACCAATTTGCCTCGCAATTCAAAGAATTTATTTAAAGACACTGGGAAAAATAATTACTACTTCAAATCTTAATTTGCCTAAAAGCAAACACCAAAATTCTAATTATAGCTTCCCAGAAATGAGAACAGCCCCACCATCACACGTGCTTAAATAAGCCCCTGTTCTCCGACCGTGTGGTGCCAGGCACCCCCAAACTCAGACGAGCACACTAAGCAACAAAAAAAGGCAGCTTTTGCCCCAGGAAAAGAAAAACTATTATTAATAATTTTAACATCTAGAAACACAGCAGAACTCCTCCGTTACACAACGTCTGGAGAGCTGGCCCTGTCTCCTGTGGATTTTCTGGAGCACACTGAACACCTTTTGCACAGCACCAGCTCCTGAAACCCTACATGTTCAATGATGCAACGAGGACATCCAACTTCAGCAGATCCCTGCTCTTAGCACCATATGCTTGGTCACATTTTAGTGGCATCTCCAAGGGGGGTTTCAGCTTTAATTTGGTGCTCTGCTTCCTTTGGGAGAAAAAGAAGAATAAGAAAAAGAACTCTTTTCCCATCTCTGACTTTGCTATCTTACTTGTTCAACACAGACATGCACAGTGGGTTGCAGCTCCCACAAAGAGCTGGGCTGTTCTGTGCTATGGCCTTAGGCCTCTATTAAAAACAATTTAATTCACACAAGCCCTGTGAGGACTGACAAGCTCAACTGCTGCTGCTTGTGGAGCATTGGCGTGCTCCATTTTGTTCAGTGATTGCTTTGGGTTTTGCAGGAGGCAACATTTCTCCATTTTAAAAAGTCCTGAATTTTATGTGCTGGGTGGACCCCTGCCTTGCAGAGCACAGGAACACGAGTGGGGACCCTCTGGGGCCTGGCTGCTGTAACATGTGGGGCTGTACAGGGAGCAGAGGTATGCTGGCCATGCTCAGTGGGCCCTTCTGCCCACTGTACATCAGAATATGAGCAGGAACATCCCAGCCTTTAGCATCTGTTCACAGACTTATTGTCCATGAATGCATTTAATCCCTTATTAAAGCTGTTGATACTGACCTCTCCACAACCTCCTGTGACACAAACTTCCAGGAGTTCACCCCATGCTGTGTGAAGCATTACTGTCCTTCACCCATCTATTTTAAACCCATCTATTTCTTGCTATTTCCACTGATATACCCCAGGAGCTGGTAAACAACAGCTCTGTGTTCAGCTGAGGCATTGCCTTCCCAATGGGAACTTTGATCCCACCGTTCTCTCCTAACAAAGCAGCCCCAAGCTTTCCAGACTCTCCTCACCAGGCAGCTGTTCCACCCCTTCCTGACTTGGGCTGCCCTTCTCTGGATGCACCACTGTGTCCTTGCTATGCAGAGGCCAGAACTGCACACAGTGCTGTGACAAGGGTGCACCAACACTTTATGTAACAGCAAAATGACATCAACCAAATCCCTGGTTCTTAACACCCTTCCTCATGATGCCCAACGTTGCTGGTGCTCTGGCTGCCCCCACACTGTGAGCTGATGATTTCAGAGAACTGTCAGCTGCGACTCAGATCCTTCCTGAGCGGCAGCTGTCGGGTCAGAGCACTGTGATGCTTCAGGGACAGACAGGAGCAGAGGGGCCTGGACAGGAAAGCAGTTTGTGACTGACGGCGCTTTCACATCAGCCTCAGACAGCTTTGAACCCGGTGTGGTACCAACAGCCTCGCACACTTATTTTGGAAGTGCAAAATTCAGCCCTGTGAAGGGTCTTTTCTGCATCCCCAGCCATGTCACAGCCTTTCTGCAAGGGAAATAATCTCTAACAGAAACAGCAGAAGCTGCTCAGCACCAGACAGCTTCCCCAGCCCCACAATTGAGACATACGTGCAATTTTTCTTTTAGCAGCAAACTTTGTTCGATCCAGCTGTTTTGTTCTCTTCTTTTGCAAGCCACTCTCTTCCTTTGACTCCTGCTGCAATGGAAAAGAACATGGTGAGTGCATGCAATATGTAAGAAATACTACCAGCCCCCTCCCCCCAACTACTCAGACACAAACACTGGTTCAAGAACAAGCGTCTATTTGAGTGAAATTTGAATTTCAAACGTAATTCAAACACATTCTGTAACTATTAAAAGCTGTGTGATAAGCATAACGAGCAAAAAGAGTTACAGACTGACATAAACAGAGAAGTAGGAGAGACAATAGACTTCATGCCAGTCACCACCATGCACTGCACCTGCTACCCATGATTTTAGAGAGAATTTGTTTGGCCTTGCTAAAACATTGATATTTGTAAGCACTCAAAAGAGAAAAACAGAACCTTTTAATAACTGAGCATCACACACCTGCAAGCCAGGACTGTTTCCTGTCATGCAGCTTCTAGTACTATGCCCAGGCAATTTTAGGTGATCAAAACTAGAATCCCTAGCCATTTTTGGAGACCCACACCAATGCACCCTGAGGGCAGGAGGGCCAGCTGTATTTCCTCTTCATGCTGTTCTCTCATCGTATTCATAGAATCAAAGAATGGTTTGAGTTGGAAGAGACTTCAAAGATCATCTCATTTCAAGTCTGCCATGGGCAAGGACACCTTCCACGAGATCAGGGTGCTCAGAGCCCCATCCAGCCTGGCCTTGAACACTTTGAGGGGCATCCACATCTTCTTTGGGCAGTATTGCCACAAGTATTTCATTTTTGAAACTTGAATATTTGAGAAACTTGTAGTCTCAAGGCTCCCTGGAACAATACTCCCACGAACAATTTAAATGTGTGCTGCTTTAAGCACAAGGACTGCAGCACAAATGGGCACAGGCTTAAATGACACAAATTTCTGCAAGTTGCTGTCCTAACGGCTTAGGCAAGGGCACACACATTACCCAAGGCTGGCACTGGACCCCTTCCAATTTGTCTCTCTAAATCAGGTAGGATTAGAATCAAATCCAGTGTTTCAGGCAGAGACCCACACTTGGCCAGGATGGGCTTTGCACTGCTCCCTCTGCAGCTACATTGAGTTTTGCTGCCCATGAGACACATGGGCCACATGCTTGTGCCTCATTCCACCTCCTGTGCCAAGAAAAGGGTTCAAGGAGGGGCACATGGCTTGGGCTACTTTAACACAAACAGATACAGTGATTATTTTCAAGTGTCATCCATTTCTTTTGTCCTTTGCCCACGTTTCTGAACCTGTGAAGTCCTTCAGACTGCAGCTGTGTGCTGAGTTTTGCTGAAGACATCTCTGGCTTTAGTGATATCTGTAGATTTTATTAATCTATATACACCACTTGCTCTCTCTTACAGATCATTAATGAGGATGTTAAAAGACACACAGACCTAATATTGATCCTCTTGGCCTCAGCTTTACATCTCCCTCAGATGAGCCTCTCCTTTGTTCATCAGCAGCTCTTACTGACAGTCTTTTAGCAGGATTTCAATCCAGGAATGTTGCTATCTAGACCAAATTAAATTATTTATCCAACTAAGATTTCGTAAGACATACTATTAGGTTGTTTCCTGAAACCTTAATACATTACAGCTTTTACATGCCCTCATACCTACACCATTCCTCACTTCCACTGACTTAAGAATCACAACACAGCAGCAATCATGCTTGGCAAGTCCACACACACTCATGCTTGAGCCTAAGGGTTTTTTCTGTGAGTGATTCCTTCTCCTCCCCACACAAACTGGTTTGGGTACCCCCTTTCCAAGATCTGCCACTGTGTCTCCAAAAGGCTGTTTCACATCCAGAGTCTCTCTTCCTAGGAGATGGATCCCAAGCTCCTGCTCAGGAGGTGAAATCCTCTCTCTTCCAGGGCCCTGGCACAGTGCCCCTCTCCACAGTTTTCCATAAACCATGGGATCCCTCACCCCAAACTGCCCTGCCTTGGTCTGCAGCAACAGCCCCATGCTGACCTCGTGGGCTGCTCACACCTCAGGGGATGGGGAACAGCCCGTGGGACTGCACCAGGATTGCACTAGGATTATACACTGGAGGAGGTTCAGCAATAGCTCTCCTGCCCTCCCCCAAAACCCTGCCTAGCAATGCCAAACCCAGCCCAGCTTAAAACAGGGGCAATTTAATCCTAACAGGCTCTGTAAATCCCCAGCTCTTCTCTCTAGACATCAATCTTCCCCTCATCACTCCTGCACTTGCTGGAAGGTCAACCCTGACACTCTCATCTGCAGCTCTCTTCCAGGGCACGGATGTGATTTATGAGCACACCAAACTTTCCACGGCTGAGAGTGCCTGCTCTGTGCACAGAAACACTTACAAACACACTTGCAACACACACCAGGGGACAACATGGGGCTCCAACACCTCCAGGGCTTCCGAGGGGAACGGAGTGCCCGGCTCTGGCCACGCTGCCCGGATCCACGGCACAGCCAAGGACGTGCCTCGGCTCCCCGTGCTGGTCCTGAAGAATCTCAACATTTACATCAGTGGCAGGAGCAAAATTATTGCAGGACACGTGTGGTACGAACCTCATACATTGGAGAAAGATGTTTAAATTGCTCAGCAGCGTTCTACTGAACAGCCACGGTACAGTGAACCGCTGAAGCAAATCCAATTAATCCTGATGGGCCAAAATATACACATACATCTCAATTCCAAGAATTCTTAAATCTTTTTTATTTTTAAACTCAGAAAATAAAACATACCTTTTAATTAGGATTTATGGCTGTTTGTACCTCTGCTGGGAGAGAGCCCCACAGGCCCCAGAGTGCTCTGCATAAATGCAGGCGGGGATGGTAGAAACAGAAGGGGCCAAGAAAATTCAGAGAAGACAACAGGGCTTGCTCCTCCTGACCCAACCTTTTAATGCTCATCTATCTACAAGGATAATAGGAACTCAAGGGGCCTCTCAACCAACTGCCTTTCTAATAAGATCACTAGTCCAAAAATAATCTTAATCAATTAAAATATTCCCAAACTGCAGCCAATACTCTCAGTTACAAGGTCATCTCCAACACACATATCTTCCAAGGGAAACTAATTATTATAGTGGAGGCAAGGTAGGAACTGCACACCTCTGCTCAGTGCCAGCTAGGAGAGCATCCCTCCTCCTTTGCTGTCAATTCAAGGCATAATGGCCAGAAGGAACCCAAATTCCCTTCCTGAGTGTCAGGCTCTGCACTTTAATTTATGATGCTCTCTTATGAGCAATCTCACTGTCAGCATTGTACACAGATGAAGAAATAGACAGGTTTCCAAAGTCTTCCACACATTTAGTGGAAGGCAGCCACTATTCTTCTTCCTTGTTTTTGTAACCTGCTTGGTTTCACCAGACAGAAGGAAATCAAATTCCCATTTTAAAAATGCTTTTGCACATACTTAAGAGAACCTGACTCTGCCAGCAGAAACAGATACAGCTCCACTCATTTCTAAAAGCCCATAAATGGAAGCCAGTAGCCAGCATCCCACATCCTGCTCCCTCAAATCCACATGATAAACCACAGAAATCAGTTTCTACTGACTCAGGGAAGAAAAGGCTACAGCAGAACGTCTCCACCCCTAACAGTGCAGACTGCAAAGTCAAAAGGTCTGGGTAATTTTACTGCTCAACAGCAGTTGGGACCATCTAACAATAGGGCACAGCCAAACAGCACACATCCTGCATGGGAAATATGCAGATGAAAACCAGACTAATTTATTTTTAAAAGTCAATTAGATGTTGGAATTACCATGTTTGGCTCTTGCCAAGGCTGCTGCTGAAATTAATATCACACCCTACTTTATTAGTCTCTGACTTCAGTTCAGAATCTGTTTCAGCTTTGCTCTTTCAGCTCATTAGAACAAACCTGCTGGAAGTGGAGATGAACAACAAGACACAACAGGGCTCATGCCAGGATATGCAGTTCCTGACACAGGGAGAGAGGACTCTGTAGGAAAAAGGGCTTTTACTGGGCTGTGAGGAGCCTGGATTCAGATCAATCTGATTTTCAACAAGTCAGCTCAGCAGAGCCATGAAGTCTCCTCCAGAACCAACTCACATTGCATTCTCCTCTGGGAGATGGAGGCCCTGGGTCCCTTGGCACCAGCAGAGCCCATGGAGACAGCAGGGCACTGCAGCAACACTCCCACGTGGCTCTGCTTCGCTCCGATGGTCAGTGCTGTGAGGTGGCATCCTGGGATTAAGTTATTTTTATTCCTAGTAGCTGGTGCAGTGCTGTTTTGGATTTAGTACCAGAATAATGTTGATGGCACACCAATGGTTTAGCTGGTGCCAAGCAGTGCTTACTCTGAATCAAGGACTTTTCAGTTTCCTGTGCTCTGACAGTGAGCAGGTGCACAAGGAGCTGGGGGAACTGGGCAAAGGGATATTCCACAGCACAGAACCTCATGCCCAGAGTATAAACAGGGGGGAATTGGCTGGGAGACACTGATTGCTGCTCAGGGACTGGATGGGCATTGGTCAGTGGGTGGTGAGCAACTGCACTGTGGCACTGGATTCCCTTGGGTTTTACTCATAGAATCCTGGAAAGGTATGGGTTGGAAGGGACCTTAAAGATTATCTCATTCCAATCCTCCTGTCCTGGGCACTTCCCACAAGACTGGGTTGCTCACTGCCTGGCCTTGAACACTGCCAGGGATGAGGCATCCCCAGCCTCTCTGGACATCCTGTTCTAGTGCTGCACAACCCTCACAGTAAAGAATTTCTTCCATATATCTAACCTAAATTTCTCCCCTTTCAGTTTGAACCCATTCCTCCTTGTCCTATCACTAAAGTTCCTGATGAAAAGCAGCTCCTCTCTCCCTTATTTTCATTACAATTATTCTTGATAGTATCATTAGGATTATTAATAGTATTATTATATTTTATCTTGTTTCAATTATTAAGCTGTTCTTATCTCAACCCACGAGATTTACTTTTTCTCCCCACGATTCTCCTCCTTACCATGGGGTGGGAGTGAGCAAGCAGCTGCCTGGTACTTAGCTGCTGGATGGGATTCAACTGTGACAGGTGGGCACTGCCATCCTGACTGTGACATTTCCAGTGCCATCCTCTCCATAGCAAGATGTCTCTCAGGCCATGCCTGGTCCTGAGGTGAGTGTCCACTGTCACAGATGATGGAAACAGGATAGAGCAGGGGCTGGGTATTAGCCAATGCCTAAGCACACCTCCCTCTGCACCACAGCCAAAATCTGATCTGGAACACCAACACATGCTGCTGATTACCCCGACTGTGAGTATCTCCAAACACAGGAACACTCAGGCAAAGGGATGTTCCACACTGAAGGGAAGACAGGCCATGCAGAAATAGATGGCACCATCACCCTGGAGTCTTGTCATATGTTCCCTGAGGGCTGGCAGAGCTGATGGATCTGGCAGAAAAGAGCTTGTGAGACTTGATGCCAACTTTGTAAGTGCAGGCAGGTACTCTCAAAGCTCCCAAAGGATCTATCCAGGCAAAAGACCCTTCCAAAAGGTCCCAGACCAGATCAGCAGCATGTGAGGATCAACTGCACTAAAGGCTGCAGATAAGTCTAACAGGTCAGCACAACTTTTGGGCTGTGCTCAGAGCTCATGCTTGGCCAGGCCCTGTGCTGAGGAACAACCATCTTGAAGACATGGCTTCAGGGGTCAAACCAACAGCCCAATGTAAGCAGGAGGTGCAGGAGGTTCTGGAGACCAAGAATTGCCATGCTCAGAGAGTGCATTGTTGGGCACTACCTGAAATATTGTGTATTTGTGAATGAACATCCATCTTCTGGCACAGGCAACCAATTCCCTGTGGGATTAAACAGCCAAGGGAGATGGGAACCACTCTACTCATTCGACATGTCTGCATTTTCAGAGACACAGTCTGCACAAAGAAGGTCATCTCCTCTGGCTTCCACAGAGCCAGAGAGACTGTTCTTATTTTGTCTGACCCTTTCCAAAAAAAGAGAAGTGTTCCCCGAATCCAGGATTATATATAGCAGAGATCAGAAAGCCTCACGTCCAGAAAACTTTTTTTCTGAAGCAGCTCTGCAGATGCCACAGCATAGACATGAGCAAAGAAAGGGAACTTGGCAAAATAACATGGATGAGCTTGATAATCCAGCATGACTGAAAAATTCCTGGGAGAGGCAGTCTGCCAAAGATCATCAAAAGTGAGAAGCTGGAGGCTTTCCAGGTGCAGCTGCTACAAGATCTGCTGGTCTGGAAGCAGAACTAGGGGCTTGTTCTATAGATACCTGCCAAGAGACTGCCAAGGAAGAAAGCCATCGAATCAATGATGCCCAAATTGTCCTTGTAGCTTTTGATTCATAAGGAACCATGTCCTAACAGATGCAAGATTAATTGAGAATATATTGTTCTCTAAAATTGCTATTGATCTGAGCTTCCCACACCTCTTTTTGAACACACAACAAGGTCTTACCAGTGCAAGAACAACAGTTACAACATCCAAAATTGAAATTCAACTTGATGTACACAGAAGAGCTGAGACAGTTACAGAAGGCAGACAGTTATTTTTTTGAGATCCCAAGTAAATCAGTTTTGCGTTTGATTTTGCAGAAAACAACACGACAAGAGACTGTGGCACTGGATCTGGAAGCTGATGACTCACAGAAAGAGACTGAACTGAATAAATCCACTCATTCAACCGACTGAACTGTTGTCACTTAAACAGAACCTAATTGGCTCTTTAACAGCCTCTCTGAGCATATCCTTTTCTGTAATATGACCGATTATGCCATCAGAATTTATTGTTTATAGACAAACTTACAGAACAGTGAGGGAGCCTAACCTTTTTATAGATGTGTTTTAAGAGACGTTTGTTTCCCCTTTTTCAGATACGTGCACATTGAGATGAATAATTGCAGACAATAACAGGTCCTGATCTTTTATGTACTGCAGCAGCTCTTATAGCTGCTGATTTCTTTTTTCCTTATAGGTTTCACAATAAAGGCCAGTGATGCAGCAGACATCTGAAGTTAACTTAGCATATTGCAGAGCTAAGGGTTTAACCCCACTGAACTATTACTGCCATATGTTCCATTTCTTTCAGGGAATTTCCCAATGGGAAAGAACTCAGACAATGTGAAGAAAAAACATCCAATATCGTTTGCCCTACAGCTTCTTACTGTTTATTTCTAGTGATTTTCCCCTCCTCACATGATAATCGCCTTATTGGAGAGCAGCACACTGCAGATGTGGGAGCAAAAGGGACCTGATTTAAGATCTACAGCTTGAGAGTGAACTGAAATGCTTTTGAAAATGGTGGAATTACAAAAAGCAGCTTAGGATCCCCAATCACCAGCAAGACGGAGCAAAGCCGTAAGAGTCACACATAAAAAAACCTGATTGTAATGATTTCCTCTCGTGTGCCTCGCTCAGTCAGGCACAGGTTCTGAGGGCTCTGGGTTTCCCCCAGGCAGGAGTTCCCGTGCTCATGCCGTGTAACCAACACAGACATTTCAATCTTGAGGGTAATGCTGATGTGCATAAGCCGACGCTGGGGATCAGGGATCTGAGCCTTGATGCCTTAGCCAGGCACTCCCAGACCACATTCACTTTTACACCCTTTGGAGCTGGGTTACAAACTCAGGTTCCTGTAATTCAGAATCAGTTTACCAGACACTGCCTGTCTCTGAGCTACTCACAAGCCTGAGTTCTGAATCATTTTCTTATCTATTTGCACATAATACAGAATCATGTTGCTGAGGTTTAGCTGGAAATCAATCAAATAAAAATTATGAAAAAAAAGATTTGTAAAGGGATTGAGGAAAGGTTACTTTTAAATTACATTTCAGATTCAGTTCTGAGAGGATTTGGTTATCAAATCCCAGACTCATAACTCACCCTCACGAAGCACACCATTCATTTCCTAGTCAAATAGGATTTGATTCATCTCATATGTAAGAAAAGGAATGGCACAAGACCCTCTGTGCAAAGCCTGACCCCAGAGGCAGCGAGGGCTGCTCTGGCACTGTCCTGCAGGAGCAGGGCCCAGCCCAGGCTCTGGGCACCCCAAACCCATCACTGACCTCTCCATCACTGTCGGATATAACAATAAATGCATCCACAAAACTGCGCTTCTTCTTGGCATTGGCTGGGTTCCTCTTCTCTTCCTCCTCTTCCTCCCCATCCTGACCTCGAGACTCCAGGCCCTCTGCAGGCTTCTTCCTCCTCGGCATCCTTCACTCTGAAACAGAGGGAAAGATTAAAAGCCATTTGTTTCCTTCTGATTTAGATTTCCCCTAACACTTTTTTCTTTTTTTTTTTTTTATCTATTTTTAGGCAAAAGACCCCAGGCACTGAAACCTTATTACAAAGCGTGGTGGATTTAGTGTTACTGGGAGCCACATGCACCAGTCACCACTCATCTAGTTAAGAACACTTTATTACAGCTGATTGCTAAAAAGGGGTTTCAGGGGAACAGCAACACAGACCAAAGTCACTCTGAATGCCTTGTTCCAAAGCAATGAGGCTTTCCTCTAAAAGCCCAGCAGCAAACTCCTCCACAGCAGGTCTCCCACCCTCCAATACAACCTCCCCTCCTCAGCCCTACACCTTGACCAAAACAAACCAGGCTGCGGCAGTGGATCAAGCTGGCATTTGCACACCAGACCAAGGAGCCACCACAGCACAGCCCTTTGTCAGCATTTGTATTCAACAAAACCAGGGGGAAAGGCATTGTTGGTTCAAGGATGCTGTCCTGCCGTCTGCACAGCTCAGTGCATGGCTGCTGCAGCACTACAGACAGGGAAAACACAGGCAGTGGCAGCAGGCAGGCTGGAAACAAGACAACAGGTTTATCTGGCAGTATGGATTTCTCAATGAGCAGCAGCCTCCGGAAGAACTCCATCCAGACATGCCCAAACCATCCGCATTAACCAAGGCACTTAAAGAGCAGCGAGCAGCCTGCTGAGTGTTATTAGTGCAAACCTGAGTGCATGGAACAATTGAGAGCAGGTGCCCACACAATGCAAACTGGTACTTCAGCATCCCTTCCTTGGCAGCTCATAAACTGATGGAGAGGGATACACAGCAAGCATTAGCTGTCTGGATCCTAAAAAGCTCAGAGGAGAGGACTGGGAAGAGATCTCAGTAAAGGAGAGCAGCAGGATGGCACAGAGTTAAATCACCCTTTCCTGCCTATGCTTGCTGTTTGCCTGGTAACTCAACAATAACATTCAGTGCTTCTTGAACTGAATTTACATCTTGTGATGTAAAAGAGCCTTACAAAGCAGGCTGAGCATGACCAGCTCTGCTGAAGTTCAATTAAACATGTGCAGACAGAGGTTGAACAACAAGCCCCTCGTTCCACATCAGGGAACAGCAGAGCTGGAAATGCAAGTTAAGCTGGCCGGTTCCCAGACCAGTGTCCTTCCACAGAATCACTCTGCCTTCCTTCAAGATCACTGAAATAGCTCAGATGTGTGCAGAGATCTAAAATAAGAGTAAGAGAAGATGCAACAGAAACCCTGCATCACCCAGGATAGAGCCAAACCCTTCTCTGTAACACCACAAGATTGCAAACAGCCACTGCGTAGAGGAACACTAAGGGGGGCCAAAATCCCCATCAGCGCCGAGAACAGCAGCGCAGTGCTCCATCTACAGTCCGAGCAGCAAGGTGAGAATAACCACACTCCCCCCCAGATCTGCAGCCTTCCTTCTGCAAATACATGCACACACACGCCCAGAGACAAAAGGTGATTATCTGGTGAGTCATGATTTGCACCAAAGGTTTGCTGAGCCCTCTGAAAGCAGAATGTTGCACAAATGGGCAGTCACGGTGCCAAAGGGACTGCAAGGACCTCTGCAGTCCTCCAGTGTTTGTCTGTTGAGGAATCATAGAATGGTTTGGGTGGAAAGGGACCTTAAAGATCATCTCATTCCAAACCCCTGCTATGGGACAGCTTCCACTATCCCAGGTGCTCCAAGCCTTGTCCAACCTGGCCTTGGACACTGCCAGGGATGGGGAAGCCACAGCTTCTCTGGGCAACCTGAGCCAGTGTCTCAGCACCCTCACAGGGAAGAATTTCTTCCTAATATCTAAATTAATCCTGCTCTCTGTCAGTTCAGAGCCATTAAAGGAAGGGAAAAGGAAAACAAGCACTGCTTTTGGTGAAGCACTGGCTCTTGAAAAACAAAGCTGTTCAGCTCCAGCTAAGCTGAACTCCAGTGCTGTAGGAATATCCTCAGTATACGTTCTCCATTTTTTTATCTTTTGATCCAAATGGTCTCTCTGCCCTCCCTGCTCAGGGAGATGAGCCAAGCCTCACGCCCAGCTGCTGTGAGCTGCCCCCACGAAGCACATCCATGGTGGTGGAGAATGTTCCCTTATCTTTGGAAAACCACTCACTCATAAGCCACAAGGAGCACAGAAGGGCCCACGCAGGGGCACTGGGGCTTTGGAGAAGCAGCCTATAAACCTTCTTACCCCCACAACAAAAGCAACAGCAACAAACAACCGCTGTGCTGCCTCTTTTTTTTTTTTTTAATCCATGCTGGTATCACCATCTCTCCTCTGACTCTGCGATACATCTTCTCCTGGGTGCTCTGTGCTAAATAAGAGATCACTGAGAAATATCAGCTGAAGTTATGATGAGTCACCTACCTTCAACATTTAAAGGAGAGAAAAGAGGAGATGTAAGAGATGTAACCACACAACTCCCACAACGCTTCTGAAAATGAAGGGACTTGTGGCAAAGAGAGTCTCTGAAAACGTAACTAAGGGAACAAGACAAGTAAGAGATCACTCGTAGCTGTGCTAGTCTGAGGCTGTGAGTAGGAGAGCAGTAATAGCTTTTATTAGACAAGCTGGTGTAGCTGAGGGAAGACAACACGCATCAGAGCACAGACCTCCTCTTCAGGAAGCGAAGTTGAGCATATTTTGCTTTTAGCACTCTTGGAAAGGATAGTTGTGAGTGCCTGAGGGGAAGCTACCTGCTTTCAGACCCAGAAAAAAAAAAAAATAGGCCAGAGAGTGAATTATCTAAAATTACCTTTGCAGTCCAGTTTGCAGACTCATTTTGCAGTTATCCAGATTTTTTTCCAACTCTGAATTTAAGAGAATTTCTTTGTAAACGCTCTGACAGCAAAGGTGACCTCCTGACAAGGAACTCGCACATGCCACACTTCTCCAGTCACATTTTTAGGGATATCCTTGAAGATCCCCAACTTGTGATTATTTGTCATTTTCCCTCTCATCTATCATTTTGATGAATCAGAAAGCAATTACCGACAGAATAATTCTAAATCTTGACACTGCAGCTACAGACCTGCCAAGCTGTGACAGCTTGAAAAATGCTCGAAAAAACCAAGCCAAAAAAAATGAATGACTCTCATCCCCGGATGAGTTCCTGAGTGGTTGGAGACACAGGCTGTCGCTTTGTAAACAACTCCCCCCACCTCGGGAAGCAGAGGCACGACGCTCCCCGCGCCCAGGCGGGTCAGCAGCACACGCTTCCATGGAAATATCATCCCCGGACCCTCGGCTGGACCCCGCACGCAGAGCCCAGCTGATGCTCCGCGAGCAGGACACGAGGGCTGGCAGCGCCCCGGGGAGAGAGGAATTGTTGACAGGATTGATCCGTTGATGGAGCTGGCTCTGCACAGAGGGGACACGGGCACTGCAGAGGCCACGCACGGCCGGGCTGCCGAGCTGTGCTGAGCTCCCGGGAGATGCGCCCTGCTCCAACGCCCTCGAGTCCAGCCCGCAGCATCTCCCTCCTCCAAGGGCAGGGAAGGAAAACGTTTTACCCCCTGTACATGGAGGGAAAGCGACCCTCGCCCCAGAACCCACCCACGGTCCTTTCCCTTTCCCAACCCGCTGCCTTTCCTGCAGGGAAATTTACAAGGATAGGGTCAGGGATACTCGACAAGCTCGGGAGAAGCATGGGGGACCCCAGGCGGGATAGGGATGAGCTCTGGGGAAGGGGATCACTCGCAGGTGGGCAAACCTAAGGGAAGGGGGCGTGCAGGGGCTGCCCCGGGAAAAGGGGAGGGAGCCGGGCCTGGCAAGAGAACAGGAGAGGCAGGAGTCCCTCGATCTCAGGGGACGCGGCCAAGGCAGAGCTCCGGTTTTCGGGCCCTCTCCCCAGGGGAGGGTCCAGGAGGAGATCCAGGGTGTCCCCAGGCACAGCACCTGGGTCCCCTCCAGGCAAGAGACAGAGGAAGTGCCCCTAGAGGGAGACGGGAGGTGTCCCTTCCCCAGGGGACAGCGCTGGGAGCCGGTCCCGGGCCGCCAGGGGCGGGGACCGGAGGTCATACCCGGGGGAGGTCAGCCCGGGGGCAGGAGCCGGAGAATGGCATCGGACGAGGGAAGGGGTTTCCCTCGCAGCCCCGGGAGCCCCGCGGCTCGCCCAGGGCCCACCCGCCGCGGGCCAGCGGCATGCCCCGCAGGGCACAAGGTACTCACCAGGCCCGGGCCGCCCCGTTGCCGCGGCCTCCCCGCCTGGTCTCCCGCACTGGCCCCGGTCGGCGGGTCCCGCACCCGCGCTCAAGTTGGCGGCGGAGGCCTCATTGCCCTCACCCAAGATGGCGGTGGCGGCTTCGCTGCGTTTCACGTGGTCATCGGGGTACTGAAGTGGGCAGCGCCATGTCCGTGGCTGGCGGACAGCGGGCCCGGACGCATCGGTCTGAGGTGCTGGTGGTCTATACGTTCTCTTAGCCCAAACGCCGCTTCCTCAGGAGGAGGATGCGCTGCTTCACTTAAACACCCACAAAAAACGAGCTGCCACTGGGCAACCGGGATACACCTATGCCCACAACCAACATGTCCGCCGCCGCCTCCCTTGGAGGGTGCGGTGCTCTCGCGGGAGACCGCCCCGCCGTTGCTAGGCGCGGAGGGGGCGCGCGGGCGGCTTCTCGCGAGAACAGCGTGAGGCGGCGACGGCGGCCATGGCGGACGGGGCCGGTAGCAACGGGGACGCTGCGGGGCCGCTGGTGGGCAAAGAGGCGGGTAAGGCGGCGGCACCGGGAGCGGGCGGGTGGTCGGGCCCCACGAGGTGCCCTCTAGCCCGGTTAGATCCTGCGAGATGCGGGCATCCCGAACAGGGACGGCCCGCACCTCGCGGGGTCCCACCGGGCCGCTGACGCCCCCGTTTTGTGTCCCACCCCTGTCACCCCACAGTGGAGCGGCTGATCCGGGAGAACGGACACATTTTCACCGAGGCGCAGTGCAAGGTGTGCAGCGCCCTGCTCATCTCCGAGTCACAGCGGCTGGCTCACTACCAGGTAGGGAAGGGGGAGCCCCCCGCCTCCGCCCCAGCCCAGCCCCGGGCTCGGCGAGGCACCGAGCGCAGGTTTCCTTTCCCCAGAGCAAGAAACACGCCAACAAGGTGAGACGGTACCTGTCCATCCACGGCGGGGAGGAGGGTGCCCACGGGAAGAAGATGAAGCTGGAGATGAAGCAGGTGAGAGGAGACCTGATCAATGTCTACAAGTAATGTCTACAGTGTGTTAAGATCTAGAGGGTAAGTCCTGTGAAGAGCAGCTGATGGGGATATTCCAAAAATGTGGAGTCCCTCTTACTGGGGATATTCCAGAACCATTTGGATGCAATCCTGTGCCAAGTGCTCTGAAATGACCCTGCTTGTGCAGGGAGGTTGGACCAGACAACCCACTGTGGTCCCTTCCAGTCTGCTCCATCCTTGTGTTCTGTGAGTGCAGGATCCACCAGGGCTAAATATAGCTCTGTGGGACCTGCAGGGCTAAAGGAAGTTGCACGGTCTTGTAAGTGAACGAGGAAAATGCTCTCAGAAGAGGCTTGGTGAGAACTGAGAAGCTCAGTGGCAGGTGTTTCACCAGGCCATGTCCCAGTTCCTGCTGCCCTCCCCGCTCAGATAGCCTCTTTGAGCCTGTCCTCCCCATTTAAACAAATGTGTGTTCCTCTTTTTGATAGTCTTGCTTGAAAAGATAGAGAAAGAACAGGAGCAACAGCTTGTCAGGAGCATCATTGCAGAGCAGGTTGGGTTCACCACCACAGGAAGTCTCTTCCCAGAGCATTCTTTATTTTACTTATTTAGGTTCCCTCAGCTGGTAGCTGGAGCCTGTTGGTCAGTAAGGGCCCCACGTTCCATTCAGCCATCTGTCTGCCCCGTGACTCTCTTGGGGAACAGATTCTGCTTTTATGATTGCTTCAGCTGTAATCCCTAACTGTGGCATTTGCAGGGAGCTGGGGGATAACAGCAGATGCCTTTGCACATAGTGTCAGGCTGAGAACTGCCTGCTGCTGCCTCCTCAGCTGGTGTTGTGTTGCAGATGACCCAGCTGATAGTGATGTTTGTGCTGCTCAGCTCACACCTTGCAGGGGACAAGGCTGCGTGGTCCAATTTTGGCAGCCACATGCTTAACCTTGTCCTTAACCCAAACAGGCCAGGGCTGCCCCCCTGCCTGGAGTGTTTGCCAACAGGTTAAAAACAGAAATCTGGTGCAAGAACACTCTCCAAGGAAAGAGAGGGTGATGCTGCATCATGGAAGTTCTACCTAGTCACACTTCGTCAACTTAACGCCTGAATGTCTTTGATGATCGTTTTTTAGACCCCCAAACCATAGTATTTCTCCTCAAAACCAGGAGGCTGGATGGGATGACCTGCAGAGGTCCTTCCCAGCCTCAGCAACTCATTGGTTCTCTGTGCACAGGACAGCAAGCAGGAAGGCAGCAATGGGGAGGACAGGAACAAGTGTTGTCCCATCTGCAACATGACCTTCTCCTCTCCTGCCGTGGCAACATCTCACTACTTGGGCAAGACTCATGCCAAGAACATGAAGCAGCAGGCCCCCAAAGCAGAAGGTATGAGTGTCTGCAGCACCTTCACGTTGTCCCAAAGGGCTGTTGAGATGTTTGTTGAACCCCAAGTGTGTGCTCTTTGCCATGAAATACAGTAAGCCAGCAGAGCACCTCCAGAGACCTGGCTGTGCCAACCTGCTCAGTGGGCTGGCATTGGCAAGAGGTTGTTTGTGGGGGTTTTTTGGCTTTGTTTGGGGGAAATGCTGCTGGCAGCAGCCATTGTACCCATCCCTGTATGCAGGGACCAGGTGTGTGATGTGAAGATGTAGGAATGCCTGCTACAGGGTATGATGCTCATTAAATGTTAGAAACTGAAGTGACTGGTGAAACTCTGATATGGCAAATTCCCCAGGGCTGCTCAGCTACAGCAATGTGGCCTCTGAGGTTCACAGGCTCAGGAGCTGCAGATTGCTGGGGAGTGGGAGAATACAGCTGGGGACACATCAGTATGTGCTTGTTCTGACTCTGTCTGTCCCCACACAACTGCCTGTGTGTCCCATCCCTTTGCTAGCTGCCAGAAAGGCCTGGTGGGTGGGGAGTGACACCCTCTGTCCAGGGCAGGTAGGGGTAGCTGTGGACCTGGGGGCTGCAGCTGGTCAGGGCAGAAGGAAAACACAGCTGTTGAGTGCACCTGAGGATGGCAGCTTGTGCTAATTCCAAGCCGGGGACTTGTGAGTCACCCAGACACCTGACTCCTGGGATCTTCCAGGCAGAAACTGTCTGTCCCAGCATGTCTTCATGACTTTGCTAAAATGTGTGCACAGCAAAGCCACCTCCAGGATCTTCTTGTTCTTTGGAGCCCTTGCTTTTGGGTATGATAGGAGCCTGCAGGAAGATGTTCACTGAGCAGTCTGGTGTGTGCCTTTGGTGAGAGGAGCTCTCTGGTCCCCAGCAGGTTACTCACTCTGCTGTTTAGCACCCTGGAGTGAGAGGGTGCAGGTTTCTCCAGCACACAGAAGAGCTGCTTGCCTGTGTGGATTCACTGTGTCAGACCTAGTCCCATTTATGCTGTGTCTCAGGCAAGATTCCTTATGAATTCAGGATCAAGTCCTGTTGCTGCATGGTGCTTCCAGAATCCTTTCCAGAATGCCTTTGCTGTGCAAGGGCTTGTGCCCATGTTCTGTCTGGGAGATGATAACAGCAGGTGGAAGCTCATTCATATCCAGTGTTTCTTGAATATAGTCATGCTTATGTTAAAGAGAAATATGCAAATCTGTTGGATTTTTTAAACCCTGAAAGTTTTCCTGGCATACTCTGAGTTATGATACCACATGTCTTTAAATTCTGCAGCGTTAAGGGAAGAGGCAGTAAAATCATTAATTTATTGAGATATTTTACATTGGCTAGGTTTGGGGTTTAGATGTAATGTGTTGCTGGTTTTTAATATGGGTCTGGAGGAAATAAAGTAACTGGGTTTTACCTCTGAGTTCTGTGACTGACCAGGAGTTTGGATTCACCCTACAGAAACGGTGCCCTCACAGAAACACCCTGCTGCCCTCCCCACCTCCACTGCATCTTCTAATGAAGAGAACAAGGACATTACTGACCCGGACAAGTTCTGTAGCCTCTGCCATGCCACTTTCAACAACCCCCTTATGGCAAAACAGCACTATGTAGGCAAGAAGCACAGAAAGCAGGAGACCAAACACAAGCTGATGGCGCACTACGGCCGAACCCCTGATGCACCAGCATCATCCTTCATGGGTGAGTTCTCAGCAGGGAGGCTGATAACCAGCTGAAGAGCAGGGTGGGAGAGAAGCACAATGTGTCTGACAGGCCTTTGGACAAGAGAGGCTGTGTGGAGGAAGCAGGGGAGTATTGCTTGTGATGAGGAACTTGATTATATACCCTAAGATTGATTTGGTTGATGTTGTAACCCCCAGCAGCAGATGTTTTAGACTGTAGCTACTCGTGACAAGCTTTGGGTTGTGTTATGCGGTGCTGTTTAATCGGGGACGTGTCCTTTTTATTCTCTGTGCAGATAATCCAGGGATTTTGGCCAGTACTGTTTCTAGTTAGGTGATTGCATCCAAAATGGAAAGATAAAAGTGGCATTTGATGCTTAAAAGTCGTCTTTGAGGGGACTAGCCAGAGATGGAAGGAATAGGTTTAACTGCACCTGCTGCTTCAAAGCACATGAAAGCCAGAAAGATTTCTCCCTGAATGCCTTTCTGCCTCTGTGTGGGCACTTCCATCTGATGAACTAATGCAGCTCTCTCTGGAGCAAGCAGGAATGTGGAAAAAAAACCCCAGAGCTATTAAGGAGGAACTTTAGGCAGACAGTTAAAACTCTTTTGGTTTATGATCTGCTGCTTATGAGCACTTGTACATGATGAAAGCCCTCCGAGTCCAGTGAAAGCATTAGGCGCTCACAGAAAACTCCTTTGTTCCTCCCAGCAGCCTTCTGTTGGGCCAGGAAGTCTTAGTACCTGCTGGATACTTGAGGTAAATAATAAGCAGACAGATCATCTTAAAATCTTCATCAAGGGCTTCTTTCTCTGTCGTAAAAACCCACACAAGCAGAAGATTAATTATTCTAATTCTTTGCAGGCCACCTTTAGATACCGGTAGCACTTATGACAAATGAGGCTCAATTAGCCAAGTAATGTTCTCTCCCACATTGCGTGGCCGTGTGGGAGATGGAAAAGGTGCTCAGTATCTCACGTTACCCATCTGCTCTGCACCTAATTAGTGGGGTCTGATGAATGGTTCCACTTGAGTGTGACTCAGGCGCTGACAGGGGCAGGAGCCCCAGCCCAGGCAGGCTGGGTAGGTGGGCAGTGCCGTTGCCTAGGGAGGTGGGCAGTGCCCTTGCCTGTGTGATTGATGTGTCCCAAGAAGTGCCAGCAGAACTGGAATGTGTACAGTCACATCTCCAGGGCACTTCAGCTCTTCAGGAAATGTTTCAGAGCCTGGGCTGTGACCAGGGGCTTCTCAGATGGGATAGGCTGCAGTCAGGGATGTTTTATTTTGCTCTCTTTGCCTGTGTCTGTGTGCCAACAGCCACGATTGTCCCAAACTCTCTGCTGGGACATAACTTGCAGCAGATGATGTGTTCTTTGCAAATGCAACGCTGAGGTGGTTGCCCGCTTAAAGTTCTATGGAAACGAGTGGTTTAGGCTTGAGGAGTGTAGTTTAGACAACTTTGTGCATGCACCTGTTGGATGGGTTTGCAACAGAGAAACCTTGACATTGATGGTGCAGGGGAGCAAACCTGAAGGCTGTATGAGCTCCTCTGGCCTTTACTGCCCAGATCCAGCTCCATTTTGAGAGCCAAATGTCCCACTGGATTCTGAAATATCTGAGATGCAGCAGTCATGTGGCAAAGTGTCTGCTACATCCAGAGTTGTTCTTCCCAATGATTTACTGCTCTGCACACCTGGGGTCCATCTCCTCTTTCACCTTAAGGAAATGTTTTCCTTGTGAGATTCCCATCCAGAGCCCTTCCCCAGTGAGCCAAAATTCAGGAGCTCTTAATGTCTTGAGAATTTTTCTGCCAGAATTTTTCCCTGTTAGAGACTCCTGTGCTGCCATACTTGCCTGTTTGGTATCTGTGACCTCCTGAACTTTCAGTCCAGCTGGAGTTGTCATGTTACACAAAACCGTTGATCCTGTCTAGTACCACTATTGTTGGAAACTTTTTTTTTTTTTCCTGGCAGTTAACTGATCCACTGACTGTAACCAAACTGCTTGAGGACAGAGCTTAATATCCTCAGTTGGCACCTCAGCAAGGCTTAGAAAATGCTGCATTGTGGAGCTGGACAGTGTAATCTCCTCTGACTGCCTTTTTTATTGAAATGTTATAAGCTTACAAATTCAGTATCTCTTTATTTTCTGTTTTGAGGTGTCCAGATGAGCAGAAGTGGGAACATGGGAGAGAAATGGAGTTGCAAAGGCAGTATAGCCTTTGGGGTTTGGGATCCAAATCTGAAGCTTTTACTATGCCTGATACTATGAACTGTTTGTAGGGAACATGTGTGTGGTTTTTAGCACTGAACAAACCATGTTCTGATCAGGAAAGCTTTTTTGGCTTAGTGATTGCCTTGCAATGACTGGCTGATACACGGTGGGGTAGTGGGATTCAGTGATCTCTCTGCTTGATCAGATTGTTGACTGTTATTTGACTTTGTTTAGGGTTGTTTAGTAAATCGGGTGATTGAGTATCTTGCTTGTGTCTAGCTCAGGCACAGGGATTGGCTAGCTGTGTGTGCTAACATTGCTGTCTGTTTCAGCTGGGAAGGGCTACCCCTGCAGCACATGTAACATAGTGCTGAACTCCATAGAGCAGTACCAAGCTCACATCAGTGGCTTCAAACACAAGAATCAGTAAGTAATGTTCTTGTCTAAGTGTGTTTCCAGCTTCGCTGTTCAAATCGATGGCCTAAATATAACCTAAAATGCAGTTTTGAGCACGTGTTTCCAGCTGACTTCCAAACAGAACAGCAGGGTCTGTGCAGGCTCTCTCTGTGTGTCCTGACGCTGCTCCAGGAGCTCCCTCTGCAGACAGCCCAGTCGTGCTGCCGCGGTGGAAGTGCCTCCGGTTGCTTTTGGTTCCTAATAGTTCAGCTCAGCACAGACCTTTGCAGTGAACCTGACACCTATTAAACACAGTTTCTCTTAACAACTGAGATTTTAATTTAATTAAGGACTGGCTCAGTGGAGATCTGCTTGCAATTCTAATCTCCCTTGGGATTGCTTGTTTTAAAATTTGGCATATAGTCAGCACGCTCCAGAAACCTGGACTGTATTCCTGAACTCGCGCTTACAGCTGGCAAGTTAAATAATGGCATCCCCTGCATATATTATTAATTCAAAAAAATTATGCTGCCAGATGATTAATACCAAAAATACTTGTTCTGGAGACTGCCAATCTTTAATTTAAGAGCCTTCACTAAAAGAGGCGCAGTAATGAGCCTGGGTTGGTTAGAAAGCTTCTTAGAAGGAAGAGGTATTAGGAAATCCTACCTGAAGAGAGGGCAGGCTCCTAGCCTAATTCCCCAGAAGGGACAGGAAGAAAACTGGAATCTCTTGTTGCTTGTCTATGGAATAACAGCCTCCTGGTCCCTCAGCTCTGGGGAGTACTTGATGGGAAGACATCTTTCGTCCCAGGGAAGTTCCAGCTCTCAAACAGCACAACTAGATCAGTGAATAGGAGAGATAACATTGAGGATGTTCCCAACACACACATATTCATGTTCTCTTTAAGGACACTGCTGTTGTCAGAGCTATTGCAGCCACACAACTCCCTTTCAGAACGCTGCTCTGGATTCAGCTGTGCAGTCCTGTTCCAGCTTCTGCAGCCTGCAGAGAGGCAGGATGCCTGCTTTGTAATGGGAGCTCTTTAGCAGTCCTTGAGCTCTGCCGCAGCTAATTCTGCCATGCTAAAGGTGTCTGTTTACACACAGGCACAGAGAGCAAGGATTCACTTGGAAGATTTTCTGGCAAGTTGTTGCCTTGGCTGCAGTGGGCTGTTGCTCTGCTGACAGCCTTGCCTGCTGAGCAGTGATTGCAGCTGGCACATTTCAGAGCATTTGTGACATTGTCTCCGTTTTTTCCTCTTTCTTGCTCCCTTCAATGTGCAGGATGCCAGGAGCAGTGCCGGTTGTCGGACCGTTCCCGCCACAACAGTACGTCCGGGAAGAGTCAACTGGCCCAGGAGGCTACAGTTACTTCAGCCAAGACCTCTAGAGCAAGTTGCAGCACTATTCTTGGAGTTGTTGATGGCCCCAGAACGCACATCCTTTGCCAGCCCACAATGGTTTCATTATCCCTCTGGATAAGCAAAGCCCTACCCTCCTGTATACACCCGTTGAGCAGAACGGGGACTGAATCTGTCAGGAAAAGGATCCAGCTGGAAGAGACTTGCTAGACAGCAAATACTTCACTCCCTTAGAGTAGTTTTCATTGTGTAATTGCTTCCTGTGAAGGTGGGTGTGGTGTGAGAGGAAGTGTCTATCTGGTGTAAGGAGGGTTTGGCAGCAAGCTGGTAGTGGCACCTTCTCTCTGTCCCCTTTGGGGGGCTGCCCTTTCTGCTGCTGGACTGCTCTCAGAGGGACACCAGCACCCATGGGCACACCCAGGCATGACAGGAGGGGACCTGGAGCCTGCCTGTGGGATCAGGCCACCCACATGGCCGGGAGGCTGAGGATGGAGCGTGGCTCTTGTCCCTAGGTGTGCCCTGGTGTTGGTGTGCTGTTGGCCCAGCTCTGCTCCTCCCTGCCCTGGGCCATGGCTCTGTCTGCCTCGCCAGTCTGAACTCCATTGCCTTCTGGGCTGGCAGGCATGGGACAGAGCATAGAGCCACCCACCAGCCACATGCTCCACAGAAGCACCACAGTCCCCTGCCCAGGCCGCAGCCAGCTCTGTGGAGCCAGTTGCTCCTTCAGGAGCACACCCATGGTCCTGCCTCAGCCAGGAGAAGCTCAGTCCTGGCCACAGCCCCAGCCACTGCCATCCCTTGCGGCCCTGCAGGCTCCATTGAGTAAATCAAGTGCAGATGTGGAGTCAGGACCGGGTGCCTGCTTACAATTAGGGACTGGGAAGATTGGGGTGGCCCCGTTCTTGCCTTGCAGTTCCTTGCCATGGCTGCTGCTTTACCGGGCTGAACCCCCAATGTTGTGCAGGGGACAGGGCTGGTGAGCAAAGCTCCTGCTCAACCCAGCACATGGTCTGTGCCATGTTCCCACGGGGAGCAGGACACGTTCTGGCCCCATGCACCTCATTCCCTGCGCCAGCTGCGGCCGCAGCACTCCCCCACACAGCCAGGGCAGGAGGAGGTGGCAGGGCTGCAGCGGGACAAGGCATGACACTGCCCACCCTCCTGCCATATCACCCTCAACTTGTATGTTCCCCACTTAGCCTTCACTGCCCAAATCTGTGGATGCTCCTGTGCCATGCTGGGAGCTAGACAAAGCCTGGACCCCTGGTGTCCCTGTCCTGCAGCCCCTGCACTGGGCCCCACATTCTTGGCTCCCCAGAGGGAGCAGCAGGTTTATGTTTGCCAAGTTCTGCCTGGTTAAACCTTAACTGAGCTGGGTTGCTCCATCAGTCCCTCCCAGCCAGAGATAAGGATGGGCAAGCAAGACCAGAGCCTGGTGGGACGTACTGCCCCGAACCTGGCTGCTTGCCTCCAGGGCAGGACCCAGCCCCTGAAGAGCATCCTGCCCAGTCTGGGGCAGATGCCTGCCTGTCCAGCTTGCCTTCCTCAGCAGGTCCCCACTGATATGAGGGCAGCAGGTTGTGGCTGGGGCTCAAAGCTACCATGTTAACACCAGTGGGACTAGATGGAGCTGGAAGCCCTTGTGCTGGGGCTCACCCCTTGCTCCAGGGCTGACCCACTCCCTCAGTGCCAGAAGGTTCACATCACTCCAGCACGTGGAATGAGCCTGCTCAGCCTCAGATCCTGTGCACGTACAGCGTACAGTGAGCTGGGGCTTCTGTGCCCCAAACAAGAGCCGTTCAGGGGAGGCCAAGAGAAACTTCCAGGAGGAAAGAGCCCCCCAGGCTCCGGCCCCCACAGGAGCCACCGTGCTGCGCGGGCTCTGGCTGGCCGCAGGTGCCACCACAGCGGGAGTGGCGGCAAGTGCTGGGGCCAGGCACAAGGGGCGGCTGTGTTCCCGCAGCTCCGGCTGCCTTCCAAGAGCAATATTGTTGGCACCAGGCAGGCTCCCTGCACCGGCAGCACATACATGGGCCTTTCATGAGGAGAGTGGGGATGATTTACTGCCTGGGGGAAGGGGCAGGGGCGGGAGGATGGAGCCCCAGCGTGCCGGCGCCCGGCCCCTTGTGTGTGCTCACTGCCGCGGGGCCCCGCACACGTAAGCAAGGCCAAGGGTCTGGCCAGGGGGTCGTCTCTCCCAACGGGACATGGGGCAAGAGGGATCCCTCTGCGCCATCTGTGGAGTTCTGAGAACACACTTCATCTCTGGGCACTCCGCTGTGTCTGAGCTGAGTAACCACGGGTCACACATCGCTTGTGCCACAGTGATGTGGGCAGCCCGTGAGCTGGGGGAGACAGGGGCACCAGAGGAGGGTGCTGGGGCAGGGGTGCACCCACAGCACAGAGTGCTGTGCTGGCACAATCCCCCCTTGTTGAGCTGCTGGCGTGGCAGAGGCTGGTGTGGTGCTGCCGGCAGCGGGTGGCAGGCGGTGGGGCTGGGCCGCTGTGAAGGGCTTTTTGTTTGCCGTCAGTTGCTGTTATAAATCAAACCAGGCAGCCCAGCCCCAGCCCAGCACTGCCCCACGGCAGGGAGGTGACCACTTCCCAGCCGCCTTCAGCAGAGCCCCACCAAGCCCTGGCCTGTGCCTGGCATTGTCCTGGCCCAGTGGGGATGTTCAGTGTGACACTGGGCAACGTGCCCACATTGGTCTGCTTGCCCTTCTTCCACTCGGCATTGGGGAACCCTGGGATACAGGGAATCTTTCCATGTTCATCCCAGGCTGTGGCTCCCACAGGCTCCCCAGAGTCACAGATCTCCTTGGTGTTCCCAGTAGTGGGAACATCCCCTTCTCTGGTTTTAATTTGGTTTTGGTTCGAATTGAGCTGAACCCAACATTTTTCTGTGCTTCCGGCACGCTGTGAACTCTGCAGGGGCGGCCGCTGCTCCGTGAAATTGATGTTCTCATCCGCTTCACGCGTCAGCAGGAATGAACAGCTGCTGGGGGCTGCTGCCCCCGGGACTGCTCTGTGCACCTCTGCACCCCAAGGGGACACCAGTACTCCAGATGGGGAGCAGCACGGGGTGGATGGTGCTATGGGAGATTGTAGCACCAACCAGACCTCACAGTGAAACCGTGTTATGCTGGATGGTTTGGCACAGTGGAGCAGCATGGACAAGGCTGTGCCCTGGACTCGCAGTGTGGCCCTACGAAATGAGGGGCGACAGTGACAGTGTACCTCACTCACAGAGCCTCAAGATCCACGCCAGGCATGGGCAAGGCTGTGTGTGGGGCTCAGCACAGCCCTGGAAGATCTTGCTGGAAGGCAGGTGGCAAAGCAGACAGCGATACAGGAAAGAAGAGCAGCTCTAGGGCCAGACCCTGGCCATGTACTGGGGACCACTGACCCCTCTTAATGGCAGCAGGATGCTCAGGGGACATTGTTCCTTGGGATCACACCAGCTCAGAGTGTCTGAGGCCAGGCTTCCCCCAGTGCCCAGGGGTCTTGCATGGGCCAACGAGCAGCAAGGCCTGGGCATGGTGGGGTCTGCCTGCCCCAGCACAGGCAACAGCATAGGGAAGGTGAGGGCAAAGTGTTTATGGGCTGGATTAGGCCACTCCAACGCTGGCTCGCACCTTAGCCACGTTTTATGACTCTCCATTATGGGCTCCTAATGAGGGTCACAGCCACTTTATGGCACTGACAGCGATAACGCTACAACTAATTATGGCACAATTAGCGTGTGGGCTGCTGGGCACCCAGCAACGCTCGGTGCCCAGCCTGGGCCACGACACCTGCTTGGGGCTGGAGTGCTCCCACTCCCAGCAATCGGGGGGAAACGGGGGTGGCCCTGCCCCCTGTCCCATCTGCTGCTCCCCACGCGTGAGGTCTGCCTGGAGGACAGCACAGGGGAGCGGCCCCGGGTGTTTTGCAGCCCCCTGCGCTCCCCTCCCGCGAGGGGCGGCTGTACCGGCGGAGCCGAGGCGGAGGGGGCCGGGGGCCGCCTCTCGCTGCTGTGGGGGGAAAGGCCGGTGCTACCCCCCACTTCCCCCGTCCAGCTCGGCGGCAGGTCGGTTTGCAGAGATGCCGGAGGAGCGGGGCCGGTGCCCGTCCCCCCCTCCCGCCTCCGCAGCGCTCCGGGCGGGGCCGCTGTAACCCGAGCGCGTCCCTACAAAGTGCCCGCGCCCCCGAGGCGGCGGCAGAGCGGGGCCGGAGCCAGCCCGGAGCGAGCCCCAGCCCTGCCCGCAGCCGGAGCCGTCCC
>VZRH01002290.1:538334-592954 GCA_013397555.1 Urocynchramus pylzowi | reverse complement strand
ATCCACTGTGATGTTTTCTTTGTGCTGTCTGTATTATACGAAGAGCTGGGGAAAGAGCAAACAAGCCTTCATCTGATTTGTTTTGAGTGCTACAATGCCATTTTTGTGACTGTAGACATGCCTGGGATCAAGAGCAGTGCTAGAGTCAAAATGGCAATTCTTTCATAAAACATTTTACCCGTTCTTCATTTGGTACTCTTTTCAAATAGCTAAAATATAACTGTTGTTGGCCAGAGAGTTTAGATGTTGAAGTAGAGGGATTATATGTAATATAAAATATGCAAATAAAATTAATTATTTCAGTGATCTTTTGTTTCAAGAATCCAGACACAAATCACCAAGGCTCCTTTCAGACTCTATCTGATCTTTGTGAGTCCACAGAATCACAGGAAGGTTGGGGTTGGAAGGCTTCACAGGAGATCTCCTGTCACAGCTCTCCTGGGCAAAGCAGAGTGACCTAGAACAGCTTGCTCTTGTTGGGTTTTTTTAATATCTCCAAGGACAGAGAACTGGCCTCTCTGGGCAGCCTGTTTCAGTCTGACATCCTACCTGCTAAGATATTTGTACACATTGATGTGGTCCTCCCAAGTCTTCCAACTAAAAGGCTCCAATCTTTTCAGTCACATCTCAGATAATGGACGCTCCAAATCCCTTTCATCATTGTGATCCTTCCCTGGGCTGGCTCGGGTATGAACGTGTCTTTCTTGCGTGGAGGCACCCAGAACTGGACACACTGGTGGTCTATTCAGTGCTGAGTAGAAAGGAAGGATCACCTCCCTCCACCTTCTTGTGACACTTACTCTCCTAATGAAGCTCAGGATGCTGTTGGCCTTCTTTTATGTATTTCTAGTAAATGGTCCATGCTGACTCCAAGTCCTTTTAAGAGCTGCTTTCCAGCCATAGAGTTATTCATCCATGGTGTAGGACTTTGTTTTTTACTTTGTTGAACTTGATAAGACTCCCATCTGCTAATTTCTTCAGCCTGACCATGTCCTTCTGAATAGCAGCCCAACCATGTAGTATTGTCAATCACTCCTCTCAGTTTTGTGTTCTCTGCAGATTTTCTGAGTACTCACTATCCCAGCATCCTAATTGCTAATGAAGATTTTAGCAGTATTTGCCCCAATATCAACCCCTGAAGTACATCACTAGTGACCAGCCTCCAGGTGGACTTTGTTCCACTGCTTACAACCATTTGAGTTTGACAGGTGAGCTAGATTTCCTTCCACCTCATTGTCCAGTTATCTAGTCTGTTCTTCATCAGGTTGTTAATGAGGATGTTATGGTTTTACAATACAATTCCAAAGTTATTAATCTATCACCTTCAATATTTTCCCTACAAAACCAAAATTAATTCAACTGGTAGCTACATCAGTTAAATAAAAGTTATCATGCTGATCTTGTATAAAAAGAACCCCCTTATTGCAAATATTAAGGTACTGTAGCAGTGCTTAAAAATCATAACTAAAGCAGAATAAATGTGTAATTTAAAAAATCTACTTCATTCAAATGTCAACAGTTTAGTCACATTTATATATATAGACTATAAGTAGCATGCAATATGTAATATATATCTCACTATATAAATACATATCAGTTTTTACATACTATTTATATTTCGTATAAATATTTAAAAAACACCCTCCAGTGTAAATATCAATGTGAAAACTGGTGAAAAGGAAATACAAAGTCACAAAATCACTGTGGCTTGGGCCTGTTACTCATATAATGTATTCAATCAATTACAGGATTGCTTTCTATTTCTGTTCTGAAGTGCTTTCACCTGCACTGCCACTGAGTAACTCGAAATTGCATGAGTCAATCTGACAGTGTGATATATAGTCCACAGGAGAGCATCCACACCAATCCGTACCAGAAGCTGTACCAGGGGCCCAATCCAAAACCCAGTGCAATCAGCAGAGGGATCCCTGAAACTTTTGAATTGGACTCTTTTGAAGTATTTGGTCCATAATATGTGATGTCATGTTTTGGTGACAGAGGAGAAATTAGTTTTTCCTTTGAATATTTTCTACTTTCACTGTAGGTGGTACCACAGAGCATTTTTCATTTGAGGAAGGGATTAACTTCAGCAGTTTTATTTTTATAGTGTACACAATTTTCCATAGAACTCCAACATCTTTACAGTAGAAGAAAATTACACAACTGCTTAGAGCTACGTGAAACTCAACACTTTCTATCCGGACAAGAGCACAAAATCTTTTAGTTAAATCTGCAACTATGATATTTTCTTGGTGTTTTAAGTTCCTGGTTTAATGTAAATGAATAAATAGAAAACAAAAGAAATTATACACACACACATATATAATTTCTTAAGCTGAAAATCATTACTTTAGGCATATTGTTAGAAAAATCTAGCCCACATTTGAGATTAGTTTTACTTCTGGGTTTGTTCTACACCTGACTGTAGAACACTACCACCTTGGCAATTCTAATTTTCCAAGATCAAGAAACTTTACA
Organism: Urocynchramus pylzowi; assembly: GCA_013397555.1. Taxonomy (NCBI): domain Eukaryota; kingdom Metazoa; phylum Chordata; class Aves; order Passeriformes; family Fringillidae; genus Urocynchramus; species Urocynchramus pylzowi. The sequence continues at coordinate 590,476 of VZRH01002290.1, read as the reverse complement.
GGCATTACTGGTGGTATGCTAGATCAAACTGAGAGTGTTCACTAGTGCAAGATAAAAAAATTATACTCGGCAAGTGCTAACCTAGGAAATTTAATACTTGTAAAACTCATGTCATGGAAAAAAACAATTTACTTCTAATCATACTTGATAAAACAAATTTCTATTTCCTGCAGATTCTTCTAGATATTTTCTGATTTCTTTTTAAGAATATGGAATGTAAATGTTTTAATATCAGTTTTCTTGAAAGATCTTACCTTTATTTTCCCCAAAGTCTCTACTTTGCTTCTGCCAAATGGATGTCACCCCTAACATTTCAAAAAACATTTGTATTATCATGACTGTGCATCCTGATCCATTTAATTTTTCAATTATCTGCAATTTTAATGGATTAAGTGTAGTATTTTATGCTTTTTATGGTCCAAACCCAACTTGTTTTCTGTGCATGTTTTGGCAGGAGTAGAGACATTAGATGTGGCATCTGCCAAGGAGTTAATAAGATTTGAACTCAATTTTTATGTAGTTCTAATGAGTTGATGCCTTGATACTTATAGGGGTGTCTTGTACAATGAAAATATTTACTAATTTACTTTGAAGCCTCATTAGATTTACTGATTCACTGCCATGATCTGGAGGAATTTGTTCAGGTGTTGATTTAATTTTGGCTCACGTCTTTTTTAGTCGCATAGTCAAGCTACATTTAAGAAATGGACTTTCTAAATGAACAAAAAACCCCAAAATTAGATAGAAATCAACACAAGTAGCAAGGCTAAGAATTTTTGTGCCCATTAAATGTGGTTCATAATTTCAATGGTATTTCAAATTAAAATGTGTGAAAATGAAAAAAACCGAAAGTTAGAGCTAAATGTTAAAGTGAAAAAAGTCATTAAAATAATGAATTAATAAAAATATTTGGCTCATTTCTAAAGAGAAAAAAAAAGTTTTACCTGAACAGCTACTCTAAAATAAACTGTAGGGAAGTTGATTTGAAGCTTAAAAGGAGACTATAATTCTAAAAAAGAGACATGTCTCCTTCCTAAAGCCAGATTCACTGAGGTGCTTAATCCCTTGCATCATTTTCAGCTCATGATTAGTTCTGCTGTAGTTTAATGATTGCAGAATTATATGACTGAATTTTAAACACAGAATTATGTGTATTTTTGATGAATATGAATCCATCTTACTGGGGTTTATTTTAAAATAATACCCAAGTAAGACTTTAGAACTAAAGACTTTAATCTTACTCTTCTTTTACATCAAATTAGGAAGTTTTTAAAAAGGTTTTTCCCTAGAATTTCAGCTGGGAAATTTAGGACACCCTAAAATATATTCTATTTTCTCATGGACTACCAAATCCATCTGTCTTGCTGGCACTGTGATATAACATTTTGTTCTATAATATAAAGTTAATAAGTTAATAGTGTACAAATACTCAAAATAATTTATAGGATTTGTAGAGAACTACTTTTCATAAATGGAAATGTGCTTCAAGTGAATTTTCTTAAGCCATTCTAAATAAATAACTAAAGGAAACATGACCGTTAGGAACTCTTTTTCCACAAAATAGTCCATGGTAAGAAGAAAAATATACAATCTTTCACCATATTTTCTTTATCTATTGTTTTTTTTCAAGTATCTTGTTATAGGGTTTACAATATAATCTTTCCTTTTTTTAAACAGGTAGCTATAAAGTGAATAGTGAAATTCCTTACAAAGTTTCTTTATATTTAAGAGTATGGCTTAAAAATCAAATGCATTTTTTTTTTTTTAAGCAGAAACCCTGATTCTTCATGCTCTAACTATTTTAATGAATATCTTCCCATTACTACCTGGCTTGCATTTTTGTTTTTCATTTTCAATCACTTTATCTCACAACAGAGATTTCTTATCTGTTGTTGCACTTATACAAACTAATAAACTTGTTCATTTGTAGCCTTTAGATTGATTTTTTTCTCTGCTGACTTTTAGAAAGAAAAGGATTTTACAGGAATGGGTTAGATAGATACAGCTGAAAGTTTTTGAGCCTTGGCTGTTTGTATTTTCTAGGCAAAGCCACTAAGGCTGCACAAATAAAAAAAAAAACCCAGAGATAAGAAACTTCCTTTAAAATTTACATACCACACCAAAACAAGTCACAGTGTCTTTATTTTTAAAAGGCATGTAATGATAAAAAGTGGGGCAAATCAAGAGTTCTGTTCCAATTATAGTTTATAAATTTCACATCAAACAACCAAAAGATAGAAGCCATCGGGAAAATAGTTCTGTGATTCTCACTTTCTTAGTAGAAGCTAAACTTGAAAATAGGAAATATGGCTTTGGACCTTCTCAGGCTGAAAAGAGGCTAGGTGTCATATTTCCAGCTTCCTGAGGGTATTTAAAACCTCTCAATTATTATGGAAAATGTAGGCGCCATGAACATTGACAGAATGGTTCTTTGAGCAGCCATATTTTGGAACAGATTAAAAAAAAACTAGTTCAAGCTATGTTCCATTACTTGAAATCCTATATTGAAAAAATTGTGTCTGTACAATCTTGATTTAGGAACTTAAGTCTAAGAGAATTTCCTGTTTACTGTCTGGTTGCTTTTTTCAGTATTTTTGAGACTGTTCTGCAAAGGGTCCAAATTTGTTACACACACTGTACAGTAAACCCATGAATGCAGCTTCTGGTTTTGCATTATTCTTCATGGACTGAGCAGGTGGTGAGGTCACCAGCAAGTGACTAAGTCTTTTTTTAGCCCTGATTGCTGAGGGCCTTTCAAGGATGTCATTTTTGTAGCAAAAAAATTGTTTGACTGTGTCCCTTGGACAAGAAAATTTTCTCCAAAATTCCAGTCTCTTTCAGTCTTACATATTATTCTATTAGATAAAAAAACTGGTGTCATTTAGTGAGATGCTGTTGCTTCATTGCCACCCCCTCTATCCACTGCACCTCAGTATCACACATCATTTATTGTAAAATCTTCTTGATCTTGAAGTTTAGAACCATAGTAGTTACAAGTACTCTTTCTTTCAATCAAATAATTTTCCTCTGCCTCGAAAACAATATGCAAACACAAAATTCCTTTAATGACATCTTCTAAAAGCATACTAGGCAGCATATAGTTGAAAAATGTCCTGTAAGCAGCTCCTCTTTGCTTGGTGAGAGGCCAGCAACAGCACTGCCCAGAGATGCTATTAAGGACTCCACAAAATTTGTAAGTATTCAGACCGCCTTTAAAGATGATGACAATGCTGAACATGAACACAAAGACCAGGCTAATATTTTTGTTTGTTATCCCAAACTGGGGAATTTTTAATGACAGAATCACTGTGATGCCTGGTGCTTGGATTAATGAAACGCTGATGGCCAAGAGTCTAAATAACCAAAGTGTTTTCTGTTCTATCTGCTAATGTTACTCTTTTGTTGTTAGAAGATTAGTTCATCCTTTTTGCTCTACAGCTATGCTTTAAGTTTCAAACTTATGTTGGAAAACATTCCTTTTTCAAAAATTACATTTGTAGGAAGTGGGAATAGAATCACAAGCCAAAAACCTCTATTATTCATTTATTTAGTGCATATTTTTTCTTCAAAAGTTATTGAATTCATTATAGAAGCAAAAAAAAACCATTTCTCCAGGTAAGGTATGCCTACACAGATGTGACAACATAGCTGATGGGAGACAAACCTGGACAAGTTCAAATCCTGCTAGCAACAAGATTAGGAGAATGTGTAGTGTGGACTAGCAAGTTAAACAACTCTTAATGAGTTCTCTGTTATGTCCATGGTGCTACAAAGCCCTTTAGCTAACCAGCTGAGGGATAACCTGTTTTCATCTATACAACTCCATTGCCACAGCAAGGTAAAAATCTGATTTATTCTGCAGGGATGTTTCCTTTTTGAGACCTATGAAGCTGTCAGAATGGAAACACCTTCACAGAATAAATCAGGTTTAATGTTGATGTGCTAATTAACTGCCTACTTATAACTTCTGTGAGTTCTAATTCATGTTTTCTAATAGGCACTATTATTCCAGTATTATAGTAATCTAGATGAAATAAAATTTTAAAAAATACACTAATCAGATTCTCATTTTAGTCTGATTTTTGAGGCTAATGTTACATAATGTTACAAAACATTGCAGACCCTGGATAAATGTGAGACCCTAATGGTGTACATTTTTCTGTGCAAGCAGTTTCCAGATTACAGAATAGTTGCAATGAATCATCAAGGGTTTATAACATATGGATTCTTCTGTAGAATTAATATCTACAGATAAATCTTATAATTCCTCATAATTCCAGTCATGCCGATTTTGAAAGATGTACTGATCCGAACAGAAACATTCAATGCAACCCATGAGTCCAACTAGAAACATAAAACAGATGTAATACTGAGCACAAATAGTAGGTAACCATTCTTTTAAAGCACTGTATCAGAGAAAATTTCACAGAAATTGATAACCAATGGATATATACCTTCCCAGATGTAGGAAATAAAATGCTAGCCAAGAACAATTATCACTTAAAGAAAAAAAAAAAACAAACAATGTTTGGTAACTTCATTGTTCTAAGCATGTAGTCCAAGTTGATTTCTGAACATTTTAGTGCAAGTAGAATTTCAGTAGATGTTGAATGTGAAGCTGCTTAATATAGAAAAAGACATTTATTACATGCATATTCAGTGCCTAGTGGAATGTGGCCATCTGTAAAAGTGTCTTGGCCAAATTCCGTGGATTTTATCAGTGATTTTTTGGTCTTGAGAGGCTACAGACATGAAGGAAATAAAAAGAATAAAAAAAGAACAAGAGGTAGGTACTCGAAAACAAAAAAAATTGCAAGTGACATTAAAACACAAACAAAACGTTTTAAATTTGATGTTACTATTATTTAAAGCAGTTTTAATTATGGTCCCTTATTGGGGTACTTCATTTTATTTATAACAGGTACATATGATTTGATTCTCAGACTGAGATTTTTGAAAGAATCTCTGTCAGGTATCTAATTCCCATTCAATTCCCTAAAGTTTGATGGATTCATTTCAAGTAATGTAGGTTACCCTGGTAATCCACGGCCTGTGCAATACAAAGTAAAATAACCTCCTGATGTTTCCTGATGTTCCTATCCAGCGGTCCTTGCTGGGCATAATGGGTATAAAACAACACTTTCTCAAACCTCACTTCTGTCTTTTTCATGCACAATTTCTGGGACAGACACATCATGCTATGTGTCCTACGCCATAATTTAAGCATTTTTTTTTCTTCTTCAAAAGCAGAGCAAACAGAGGAGCACCAAAATGTACAAAAAATGAATTCTGATTTTGTTGGTGTGCCTTCTTCAACTTGTGTTCTTGTTGGTATAATGGACTTCCGAGCTTCTGTTGGAATCTGATTACATTATTAACTGGTTTTTCAAAAGCAGAAATGCCAAAAAAAAAATTAGGTACTTCTTTGCTCATAAGCATAGACCAGAACCAATTTCTGAAAATCACTGCACACAACAGCTGGCAGGTGTATTCTAGTATTTTTATAGTGAATAATGAAGATTTCTTTCTACTGCATGAAACAGATTGTTAGCTGTGCTTTTGAGAAGGGATAAAAGTTTAAACTGAGCTTTTGTACAAAATGGGAAACTGAATAACAAATTGTTCTCAGGTTTAATTGAGATTTTCTTTCTTTTTTTACCTGTTAGACAGTTATTCACTCTACTAAATATTCTGCATTTTCCTTTCTATTCTCCCTTTTTTATGTTGCATTCTTTTCTTTAGGTGCTTAGAGGGTTTTTTTTCTGTGGTTTTTTTTTTCTCTCTTTGTTGGTTTGGTTTTTGGTTTTTTTGGTGGTTTTTTGGGGTTTTTTTAGCTTTTTTTGTTTGGTTGGTTTTTTTTTTTTTTTTTTTTTAATCTTCTTTAACTCATACCCTTCTCAGCTTTTTTCCCAGCAGTTTTTTTTTTTTTTTTGGTTACCACTGTTATTTTTAAATTATTCCTACTACTTTTAATGGATGACTCTTTATCCTCTTCCTTCAGGTTTCTGCATTCATATAGATTGTCTCATATTTGAAATGTTGTCACAATTTTCTCTTGAACCATTTTACTCTTTTTCACTTTTGAATATTTCTAGTCTTTTAAAATGTTTCTACAATGTTTTCTTCTTGGCATATTTTTATTCAAGGTGCTATTAAAATGTATTTGTTGTATCTGTGTGGTGGGGACAAATTTTAACCTTTCTACTAGTTGAGGTATCTATGTATTCAGAAAAGTAAGATAATTAAGAAGACCCACGTATAATGGAAGGAGGCAGGAAATTCACTTGCTGTAAAATTTATTTTCTGTAAGGATTAATCATCTTCCTGTAACAAATCCTATGAGAAAACACTTGCAGTGGCTAATTTTTAATCGTGAATTGAATTTTCTTATTTTCCCTCACCCTACTACTTTTTAATTTATGAAAGTGATGTTTTTTTCAACAAATTTCTCTATGATAGTTATTACTTCCTAAAATTTTTAGAACAGTTTGCCCCTTAGAAGGCATTTTGACAAACTATTCTTTAAAATTACTTCTAGATTCTCAGTATGTCCACACATTGTACATTGTGCCAGTTTTTTTGACCTGAGAATTTTGAAGACTGAATCTTTTTGGACATCTAAGGTACACTTTGTGTTTAATTTCAGGTTTTACAACAAAGGAAAACCTTCCTAAATTATGACAGTTTTATATTCTACTAACAGAACATAATTAAACCTAAAAAAGCTACCACTTACTAATTCATTAACCCCCCTCCTTTCTTAAATTTTTGCCTGGGAAGGTCTTAATTTTCAACTTGTTGGGTTTGTGGAATTAAAAATCTGACCTCCACCACTCTCTTCTATAAAAACTTTATAAAGAATCTCATCAGCTACAGCCAAACAGTAGTCTTCCCCAGAAACTGAGAGTCATGGCATTACAGCTCAATATCTGTTGAACAGAGAATACTTTTCTTTACAAAAACTACTCAGATTTTTAGAAAGAGAATAATGATTTACCAAAAATAAAGGTCAAGGGTCTATATTTTGATCCTTTCACTTAGCTTTGTAAAGTGCAAGATGTCTAGTAATTAACTTTGTTATGACTGAGGTGCAAATTACTTCCAGAATTTAATTGGGGATTAATTTTCCAAGATACCCATTTTTGAAAATCTGGGGAGGTGATTATAAAAGGTGATCTAAATATCTTTGCAAGGGCAGTGTTCAAATGCAGGCTTAGAAGTTATGCTCAAATTTATTTATGTCTTTGGTGATTAATGTGTATTCAAATGCTTTGCTGGATATCGATTTTAGCATGTACTAAACTGCTTGGTTGAACTGGGTTGAAGCCTTTTAGCTATATGCTAAATTGAGTGGGCTTATTCATTTAGCTTCTGCGCTTAAAAGGTGAAAAATTGCAGCTGCTGCCAATATGGAGGTGCAGAGAAATTTCATTTGTATTACTAATGATGTCGGTAAATAAATTTTAAAAACTCTGCAATTTTATACGTAGAGTTTTTTACCCTGATTTCCCCATGAACACACTTCAGAACAAAGTATCCAAACTCACAGTAAGACTGCTTAGGAGAAAAAACGGGAAAGTATTTTGTTGGAAGTAAAACATTCTCATCTTAGTGAAACTTCCATTTCTCAGTCCATAAAACATGTGAATTAACTCACATTCAAGTGGCCTATCTGCATGGACAGACATTGATATGTTTGACTGTAAGTATCAACTGTTTATTCTTGGTTGTTTGGGGTGGGTGTAATTTCAGTTCAGCAATTTCTTTCCTTGGCATAGCCCATGATATACATTTTTTGCATACTTATTGAATAAAGTTTTTGAAATTATCAGCTGGTTGCAAGTTTTTTGAAATTAGCTTTACTATGAAAGATGTCTTTATTATTTAGCATGAACATAGTGAGTAGCAGAAAGTTGGCAATATTGCATGTCACTTGCGTCCCAGAATCATAATTATAGTGTAATGTACAAAGCTTGCCACTTAGAAGGTCAGGCAATAAAGGTACTTTTGTCTGTAATACAAAAGCTTAATTCTGATTGTATTTAAAAGAAAAATTATTCAGAAGTTTTGTGGTTTTACTGGCTTTTCTGAATAGATGTTAGTCATACTGTTATTTAAGGCAACTAATTATTTTCTCAAATAGGTGTTATCTGTATTTTTTCATTGATAATAAATAATAGATAATAAACACATTGCTTGGTATCATTTCAGTGCTAGATATACATGCAACTGGGGTTTTTAATAAACAATGGAATTAGCAAAAAGAGCTCAAACATCCCAAACAAGGCATAATAGTAATAATAGTGCTGCTCTCCATTTAGCTTTTCTTTCTAAAGATTTCCAGACCACTGTGTGAACTTTGCCTATAACATTGGAACAAGGACTGGAACAATCATATCTGGTTTGCTGGAATCTAAGTATGCAAATGGATATTGTTGCTAATATTAATTTAATCTTTATGTGGCACAACAGCAATGGGTTAGGTGGGTTTTTTGTGGAAGGATGTGAGAAACATTTCCAATATTTTTCTTTTTCTGAGTTCAAATGCTATTTCTTGCCACTAAGAAAGCTTCTAACATTTGTAACTACCAGGAACTCTAACCTGAAATCAGAACTGGTAAGTTTATCTTTGAGAATGAACTGGTGAGTTCATCTTATGGTGAAGCTTTTTTAAAGTGCAGTATAAATTGGGCTGACATTCACAGTATGAATAAACTGTGAAATCAGTCCATGTGTGCTACAGAAACCCATGTCAGCACTTCATAAGATTTAGGCAAAATAGTGTGTGTTTCTGTACATCCCTAGTACACCTCCACACTTCTGCTCTGCTGCTGGCCTGTTCACTTCTGCAGGGTTTCTAGAACTTGCCAATGCTCATGTTGCTTCCTTCCTTCAGAAAGCCCTGAGATAATGAAATCATGAAGAAACAGCTAGCTTAAAACTTCTGTCTGACCTGAGGACACGGAGAGCTTTTCCTGGTGGCCAGACTCAGGAATGTTTCCTGAGACTGTGGGAGAGATGTCTATGCTGGAGCAGTGATGTCTGGAGGAGGCTGTGATCCAGTGGGAGAGCTGGTGGAGAGAGGGGCCCCTGCTTCCAGGCTGGAGCAGCCTGTCCTTTGAGGACTGCACCCCGTGGAGGAGCGACCCATGCCACAGCAGTTTTGAGAGGACTGTGTGCCCTTGGGACAGACTCGTGTTGCAGCAGGCACAGTGGGGCTGAGAGTGGACCTAGGCCAGGGAAATTCATGGAGATGTCTCCTGTGGAAGGGACCCCATGGCCTCACAGGGGAAGGACTCCTCTCCCAGAGGAGCAGAAGAAAATCTCAGTGATGAACTGACCCATAAAAACCCCATGCCCTGTCTCCCTGCACTGTCAGTGGGAAGGAGGGAAGGGATGGGAGGGAAAAGTTATTTTAAGGGCTTATTTTACTTCTCATTATNCAGACTCGTGTTGCAGCAGGCACAGTGGGGCTGAGAGTGGACCTAGGCCAGGGAAATTCATGGAGATGTCTCCTGTGGAAGGGACCCCATGGCCTCACAGGGGAAGGACTCCTCTCCCAGAGGAGCAGAAGAAAATCTCAGTGATGAACTGACCCATAAAAACCCCATGCCCTGTCTCCCTGCACTGTCAGTGGGAAGGAGGGAAGGGATGGGAGGGAAAAGTTATTTTAAGGGCTTATTTTACTTCTCATTTTCCTCCTCTGATTCTGTTAGTAATAAATTCACTTTGCAACCTTCAGTTGAGCCTGTTTTGCTCTTGAAGTGTTTTCTCCTGGTCCTTATCTTAACTCATGAACTCTTCGTTATTTTCTTTTTTTTCTCTCCTCTACCCAGCTGTGGCAGGGGAGGGTGAGTGAGCAACTCTCATGGGTGCCTGTTGTTGGGCTGGTGTCAAACCATGACGGTCTTTTGAGGCAGGAGTATTTTTAAGGATTCCTGTTTTGCTGTGATTAACTGACTCTTGAGGTTCTATTAACTTTTGTGAAAACATGCTGTTTACATAAAACCACTTGGAGAAGTCACAAATACTGAAATTTCAGATGTGGGCTTAATTTCAAAATGATTTTGCCCTGCAAAGGATGAATGGTCTTGCATCCTATCTCCCTGATGTCCACCTCTCTTCCTTTCTCTGTTGATCATGATTATTGCTGCTTGGTCACAGATGCAATCAGTCAGCAAGACTGCTGACTGCTTTTGGGTCCAAAGATCTACAGCATCCATTTTAAGCAGAAAGGATCAGCCTTCCAGGTCCTTCAGAAAGTGGAGTTCCTTGCAGGTGGTGCCAGTGTGCTGTTATCCTTACAATTTTTGTACCAAGGGCTGTTCATTAGTTTACATCTAATGTTTGAGAGCTCCACTGCAGCCTCCACTTGCCCTCATTCACAAAACCTACCACTGTTTAATTTCCTTAAACCTTAGCCATGTGTGATATCCACAGAGTAAAGCTGAAAAAGTTTAGGCAGTGGTGCCTTAACCTTTAGGTGGTTGTAACTGCAGCTATCACCAGTTCATTGGAGAACAAATACAGATGAGTCTTAATATGCTGCACTGACAAATTAAAATAAGTCCAAAGGAATTTTAGTAGTAGTGGTAGTGATGGTAGTAGTAGTAAGAGCAAAAATTCTTATTTGTTTCAGATACAGAGTTGATGTTGAAATCACACCTTAAATCTAAGATAATATTAGAGATACCCTGAGGGGAAAGTAAAATTTATTCTGAAATGCACACATTTGCAGAACATAACAGAAAATAATTAATAACAGAAGAATAGTTGTTAATCCTGTCACAGTTAACTAATAATATTGTTTTAAATGCAATTAATGCATTAAAAATAGTAATTTTAAAAGCAAAACATAATAAATAATAAAAACACAAAATAAAAAATTGGATAACTTAGAAGGCGCACTAAATGGAGCAAATAAACTATTTAAGAAAGAAGTGTTTTGAAGACACTGGAGAAGTTACTAGAAGTGAGAGAAAATTTTATATCCTTTATGTGTAGTTGTTGCCAAATTATTTATTTTCATTTTAAGCAAGAAAGTCCATTGCAATCTTGTACTTTATAGAAGCTTATGTTGGCCTCTGCACCTAGTCTCAAAGATTCTGCTGAGATTAATCCTAATCTAACAGGTAGATTCTGCTCAGAGAAATTTTTGCAGGACTTATGATTTATCTTTAACCAAGGAGCCAATAGCTTATTTTTTATGACTAAAGAATTGAGTGTGCATATACCTATCACTACTATGGCAGAAAACCAAGGGAACACTTTTCATCTCATACACAAGTAACTTTTGAGGTCATCAGCATTGGTGAGCTTCATTGTGAGCCTGGTGCTGAAACAGACAGAATTGCATGTTCCTGCATTTTAAAATTCCCTCCAGCAATTGTGGTGAAGAAAATGGTCTGAGTTAGGTGAGCATTGGGAGAATCAAATAAAAGTGTACGGGACTGAAATGACTAAGCCTTATAGTTATCACAGTCTTTGTTTATTAGAGTCCATAGATATAATAGTTATTATTTGCTTGTATGTAGGATTTATGCACTAGTCACGCTTACATTGGTAGACAACAAAAACAAATGTCTACAGAGTTTCATTTACCTGATGGCTTTTTATTGATCTTCAGGTGGATAGCTGAAGTCATTGGTCATTATCTATTTATCTAGCTAGAGAAACACATGCACTAAGTATTCTGGCAAATATCCAGATGACATAAAGCAAGAATCTAATACTCTACAAGAAAGTTTAGTATATAGAAAAATGCCTTATTTTGGATAAAGCAAACCTTTCAATTTTTACTAAGTGGGATTGAATAAGGATTGGATGTGTGGTAAGGGGTCATGAGAAAAGTTTAGCACAAACATTTGCAGTCACTTCTAAAAGATCTTTTGTCATGACTGTTTTCAACTTCTTTGCATTAATAAAATCTACTCATTTAGAATCTATCTCTCCTGAATATAATCTTTACAGACAAAGATTTATGACATTTAATATATTTTGAAGCTATCCCAGAAAAAGCAATCCATCTTTCTAAAAACATGTTTATGTAAAAATTAAAGCTAGAGAAATAACTTCCTACACTTGCTAGACAGAGTCATCTCTGCCCTATTTTACAAAAGCGATTTATTTCTATGGACCAGAACAAAAATACTCAGGGGATTCTCCCAAGTCTATTTCTAATGAAATTATTAGCAAAAGAGAAAAAGTATTCAGGCAGTAATCAAGGAACAACTACATATTTGTCAACAGATTATTGATGAAAATGCAACCTTTGCTTATGTAGGATCTTTAAAATCTACTAAATATATTAAGAAAGCATGTGGATATTTATGAGGCATAAGCTTTTCACCAGCTTGTCAGCTGCGTTTCTCTGACCCAGAAATGCAAATAATTTTTGTAGGCTTTAAATACTCGCTTTAAGCAAGGAAGAATGGGTTATCTGATGTAACAGTGTGCAGACCTGCCAATATCTCTGCCTAGTTCCTAATAAAGTTAACCCAGTCAGAGAGGCATCATGACATGTAGTGGGATCTCCTCACTGTTGAGCAACCAGGGGCTGGAGAGATAATCCTTCCACATTTACTCCATCTGTAGCCTCCGTTCAAGCAGAATCCACATTCCAGAAACTCATTAAAGCAGCAATTTGGCCTCTTCTACCATCATATTCAATATTTGGGTAGGTAGCTCATAATGACTTAGGTGTTAATTTCTGTAATTTTTGATCCTCTCTGAGACTAGAAGCTAAATTTGTCCCTGTTTACCTTGGAAATTAGCCACCCTTCCACAAATTAGGAAGCCATCCCAACTGCTGGATGGCAGGAGGCAGCAAATGCCTGCAGAGCCAGAGTAGGTATGTGCTGCCAAACTGGGTGACCCCAGCCAAGGGTATCTCAGCAGAGCTTTCCCTGAGGCCCCTCTTTAGACACAGCATAGGTTTTGACTATGCAGTGGTGCAATACCACTTTTTCAGTCCTTTCCACTTGGTAATAGTGAGGGAAACTAGGAGTAGGAAGGTATAAAGATGTTTCCAGGTGTAAAATGCTCCTTCCGTCATGCAAAGGTTGTTTTCCATAATCTCCTGTTCCTTTGTAGAAGCAATGCTGGCATCCTTAGGAAAAGGTTTTAAAATCCGTCCTGTCAAAGCCCCTTGGAAAGGACAGAGATACTTAAAACAAACAGACATATATGTGTAGATGCTTCCTGCTGCTTTGGAGAGCTCTCATATTTTATTTGTCCCCTTTTTTATGTCTTGTCTTTACATTCTCCTGTTTCTTTGTGAATCTGTGCTCCATCCTTTCTTCTCCATCTCTAAGAGGATGAAGCAGAAGAAGAAGCTGGAAGCAATTGCCTATTAATTGCTGTTTAAAGTTCCCTGTCACAGTGGGTTGCCCACATGCTTTCTCTTCATTATCAGAAGCTGCAGTGTGAAAGTGCAGAAATCTGCTGGAGTCTTAGTTGTCTGTGCAGCAGTGGAACAAGACCAAACCTCTTCTGATCACAAAAATAATCTTTTAATCATTTTGGCATATAATTTAATGACAGAGGTTAAATCCAAGATAGGAGAATTAATGGGCATATACAAGACAAATTTTATTCAGTCTCTATTATACTCATCCTGTTTTTAGCCTCTAGGTAAAATAAGCTAACAAGATATAGTACCAGGTAAAGCACTATGACTCCATGCAACCATTTAAAGCCTTTCTTCAGCCTGTTGCTCTTCTTGGAAATTCTTTCTAGATAATGTAAATATAAAACCATCATTTTTTCCTCCATGGAATTAATAAAAAACAGTAGGTGCTGGCCTAGCAATACACTAGCAATAAAACTGAGTTCCAATCTCGATTTCTTAGTTGACAGGGTCATTGATTACCTGTTATCTCCATTCCTGGGATTTTTCCTGGCTCTAAATTAAGGGTTTTAACTGAAAACATGTGCTGCTCGTTAGCTTTGCTACTGCCACACCTGTGCTGTTCTCCTGTTTTTAACAGGCTTTTGCTTAGTCCAGGCTCCCAGATGTCATTATATTTGATGTTGTTGCAGTGGCTAGAAGATTTATCTACTGTTATTGGCATTTCTATTCTACATTTCAAGGACAATAGAGAGGACTGAGTTGACAAACAGAAGCAAAGGAATTTTAACCTAAAAGATGGGGAAAATTAATTGTTTGTGACTAGGTTAATGCTCAACAACACTGTTTTTTAAAGTAGGCATCTCCTAAAGATTTGCAAAAATTTTACTAGGAATTGGATGGTTTTTTTCATTAAATTGGATGGATTGAAGAGGGCTACTTTGTTTTGTAGCGCTGAATATGCCAGCATCTTTTAGCTAGGCTTTTTTGCCTAGAAATATAGATACTGATATTTTAGACTTGCCTATGGTCTGATTGCTTATGATTTGGAAGTAAACTGACACAGTCATCTTTTCTGTCTTCAGAGCTTGGAGCATGAAGCCTAGCTATAAAGGCTGTGTAGTCAGTGAATATGTAGTTCTAGATGTTGACTTATCCTCTCCTGAACCAGGTGTTTGAGTCTGATAGCTCTTGATTGTGTACAAATAATTGAAATGAGGTACTTATTCACAGACAGTGAATCTATGAATTCAGTGTAAGGCATCTAGATACTTACTGCAGCTGAAGAACTAAAAATATCTGTAAAATGAAGGAAGCTGGTGAAAGAAACTAGCTAGCATGTGCCATCTCTGACTTCTGTCTTCTATTCACTGAGGCAGCAAAAGTCTTGATGTAACTCACTTCTTCTCAAACATGCTTTGTTTAGGAGTAAGCAGGGAGGGATAAGGTCTTACTATAGAACTGCCTTTGGCTATTCCTTTTTGGGAATAAAAGGAATCCTATAGTGAGATTGATAAACAGTGTTTGATTCTGCCTGACATTCAGCAGTAATGTTAGTTGTTTCTGAGCTATTGTTATGCTATACTAAGCTTCCATCTTTTATGGCCATTTTCTTCAGGGGACTGAGACAGAAGGATGAATACCTCTAACTAATAAAGTTGGTTCCTTTTTCTTCCTCAAGGTACTTCTTGAATTTTGAAAATTGAATTTTTGCTAGAACATTCAGGAAAAAACTTGCCATCAGGATGGATCTTTTAGTGCTTACAAGGTCTTTGGAGGAAGGGATTGGTACAGTTTAGGGTGGGAATCACAAGCCAGTGCTTCCAGTAAGAGGTTACACCATAAGGTCAGACTCTCTTTAATACCTCGAAACCTTACAGAGAAAATAACCATAAGAATCAGACATAATGAGGTGCAATTATTTTGCTATACAGAAAGTCTGTTGGAATAATAAAGCTAATCTTCATGTAATGATAACATTGTTGCAAGGGCTGGAGATAAAACTGTTCAAAGTGACTGTATGGAGAGGCAAGGTGCAGTGGTGTATGAAGATATGCACACCTGCATTAATTTGGTTACTTTGAAGTCCCACTCATCTTACTTCTTTTGTCCTCAGTTCCAGGTCTGTAAAATGAGATGGATATTTTTTCATCTCAAGGGATTTTGTAGCCATTAATTTTTTGTTTGGTTTTGATTTTAATTTTTGTTTTGTAGTGTTGTTTTTGTTTTTTTTTGGCAGGGGAGGAGATTGGTCAAGTACTTGGATGCCAGAATAATAAGGGCTATAGAAGAATCTGTTAAGGGAATTAGTAATTCTGTTTTCATGGCAGAGCCCAAACAGCAGGTAGTAAATAAAATTTGAGGTCACAAAATGACTGGTGAATAGAAAGAAAAATATTGACTTGTCAACCAGGAAACATTTACTGTCCTTTCTGAGTTTCTGATTTAAGCAGGGATCTTGTGGAAAATAAGTTGTTTGTAATTAAAAATGAATCATAACATATGTGTTGAAGGGAAACAAGGATTAAAAGGTATCTGATGTTGTTGATGATCTGAACACTTCTCTTTGTGATTCTGTGTTCTTTATGGAGCATGTGTGGGATTAGAAATAATAATTTACTTCTGCATTAAAGTGATGTGCTGCAGTAGGAAAATAAAATTAAAAGTTAAATCCTCTGGGAAGAGGAAGACGGGTACTGCATATGGCTTGAAGTACAGCTCTGTTTGCATCAAAAAAGTAATTTTTGCAAAGAATATCCTCATCATTGCAATCCCATATTGCCCTGCTGCATAGCTCTTGGATCTGAAAGCAGTCAGGAAAGCATAGTTTGACAGAGTGGAACAATGCTGTGACAACAACAAGACCAGGTGCCTTTGTTCAAAGTCATGGAAAGTGACTGACTGATGGGTAACATGAGTAATCTGCTGCTAGGAGTTCACTCATGTCTGTGGCAACAAAAGCACAGCTGTTCAGCTCGAGCTGGGTGCCTTGGCAAGGCTTGTGTAGCCTTGTAACAGCCTTTGAAATACTTGAGGTAGGTTTGTATACATGTGCATTGCAATGTGCACTTAATGGTCTATTTCTCTTGTCAAATGGTTCCCTTAAATAAACATACTGAGTAATTTACTTACTTGCTGTAATTGAACTTATCATAGGAAAAGCATGGAGCTGAAATCTAACTTACAGATATTACAGATGCATGCATACTTCTAGAGGCTCTCTAAAATCCAGGCTCTGTCCTGCATCCTGGCATTCAAAAGTGTTCTTGGCCTTAGTTTCCAATGATGAGTTTTGAACTATGGCTTCAGATCAAATGTGTAATCTCTCTGCATTAACTACACACTTGAAAATGTTACCAGGTTCATAAAATAAAATATGAGAGCACTAGGGGAAAAAAATAAAGATACTTGTTTTTACATAAATTAATTGTTTAATTTGGTATTTGTCAAGATATGTATTTTATCAGGGAAACTAGAATTACTTAAGTACTTAAGTGTTATTTTCCATTTTATTCTTTGGGCAGATAAATTAATTTGACCAACTAACTTGTTGCTAAATCTCTTGCTTCTGCTTCCCGAGGTACTATTCAATTATCATCCTCTCTTTCAAAAACATATCTGATGTTCACTTTCACCATTTTTCTACCCCCTGCTGCTCTCTGAGACAGAAAAACATATTTTCTGGTTACTCTTCATGTAAGCCACCCACAAAGGTGAGGAAACATGATGCCTGAGAAACATCTCTAGATTTATAATGAGTCTTTCTGGTCTTCCACTGCTCCAACTCACTGCATTTTAAATTTCCAAAACTGTGTTGACATTAACGCTGTAACAAAGACTTTGAATGCTATTCTTTGCAGGCAAGCTCTTTCAAAATAACAGGCTAATTTCAAGGCTTAGCCTGAGACACCTTAAGATACCTTGTTTTCAAAGCAGACTTCTTGTGTATACAGTGAAAAATCACATATTTTCAGCTAAACACTTCTAATTGCTAGCTTGGTTTTTAATAACTTCAATAAAATTATTAAAACAAAAGCTAAATCTTACAATTGTAAGATCTACAAATTATGAGCTTCCAGTTTCAGAAATTCGTTATATATATGTCTCACAAAGTAACTAGAGAGTGATTTTTAGTCTATAAACTGTACAATAAATAATAAACTGTAATAAATTTTCATAATAAACTGTATGGATGAGGAAAACTATGGAGGACTATGGATTTTTTTGTTTGTTTGTTTTAAGGAATGGATATCAAGAGGCAGAAAACTGTATACCTCACTGAGGAGGAAAATGGTGTGGGTCTCTTGTGAGTGCACTAATTCTGCATGTTTATACTGCTATGGAGAGAAATGGGACTTTCAAGTATATGTCTGTAAATAAATTAATTACTCTGAGATTAACCCTGTTAATTTTCTTCCACAGTTTCAAGTCCAAATCAAGATAGCTCAAAACCCTATCATTTTTGTATTTGGGGTAATTGCTAGGAAAAACCCCCAGTATGGTCAAAACAGTAAAGTTACGGAGCCAAGCAATAAAAGGCCAGAAAATTCTAAAAAGTGATGTTGTGTTATGCAGATAATAATAATTCTCTCTTGTTATGTGTACATATTATGATACAATCTCTGATAATAATCACATCTAGTGTTGTTGGGCTCTCTATTTTTCTACTGGACAGATTTTATAGTCTGCACAGACGTGCAGAGATGCTAAGGACTATAAACTGCACACTTCAACAGACTTGACTTTCTAAATGAGAAAAATAGTGGCACCCATTTTCATTGTCAGGCATGACTGATTGATTTTTGTCTTAAGCTTCCTGAAATACTTTATCTGAAGAATATTGCCAATATGGAAAATTTCACCAGAAATTTCACCAGAAAAAAATAATTGAAAATGGGATACCAATATTATCTAGTGAACCTCTTTAAGAGGACAGATAGCACAGATGCTACCTGTGTGTTTTGGAAACAGAAACAAAGATAAAGTCATAGTAAAAAAACTAACTGCAGGAGACAAAGGTAGTGCAATAACTAGTTTCTATCTGGATTAAACCAACCACAAATAATGAGCAGGTTGTTTCAGTGAAGAATTTTAACTGATGCTACCTCTCCAGTGTCATTAAGTCATTACTACATAAAAATACACAGCACCCAAGGATGGGTATATAGAAAATTGCTGGTTCCTTCTTCAGAAGCTGCACTCCTTTCTATTAGTTCTGCGAGGTTTCCCAAACATAAATTCAAATAAAGAGCAAATTAGCTCAACTATCCTTCCTGGGCATCCTAACAAGAGATTAGTGAAGCCACATGTTTTGTGTGAAGAGAACCAAGCAATTGAAATGCAGAGTTGACGTAGGGAGCTGCCAGAAAATAATGTATTATGAAGAAATAACCTTTCATTGTTGGCTGACTAATAGTCAGTCACTTGGTTCTATACCACCCACAATATTATATGTGCTCCTAGGCAAGGAAGAAAAGAATCTTAATCTGAATCCAGATGCACAGTTTGATTTTAAATAGCACATAATCCATCACTGTTTGTACTTGTGTGCATGAAAGAAAGAAGAGAGCTTAGAAGAAATAACGTCAGCTGTTTCTTGCTGAATAGCAAAGCAAGATATTTGGTATATGTTGTCTCAGCTTTTTCTAGCCAAGACCTATCTCTTTCCTGGAGCAGTGAAGATATCCTCATTTCATCACAAAATCCACTCCCTTACCAGCAATTTGAATATCACCAGTGTCAATGTAACTATAAATTTTTGAGCAGCTTTGGGAGGATATGTTTTTAAGCCAGTCTCTACTAATTTTGAATAGTTCTTAAGTCTGATACTTTTTTCCTTTTTTATACCCAGTCAGATTTCTATTGCCAGGAGAACAGTTTGGTTTTTTTTTTTCCCCTACTGCTGCTAATCCAAAGGTAAAAAGACCAACTATTCTGTATGTTAGTATGATCATTCTAAGGGGAAGTTGATTCTCTTTTTCTTTTTTTTTTTTCCTTTTCTTTCTCTGCTTAATAAAATCTCAACTTCAAACACCAATTTCATACTCCAAAATGGATACTTGTTATGTCAAATTTTAAAGAAAAGCCACAGGAGACTTCAGCTATCTAGGAGTCATTGAGGATGCTGATTGAATCAGCTGAAGTGCACTCACATTCCCCTGAAAGTTTTGCAGGATTCTTCTGTTTTCTTAAAAGATTTAATAACCTGAGTTCCGGTTGAAGATTGTCTTTAAAGGAAGAAATTTAAAATAATCAGCTTGGATTTTTTTTTAAAGTTTGGTGGTTTTTTGGTTTTTTTTCTCCCCATCCCAGAACATTGTGGTGTCTGGGATTTAGGTAGGCAGCGACTAACACTTCAGTGGAGATGGAGCTGACTCACAGGAATATCCTCTCCTGCTGCTTTATTTTCCTATTGGTTAGCTATTATTAAAGTTAACTAGGCAAGAATAGAAACCCCATAGGAAAGCCCGGCTAGAAGCTGATTTTTCTTTGTCAGCTCAAATTCCTCTGGTTAGAGATTCAGTCAGCAATTGCATATCCCATACCTGCTGCTATTTTTCCTTTGCCTGCTAATGAATCCCTGCAAAGAGTCAGTAGCAAATTAATTGATTTCCTGTATGTGTCCCAGCTTTGCTATTGAGTTTAAAAGGCAACTATATAAAAAAGAGTAGAGGGGAGGTTGGCTTGTTGCTTTTTTTTGATTGCTGTTTCATGTTTTTTGCTAATGTTTGATTTGTTAAAGTTTTAATGACTCCCATTAGGTATTTCAGCTATAAATAGGCACACAGCAGTTGATGAAATTCAAGAGAAGAGGATGAATTGGAGGAGGGTTGATGTTTTTTAAATATTGCAAAATGTTCAGGGATGGGTCAATTGATAGCTGATAATGAAATTTTAATCATAGCAGTACTTAAGATAAAGTAATAAGTGCTAACATGAAATGCATTGAGGCTTTTTACATAATTATATCTTTGCAAGAATTTAATTAAGATATGGTATTCTCTTGAAACAAACATGCTGTGTTGGGTTAGGTTTGTTTGCAAGCATGATCAAAATGGGAGCAATACAATCTTTTGCTATTTTTATCAGTAGATTATGGGGCTTTGGGCATTGGAACACACTATGTGTAAATGAACAGTTTGTGTCTGCCAGCCAGAAAGGGAACAAGGAGCCTCAAAATGGGAGATTTTTGGCTTCTGTCTGTGTCACTGATACAAGTCCACCACTGTGCCTTAAAAAAAAAAAAAATCAACAAAAATAATGGGAAAAACCCAAATTAACAAAACAACAAACAAACAAATAAAACCCCAACAAAACATCCTGGCTCTAGCCACTAGAGTCACACTATTCAATTTTTTTACCCCATAACATATACTTTGGTCTGCTCCTATCTTCCAAGTCCAGATAGAGCATTTAATTTTAGGAAGAACTTTGAATTAGTTATCCCCCAAAAGGGAATCTAATGGGAACCTGTTTATCACTGGCAAATCCCATACTTTTTTAGTGACATCCTGTTCTTGTCTAGAGGAAACTGCATTCCTCTGAAAGCCTGCAGAAAGCAACAAGCTTGAAAGTCTGAAGGTAAAATATTGAAGGCTTAGAGTGGTTATTGTTTTGCTCTTTCAAAATTGTTTCAAATGTCATCTGTTTCAGAAACATCCTGAAGGAGAAATTTTGTCTGCAACCTGTTCTGATATTAATTTTTATTTTTAAATCCTGAAAAATATTTTAATGTTACAGGCAATATTTATAGGGATGCTTAAAGTAAAACAAAATCCTAATTCTTTAGATTAGAAAACATCTGTGATATTTCTTCATGCTCCTTACAAAGAAGACAAAAAACCCCAGAAGTGTACTAATTATCCTGTAACTGAAAGAATTCATAAATAGAGGAATAGATGAATTTATATCAGAGATGTCACTAATAGCATAGCATTTTCCATAACCATGCTAACATTTTTCTGTTTCTACTTATGAAATTTAAATGAGGTAAAAGATGGCATCTCTGCTGTTTGATGTCCGTAATACACAAATCATAGCAACTTCTGACCTGTTCGATACTGAAGCTTTTCATTTCCAGTGGAAAAACTATGGGAGACAGCAACTAGTTTAGAACTGAAAGGCATAGCAGAGAAATAGGCATAGGGAGAGGTATAGTAGGAATAATAGCAAGTTGCAACAGCTTTTCATGGGGAAGAAAAGTTAACAAGCATGAACTGGAGGAAAGATAAAAAGTGGGTGTACAGTAATTTCTGGACCCCGGCAACAAGGAAAACCAAGTGAATGAATTGTTTGGTATATTTGTGAGGTGAGCAGTGCTCAGAAAACCAGTCTACAATGGATGGTTTGAGGACTAGGACTCTGATACTGTGGAAGAAGAGGGGCTTTCACTTTCTGGTTTGTTGCCTCCCTAGCTTAGTTAATAGCCTACAAGTAGGAATAGACATTGGTAATGGGTACCAAACAGAGACGGTAATGAGAAAAGAATCAGGAACATGAAAAAATATCAGATTGCTTGCATGGGTTTGTTTCTTGTACAGAAGACTTCTGGTTTGAATATCTGCTGTAGTGCTTATTTCTTAGCTGTCTTTCTAGGACTTTTGAATGCAAGTGCTGTATAGGTTATTCCTGATATTCTGCAATTGTGTCCCACAGTTACACCAAGTCCTGATTTTGTCTCTGCAAAATGACCTGGTTAATAAAGCAAAACTCTGCGTCCATTGTTTTTAAGTTGAGATACACAGTAGCTATTCAGATCTCTTAGAGCAAAACAGAAAAAGGGAGTATATGACTAGTTGTTAAATTTATTTTTACTTTTGGTAGAACTTGTAGAGCACTCAGGCTGTTCAAGAATTATAACCTTTATGTCACCAAGGGTATAGGGACTGTAAAGAAGGCCACATATGGACTCCATCATTCAGAAGGCATAAAAGGCAAAAAGGCCTCCTTCTTTATTCAGCTGCCTTCCTTTATATCTTAGTTCACTACAGGTGGACCTGATTGGTCATTTAATTAATAATACATTTCACATGATTGGCTAATTAACAAGACACCCATTTGATAAAAAACCTTACTGTAAACACCACATGAGACATGTTAACATGGTCACAGCTGCAGAGATTGAGCATTGTTTATAGTTATTTTCTCTGACCTTCTTACATCTTTTCTCAGAACAATGCCTGGGAAACTATCTGTTTTTCTCTGTGGCCAGAGAGCCATCACCACACCTATATATGTTCCAGCAATGTCTGCTAGTGACAGACAGATGTCATGAAACTGACCCACAAAAGAGAGGATGCTTCAAAGTGTCTGTGTACTACCTGGCTATTTAAAATTACTGGGCATATATTGGTTGTTTTTTATTGATTCCAGTACAGGAATTCTGTACAGGCTTCTCATCTTCTGCTAAGTAGTGACAAACATACAATGATCAGTACTTGTTTGCTTGTTTGTTGAAACACAGATCTTTTCAAAGATAATGTTCTCAAAACAAAAACTTTTAATTTTATTTTATTTAAAGACTTCAGGTAGGTTGATAGAAGAACTATAAATTTGTTTGTCTGGATAAAAACTTCTTACTAATGTAGACAGTCTTTTAGAGAACAATTATGTAAACAAGGTTATTTCAGAAAATGTTAATAAAAATGTGGTGGTTTTTATTTTCAGTTTATTTTAAAGTAACCAAAGAAAACAAATAATATGGAGACTAAAAGAGCAGAGTGAAAAGTAGATTTGCTTCAAGTTCATGAATTAACTTTGAAATCTTAATAATTTCCCTTTCTCTTCCCTTTGTTCTTTTTAGCCAACTCCTTCACAAACCCTGTGGAGAATCATAAAATGGTTTGGTTTGGACAAGATCCTAAGGACCATATAACTGCAACCCCTGTGCAATGACCCATGACCAGGGACACCTTTCAGTAGACTAGGTTGCTCAGAGACCTATCCAGCCTGACCTTGAAAACTTTCAGACATGAGGCAGCCTAAACTTCTCAAGGCAACTTGTTCCAGTGCCTCACCACATTCACAGTAAAGATTTTTTCCCTAATATCTAGCCTAAACCTACTCTCTGTCAGTCTGAATCCCTTCTCCCTTGTCTGGTCACTATGTGCCCTTGTAAAAGTCCCTTTCACTCTTTCTTGTGGGCCTCCTTCAGGTACTGGAGGGCCACCACTAGGTCACCCCAAAGCCTTCTCTTCTCAAGGCTTAACAACCTCAGTCCTCTCAGTCTTTTGTCACAGGAAAGGTGCTCCATCTCTGTAATCATCTTTGTGTGCCTCCTCTGGACTCACTGCAACAGCAGTGTCCTTCCTGTGCTGGGACCCCCAGAGCTGGATACAGCACTCCAGGTGGGGTTTCACAAGAGAAGAGTAGAATCAGGATGCAGACTTCATATCTGCCCCACATTTTATACTTCTGAAGAATTCTAATTGAAGCTACCTTTGGGAAATAACAGGGTAACTTAATCAGTGGAATTCTGGGGGTTAAAAATCTATGTGTCTTTTTCTCAAAAGACAGCTAGAAGGACTGACTGGTACTAATTATTGAAGTTTTTATGTACATGTCAGTATGGTTAAATCATTGCCTAGCTATATTGCTAAGCCAGCAAGCCTAGGCTGTATTACATTTCATTCTTTGGAAACCTTAAAACACAAGAAATCTGTCTCACCTAATGTGCCTGATGTCTAATTCAGCATGGTGGGCCATGTAAAACACTGGACTGTGAGGCAGAAATGGATTTCTGAGTGCAATAAGAAACATTTCAGCAAAAGTACCATCTTGAATAGTCTCTCTGCTGCTCCTTTTCCATAAAAACTGCTGTTACAGATGCTTTCATTGAATTGTAAGTAAACGGCTGCTGGAGTAGACAAGTGTTCACCCAGTCAGATACAACTAATGGATGACTGAACAAGCTGTTTCTTATTGCTACTGTGTTGTCATTTGCCATCTCCAGCTGAGGTTACTGTTCACAGAGGCTTGATAATTTACACACTAGAGCAGTAGGTAGGGATGCTTACGTGTTAAAGCTCTGGATCAGGCTCAGGACCAAATTGTTAAAGGCATACTCCATGTGATCTGATTACTGACATAGCTAGACCTGCTTCAGTAACCTGCTGTGTGTATGTGTATATCTGAGTTGATATGAGCTAGTAACCAGGGCACTTGAGTTGACTTATTTGTTTTTCTCTAGTACCTATAAATACAGAAAATCAATGTGAACATCACAAGATACAGGATACTGTGGCTGTCTTGGTCAGCAGTTTCTTCATAAATATTCAATAGAGGGTGCAGGTTAGTGCTCAACTCTTAATGTGAAACTTGTTATGTTGAGATATCCAGCTGGGGTTAGTTAAAATCCATAAAGTCAATCTCCCAAGACATAAGGAAGAGAACAAAGTCTTCAGGTTTTTTAGCATCTATCATTGTTGGATAGGAAAGAAATGTAGTTGGTGACTTCCTTGAACTTTGTTTTCTTTTTGTGCTCTTGCAAATCTCTCACTTCTTGGTGGTTGTCTCAATAATCAACCCATAAAAACAGAAAAATAAAGTTGAAACTATTACTCCACTAAGATTAAAAAAAAAATTAAAAAATTACAAGATACCCTCAGTGGAGCAGGGCTTACCCAATTTGCTCCAAAGTGCAGCGTTTGTAAGGACTGATCTAAGGAGAAGATTTTATATCTGTAAACACAGTTTAAGGATCCACCAGTACCGTGGTGAACACCAGTACAGTAAGTGAACAGGCATGTGCTCTTTAGTTTGGGACTACTGAATTAAACAAATTAGGCAAACCCTTTTTTCTTTTAATGTGGCTGACAGGAAAACATGATGATAGCCTCACCTATGTTACTGCGTTCCCAGTGCTACAGAAGAGCACCTTCTTTAAAAAAAAAACCAAGTTTTAAAGATGGAGAACACTACTAACAAGAAGATTTTTGAAAAATATTCACTTTCCAGCTGAGGTCAATGTCCTCTTGTGCTCAAGGTACAGCAGAAGGGTGGCCACAAGTAGGAGTAAGCAGGTGGTAGTGAGTGGAAATTCAGTGATACATGGAAACATGGACACTTTTTGACATCCAGCAGGACATAATGGGAACTTCTATGCCAGGCACAAAAGCAATGAACATGAGGAGATATCTATTCAGGAATGCAGATGCCTGTGTTGGAACCAGCAACAAAGTAATCACAAAGATGTAGGAAAGGTGTTTAGGAGAATAACCAGAGCCCAGGACCTCCATAGGTTCATCTGTGTTTTTTTACCTCAAGTGCCAGGCAGCGATTTGAAGTCGCAATGTGTGGATGAGATATAGATGATAATGATAAATTATAATGGTATAAAGATGAGTAGGTGATGTAAAGATGAGATTTACTTATATTTGGAACTGAGGAAACTGTATAGGAAGGATGAACTGCGTCTTTATCATACTGGAGTCAAGTTGATGATACTGAATTAGAAAGGTTACAGAGGAATATTGAAACTTAGAAATTGAGGGAAAGCTTGGAATCACAGAAGATCACCTGGTGAATCACTGATGTGAAGAATGTCCAGTGAAGTCCTGAACAATCTGAAAAAAATAAATGGCATATAAAAATTAAAGGAGGTAAATTAGTTCACCTATAATGCCAATTGATTCATATGTGCAGCTTTAAATGATGGAGTGAGTCTAAAACTTTGAAGTATTTTTGCCAGTCTTAATTCTGGGGAAAAAAAAAAAAAAAAGGAAAAAGAAAAATTAAAATACATGACATTAAGTGGTGCTTTCAAGCAGCCATTTCAGAAGCAGAAATTCAACAGGACATAATTTTTCTGGGCTACCAAATTCACAGGGATCAAATTATTATTTTCACTGATGCAAGGGTGAATGGCATAACAGGACCAGTTTTAAAGGAAAAGAGAAGTATTGTGGAACCCTTGTGGCCAGAATTTCGAGATTCCAATAGTAAGGTTTTATTAATTATACTGTTTATACCATAGTTAGGAAAGAAAATGAACAGAGTGTTAAACAAAATCAGTCAAATTGCAAATTTATGGCAGGTAGAAGAGTGGGAAATTAAAGCTACTGTGTACAGATCAATTCCATCCTAGATGCAATAATTGGCTGCTTCTGAGACAAACTATGTGTAACAACAGAAAAATATGCCTTTCTGGTTTACACTGAGTGCTGATCTACACTGTACAGCTGCTCTGTAGTAGTTTACCATAATACAATTAGATTTAATGTTGTAGCAGGAGCCAATAGGCAAAATAAATCCAGTCCATGCATATTCAATTTTAAGAGTTGGAAGTGTATGAAAATGAGAGAATTTGTCAAAACCAAATACCTCCTTAAAGCAGCAGTGCAAGAAAATGCAAGGAGTCCACAGTCAGTTAAAAATCTATTTTACTAGAAGACCAAATAAGTTGAGATGGAAACAGAAAATAAGCAAGACTGAAAGGTCAGCATTAAAAAAAAAAAAAAAAAAAAAAAAAAAAAAAAAAAAGGTAAAAAATTAAAAAGAAAAAAAAAAAAAAAGGTTGAAAAGTTAGTAGGAATGAAAGCAAGAAGAGCAAGAAAGCCCACAAAATATGGCAGGTGCTATGCTTGATCTCATATGAAGAAGCTCTTTATATAGCTCAAAACTGAGGAAGCAGGTGAGTAGTTGGTGGTTTTGCTTGGTGACAAATGAGTCAGAGAAGCAGCAGGGAAATAAAGTGAGTTCTTAGCATTGGCCTTTGCTGCTGCAAGTATTGGAGGGATTCCCAGTGACCCATGCTTTTTAAGAGACAGAGCAGAAACACTAGCTCAATTTTCAGTAAATATATGGGTTACATTAGATTTGATAGACAACTTGCATCTGGTAAGGTTAGGATGATATTCACCAGAGAACTCTGGAGGAATTCAGATGTAAAATTATGAGCTTGATCTGCAGCCCAACATTACAAATAGGAGCTGTACAGCAGGAGTGGAATATTGCTGCTGGAATCCTACCTGCAAAAGGGCTCTGGAGGACATCCTGTCAGCTACAGATCAATGGAGCTGGTGTACACCTCTGATAAGACAGCAGAAGCTGTAATAACAAGTATAAGCACATGGATTAAAACTCTCTGGGAGCCAGCATGGTTTCTGTAGAGGGAGGACCTGCCTCACTAACAATCTGTGTAACCCTTTTGAGAGTGGGGTGTCACGTGCACAAAGTAAATCCAGTGGATATAAAGAAGGTAAATTACCATGATGTGACTGGCTAAACCCTAGGGGTGTTATGTAACCCAACAAATAAGCCCCTGTGATAGGAGAAGAAGAATCTGCAAGTGATGGGCTCATGAAACCCAGAGTATGCCCAGATGCAAAGAAACTGACTTCTGCCTTCCCTCAAAAGGCACCAGAGAGTGGGTTTTTTAAATGGATAACAGTTGAATGGCTTAAGTGGAGGTGCAAATGTCCCCCTGAGTTAGTCAGACCAGAATGGGGGGAGTGAATTCATGGCTCAGCCCAACACAGAATATAAAAACTAGCAAAAGTGTTTTGAAGAGAGAAACAATGCTTAGCTGCTTTCAACCCACACATTGCTTCCAGGTAAAGTGGGATGCCAGTGTTGGGACAGTCAGCAGGTCTTAGAGACAGGACTGATAATGGAATTGAACTGTATATTGCAACTGTTATATTTTGTGAAGTGAAATTTACTCTTGTATTTTGTTTTCAATATATGATGAATCACTCTACAAAATCAGAAATCCTGTGTGGCATCAATCATCTCCAAGTAAGCAAATTTTACATTAAACATTATCCATTTCATACACAGAATATCTAAAAGAATCTGATCAGAATATGTTGAACACTGGCATGTGGCTTTAGGGGAAGGCTTTACTTGTATTGAAAGTTGGAGTAGAGGAAGGGGAGGGCTTAGCAATCACTTTTCAGGGTAAAGGAGGAGGAGTGAGACACCAGTACTGTAGGATTGATAATGATATTGACTTTGTTTAACTTGAGAAGTGTCCTAGAAAATACATGAATAGTGAGACTTCCAAGTTTGCAGATGATAAGCATTTACTCCTGAAGTAAGCTAAATGTGCTTCCTTACCTCAATGGTAAAACAGTCTAAAACAGCCTTATAAAACAGAGGAAAAAAAAAGCTGCATATGAACTTTCATATAAATGAGAAATATAGACAACTTAACTACTGAGAGATCAAACTGAAGCAAATTGTGGCAAATGCAAACCAGAAGCTCCAACACAGCAAGGAAAGTTTGGATTGACAGTTCTGTGAAATATTTGGTTCAATGTGCTGTTTGCCATTCCTGTAACAATTTTCAATATCAGGGTGGCTTGAGGGAATAGATGGGATGACAGAAAGTGTCTAGGCCTGAATGGTCTTACTAAATAGTATATCTGTTTTGAAGACAGAAGCTGATGTAGGTGCTTGCTAGGATGTGCCTGTGCATGCCTTGTCTTTGATTGCATTCAGATAGTGAGCACTAGTTGCTGGTAGTGTCTTTGTGCAGTGCCAGAGTCCAGACAGTGCAATAGTGCAGTTCCTTCATGTCTTTGATGAGGTAGCAGAACATGGCTGCTACAGAGGAACTAAAAGCCCTGCAGATAATGTGACATTGTCAGGTTTAGAAACAGAAGCACAAAAGGTGAGCAAATGGCGCTTGTTTTGTCATTGTGCAGAATGGGTTCCCGTTTGTTATCTGAAGCATAATGATTAGGCAAATGTTTCTAGTCAATTCTGAATGTATTAACTTAAAACTGAGTAAAAGATCATTTGTACACCTCCTTGGGCAAAGAGCATGCATATTTTCCAGTTATTGCAGTTGACTTAATGAGTGGCTACTTGGTTGTGTACTAAGCCCTCAGTACCAAGCTGCTTCACTGGATTAATAATCTTTCTGATATTTCATTAATATTCATTGTTAATTAACACTTAAGGAACAGAGAAAGAAATGTGCAGTATAGCATGAGGTTTTTTTCATCATTTCAACTTCATTAATTCAACATCATGTTTTTTCATCTATTTTTCATAATATACTCTGCCTAAGAAGAACAATACTCAGCAGAATTAATCTTATAGTAGATAAACAACCTGATAAAAGCAAAAGTTTTTTCAAAGCATCCTAAACAACTATTCATATCCTCTCCATTGAGACAAATATTCAAAGATTTCCCTGTCTGCTATTCTGCTAAGCTGTTGTACAACAACACATTTTTTCTTGCATTTATGTCGTTAATGTTGCTGCTTTTGTCAAGGTCTAGGATATATTGTGGAAAAGCTTGAAGTGAAAGATTTTATCTTCTGTTGGATCAGTTAATATAACCTTAGGAAAAAAAAAAGCAAGCTTTCATGTATACCAGTTCTTCCTGCCATTAGAAATCATATTAGATTTACAACACTTTCCTCTCAAAGTTTTTTATCTATACTTATGTGAAATAGTCAGTGAAGGGATGGAGAAAACAAGCAAAACACAACACACCCTACCCCTTCAAATTCACAAGATTATCAATTCAAAAAATTTTGTTCCCCTCAAAACTATTTCCACCTCATGCAAATATTACTTTAATTAAAAAAAAAAACAAAAAACAAAACCAACCAACCAACCAACCAAAAAAAAAAACACACCAAAAAACCCACAAGAGTGTTTATAGTTCTTGATAAAGGATAAATTATAAAGTTTTCTTGAAAGAAAGACAACATAGGGGAATTAATATTGGAAAAATTCCCTGAATTAAAATACAGTATCTATCTTCATATCTATGATGAAGACAAATCCAGCCAAATCCTCCATTAATTTCAGTGACAAAGAGAAAACATCAGAGTTAAACCTTTTAGAAAATCAGTCTTTGGGGTTTTTTTATCCTTAAAATCCTGAAGAAAATGCACCCTTCTGTGAAAAGGCAAAATTAGCATAAGTTTTGTTTGTAAGTTGAAATCTGGATCAAAATGTTGCAAGGCTTATACACAGCATTTCTATTGCACAAAAGGTCAGCTGTTGTTTTGGCTGACATTCTTAATATAGTAATATTTCACAGCTGGTAATTTGCAGCCAGTAATAGCCAGATGGTGCTTTTTCTAAGGTGAATTTAGAGCATTTTGAGCAGTTGTAAATGTGAGACTCATAATAGCACAGCAACAAGAGTATTCTAGAGCTCTATCTTTCTGGATTCAATAGCATGCTTAATCACAGCCAAGACCAGACATGCTCTACATGGTAGACTGAAATAAGGGACCTATGATAATAAGGCATAACAAAATTGCTGTATTTTTGACCTCTGTCAGACTTAAATTTCAACTCACAGAGCTCTTTGCTCTCCTGAGAATACTTATTTTGGGATTTTCTGCAATTTTTGTACCTATTTTGGCAGACTTTATGTTAAATTACTGCCTTATTATGCCAGGTGTCCCTCTAAAACATTTTATGTTACCAGACACTGTTATGAGGTTTTGGAGAGCTGAAATAGGAGATAAAGGTGTGGGTCTGAAAACATGTATATCTGGAATAAAATTAGTCAAAAAAACAAAAGTGGAGAAATAAATAGTATGTTTGCCATATTCATGCAGTGAGGCTATGTAATCCTTGTTTTTAAGGAAACCTGCTTAGTAAAATCTTGTTACCAGTTCCAAGCCTGAAGTGTTTATAATGAGCAAGGAAATGGTAAATGATGAGTTCCACAGATTTCTTGCCAACTGATAATATTTTCTGAAAGTTATTTAAGGTAATGGCTTGACATGATAATCTGCTTTCAGACTATATTACAGTTAGACCCATTGTCAAGTAAAGGATGTCTGAAACCAAGAAACTCCTCATCTTGCTATCCCTTAGGAACCTTTACAGGAAGCACATATATATATATATTTGTTTAAGATGCAATGTTGAAAAGAGTCTCGTGAAATAATATTGATAGTCATGGATTTCAAGGCAAAAATCCTTCTCCTGGTGATATATAGTAATCTCCAGGGTTTTTGTTTTTTCCAGTGAGCAACAAATTTACCAATATTCATTTGTAAGCTTTCCTTGCAGTTGAGCTAATGGTATGTGCAGTAACAAGAAGACAGAACATTGGACTACAGGGATCTGAATGGTTATAGAAACTAATTTCTCCCAGCCGTAGGCAAAGCGCCACATGTATGCTCTCACTTAGTGGGAGAATACAAATCCAAAGGAAAGTACTGCCATTTCATCCCAAACAGGGCAGAAGTGTAAAGATCAAGCAAAATATCTAAACAAAGGATTATGAAAATAATTTTTTTAAGAAGCTAAAACTGCAAAGGAATTAATATTTAATGAGGATTGGTAGGAATTAAGTTTACTACATCTAAAGCTGTATGGTACTGTATTTGTTTAAATAAAAGACAGGGTCTGTAACTGAATAAAGAGAATTGTTTTCCCCTTGAAATTGTTTTGTGAATATCTGTAATATCTGCATAGCTGTACTATATTTTTTTAAAGGTGGAAGAGCTCTTGACTTGAACTTTTGGCCAGAGGACTGAGGGCTCTCAGCTAGTGAGGGATATTCTCTGCTTGGGGAGACCACGGTCCTATCTGTTGTCATCCCAAAGACCTGAGGTTAACATACTTGATGTGTCCTCTTATATCCATCAAGTCCATCAAGCAAGGAGCACAGCTCCTTAAACTCAACTAGCAACCCTGTCTGTGCACCTTTCCTAGACTTTAGAGTGTAAAGGAAATGCTCAGATAGTAGAGGCTCAGTCCTTCATGAAGGTATTGCATTTATGGTGCCTGCATCCCTCCCTGGGAAATAGGTCAGCCTAAGTGGTGTAAATTGTGCAGCTGGTTTCCTCTTTCCATAGTTTGCAGGGGGAGAGGTAAATGAGGTGGATAGTGAATATTTGGAAGTGTCTAACAAGAGTGTTTTATCACTATCCTGATATTTTTTTGGTATTTGCATTTAAGCAACATAGTTATCACTATTTTTCTCCTTTCTGATTTTAAACTCATGAGTGGTTATATCCAGAAGCTCTGTTTTGGTTTTTGTTTGGAGACAGAAAGCTCAATGATGCAGCCAAATATTTCAAATCTCTATCAATAAACATCTACATTTTCACAGAGCCACAAAGGAAGGTCATTGTGTGATTGGGATCTACAGGGTTTCTTTGTTCTTGCAAATTGGGTCAGTGGCAAACTAGAGGTACTTTTAGAGCGTACCTTAGTGAGTCATGAGATATTCCAGCATTCTGAGCTTCTTCTGAGAACACAAGTGGCTGATTTTTGGTAATGTATAAGGGTATCTCAGCCACAGAAAATAATTTTCCAATGAGTTACCAAATTATGAATAAGTGTTTTATTTCCTTATACTGAATATCATAGTGAAGTATTATATTTCCCTGATTTAGCATCTGATAAAGTTATTCATTGTAAGTTTTTGGTTGACGAGTAGTTCATCGTGAGTCAGTAATGTGCACTTTCATTCCAGAAAGCCAGCTGCCTCCAGGGCTGCATCAAAAGAAATGTGGTAAGCAGGGCAAGGGAGAGAATTCTTCTCTGCTTTCCTGAGGTCCCCTTGGAGCACTGTGTCTAGCTCTGGGGCACCCAACATAAGAGGGATGTGGACCTGGTGGAGTGAGTCCCCAGGAGGGACAGGAAGATGACCAGAGGGTTCAGCCTGGAGAAGAGAAGGTTCTGGGGAGATCTTATAGCTCATTCCAGTGCATAAAGGGGGCCTATAAGAAATCTGGAGAGGCACTTTTAACAAGGGTATGTAATGACAGAACATGGCTTTAAGCTGAAAGAAGGTAGATAAATTAGATGTTCGGAAGAAACTCTTTACTGCCGATGTGGTGAGGCACTGGCACAGGTTGCCCCCACTCCCATTCCTGGCAGTGTTCAAGACCAAGGTGGATGGGACTCTGAGCACACTGGTCTCATGGAAGGTTTCCCTTTAAATGGTGGGGTATTGTAACTAGTTGATATTTAAGATTTTTTTCTTAGCCAAACCATTCTATGAATCTATGATTTTTGTAACTGATTGCTTGAGAAAGATCTCAGTAAACCTCAGGTCATACCTCAGTAAATCTCAGGTCATGTCACCCAACCACACTTGGATGCTGTAAGAGAGGAGAGATAGCAAAGTTAACAAAAGATGTGATGTTTCCCAGGGGAATATAGAATGATATTGTTTTGTGTGACACATAATTTTCTTTTTTTCATTTATGTTTAGAAAGTGCTGAATGACTGCTTTCTACAGTACAGAGCTGGGAGGAAGAAATGCATGGCTGGAGGACAAAGATTTATAAGCCAAAAACTGCAGGGAACTTAGTGGTGCTGCAAGTAAATGTCTAGCCCAGTGACACCACAGTGAGGGTCAGACCTTTGAGGTGAAGTAGCCATCAGAATGAAGTGAGTTGTTCTACTGGATATGTAGGACAGAGAGGGATTACCAGCAGGAAAGGAATTAAATCTATTTGTGCCTCCAGGACACTTTGTTATAAATTTGATCCATTTATGTTTCTAAAAGGTTGTTTAAAACCCTAATTAGCAACAGGAAACCTGAAGGACTTGAACTGCAATCCATTGTTTTGTTTAATGTGGAATGTGGTGAATCTTGCCCAAAGCGCCAGAGACAGGAATAGGAAAGCTGCTTGTTCTGTGTATAACAAAGTGCAATGTGCACTGCCCTTAACCTTAGCTTTTCCCCCTAGTCTTTAACTTAAAGAACTAATTTGAACAAGACAGAATTCATTAATTTTACCTAACTATAGCCTAGGAGGAAGTTGGGCAAAATTGCTAATAACTGTGTCTCTAAATGTGGAGTTGCTATTTGTACAAAGACTGTCTGAGCAGAACTACTCTTCAAACTGCATCCTGCGTGACTTACATTTCTTAACTCAACAGGGCAAAATGCAGGGAGTGAATAGCATAAGTTAACATAAGCTTTCATCTTAAACAAAGATAATGGTGCTACATGGAGGTAAAAATTAACTGTGACTAATCAGCAGACATCAGAGGATTTTCATATACTGATTTTTCACAAAGGCTTACTTAACAAGGGAGGAAGGAGGAAGCAAACTACAAGTTATTGACATAGAATATATAGTTTTATTACTGCTCTATTGAACTGACCAACTATTGAATCGCTTCTAAATTCTTTTTGTTTGATGAACAGAAACCTAATCATTCTCAGAGAAACCAAGAAATAGACAGGTGGATGTGCTTTGTGAAAAATGGATTAGAAGTTTTAAATGCTGTCGTAAGTTAAGTATATTTTAACCTTTGCAAATCTTGTACATGTTATTTGCATTATTTATATATTTCTTTTGTTTCCTACAATTGCTTTGTATTGCTGTGATCACAGATACAGCAGTACTGCAATGTAATAATACAATACAAAACTACCATTTTTCCCTTGGCAAAGTCCACATGCTAAATTTCATTGTCCAACCTTCTTAGGAATTCAAAATGAAAATGGCTGGTTGAGAAAGATTATGCATATGCTTTCTAAAAAGAGAAGATTTTTTTAAAGTTATATTTAAACAGGAAGGGTTAATGTTTTTAAGCATTAATTAAAGATACAGGACTACATAATAAGTGGACTTCAAGTTGGGATTCATGCTTTTGCATCATGTAATATCTCTGGTGAAGATCTAAAATCTGGCACTAATAAGGCTATTATATCTGGTTTTTAGTGCTCTTTCTGAGTTTTTTTTTTTTTCTCATTTAATACAAATGCTGACATTAGAGGTAACAGGAAGACAGTTTTTCCTAGAAATTTCATATGGAGTTATTTCTGCTGAAATGATTGTCTTAGCTTAAATTAATTTTATTTTTTCTTCCTCTCCTCTCTTCAGCTTTGTACTTTTTTCTGATACGCTGGCAATCAAAGGATCATGCCCCTATCAGAGAAAACATGTTTGTTTTCTAAAAACTGTCTGTCATCTCTAACTTACTTGCCAATGAACCTCTGATCCATCAGCATATGCTTGCAACAGGATGTTAATATTTTCAGCTGTCCAAAGCAAACTGTAATTGCTCAGAATCAGCTTTTTCACCTCTAGATTGCCATTCTTCTTCGAAGACATACATAGCCTTTAGAGCTAAACTATATACTTTATTGATAATCAGAATGGTCTGGGAATTGATGGAAAACTGATAAACAATAAGTTTGTTCAATTTGTGAGGGAATAGGTCAAAACAAACTGAACATTCAGAAATGCCATAAATGGCATATCAAGATGTGCCAAGGGGAAAATCAGGATTCAATAAAGTGTCTTGATTTTTCAAAACCTAGGAATGATGCTGAGGGCTTTTTTACTCAACAACCCTCACTACTGCCACCCCACTCCATGTATTTAGTTCCATCCACTCACCCGTTCAAAAATAAGATATGGATAATACAATAGTGCATAATATTCCTTGAACCAAAAGCATTCTCTGTACACTTGTCCTGTGGAATCCACCAATTTGTGATGAACTAGAGGAAGCATTTCTTTACTGATGTTTATAGGTATTTTACCTTATGTATCTGACAAGTCCTTACTCAGAGGAAATATGAAAGGCTAAATACATAAATATATTTTATTATATTCATTTAATTTCACTTATTTAATTTCTTTTTTTTTTTATGTTGAAAATTTGACTATGTGTTACACACAGTAGACAGGCGGAGCGTATTCTGGATCCCCTCCACACTTCCCTACCCTCCCACCTGTAAAGATAATTTCAGATACCTGAAGTAAGGCTCGTTTTTGTGGAAGAAGAAAAGATTTTAATAATTTAAAGAATCTTTAAATTATTTGAAGACATCATAGCATAGTTTACTAGAGACATTGTTGAGGTATTTTCTGACATTTTGTGTGGAAAAATATCTTTTTTTCCTCAAGTACATTTTGTCACATTGCAGTTGGATTAATTTAAACCAACTGCATTATACTTTTGACAGTAAGTACTTCAGTGTTCAGCTCATTTGCATATAATCTCCTCAAGAAGCTGATACTGGGGTTTGTTCTTTAAAAATTAACTCATTTTCTATCACAGTTTGACATGCCATCTTGAGATGCCATAGCATCTGTGGACAGCTAAATGCTTGAGACACCTATACATCAACACTACTCTTCAGGTAATAGTGGCATAACTGATGCTTCCTACTGCTATTTATTTCCAAATGATAATTCATAGATGACTAAGGACTTTGTTATAGTATTGGGTAAATTCTGGTAAAATTGGTAAAAATACTTATTTGGTTTCCCAGGATTTAAAGAGGAAATATCCCTGAGTATAGCAGTGCCTAAAAATACTCTAGAAAATAACAGTTTAACAAATGTCTGCAGAAAAGATTCTCTGTAAAATAGTGTTAATTACAGTGTTGACTGAAAGGAAGCTTTTGGAGTGCCTATTCAATAGCAGGGGATTTGAGAAGGTACAGGGAGCCAGAAGACCTGATCCAACCTTTTACAGGGGATAGGCTTTCAAATTATCCACTCCTTGTCCACCCTCTAGCTTTATCTGCAGATATGATGAGCAAAGGAAGCTGCTTCTTAAATTTGTTCCTTTCTTTGCATTTCTATTTTATAGCTGTTTACATTTATTTTCCTGCTTTAAAAAGTACTACAAAAGTTTTTAAAAAAGAAAACATATTTTCATCAGTGAAAACTAATAGCTCCATGCATCTTTCTGTACATAATTGTGTCCAGAAATAAAAGTAGACAAATTAATTTGTATCATCCAAATGCTGAGACACTGAACAGCTAGTAATGTTTTTTATAAACTTTCAGGCTTTGTAAGTTTCTTCAATACAGAAATAATCAGAGCTAGGTCTTTGTAGATGGGCAGGATTTATAACAATGGCCTTTATTAATGTGGGAAAGCATCAGTTCAGTTTTTAAGCCTGCTGATTTTGACACATTTCTTTTGAAAATTCAACAATCAATTTCACTAGCCTTGATTTCTAATGTGCACATGAGTGCCCCATAGCTCTCTTCAGACTACAGAGTCTCTAATCCTGAGGCACTGGGAACCCATGCATAACTTACAAATTCAGGATTATTCAATGCTGTACAAATACTGTGATTTCTGGAATTCACTGTCTCATCCCTGGCTTTAAATGGTGTCTGCCATGTCCTGCTTACAGGACTACATGAAAGACATCATTAACTTGGAATATACTTGGCAGTGTTGCAAAATATGCTTAACAAACTGAAAGACTAGAACAGTGGTAATCTTCTAATATTTCTTGTATGAGGTGGCATTTATAAAGCTTATTTTTTTTCGGGAGAAAATAATTGCAGAGAGTAGTTTTTAAGTGCTTTCAAAAAACTTTGACATATGCCATCTAAGGTAGTAAACCTTTGATGTCTGAACCTGAACCAAATTTCAAAAAAGTAATTTTCAGTAATAGATGAGAAATATTGAAGGCTTCTTTGAAAAGGAGAGCCTTAAACACAGAAAGGACTAAGTGAACAAATGGTACTTAAATTGCTGTCTTATTTTTATGTAAGAAATGAGGTTGCACTTGAATGACATGTTTTTGCAACAGTCGCCAAACCCTGTTCCTAGGTGCAAGTATGTAATTGACAGCATCCCTTGATGTAAGCCTTTAGCACTTCATGTATCTTTTGAATGTGAAGAATTAAGTAGAAAGCACAAGAACTGGGGGAGAGCAAGGGGAGAAGGGTAGTGGTGGTGAGGAGACATGAGACTGGAAGATTATGAGTGATGAAATTTGAGAGGCACTGGTGCTGTTTAAAGCAGATAACCAAGAAGTCTGCAGTGCCTGAATGCATTGGCATTTCACAAACAAGAGTGAAGAAGGGGAAGAACCCTATAAACATTAATGTTTGAGAATGGCTGTGAGGAGAGGCATTTCCTCTTTTTCCTGTGTAGGACAGAGTGAGCAAAGGGCTGAGTTGGTGTTGGGCAGCCAGCCAAGGTTAACACCTCATGTTCAGAATTAAGGATCATTCAAGCGTGAACCCTACCTGGATCCCTGCTAGTGTGAAGGAGGTGCAGGGTAGGTAAGCTGACCTGGATAAGGCATGCAGTAGTGCTTGGATTTATACAAGCACAACAGGAGCAGCAAAAATGAAGGTGGCAGGCAGCCTGGTGGTTCTACAAACAAATATCTCAGTGGCATTTTGCAACACTTTTGCAACACCACACTAAGCTTTAATGCTATTCCCTTGCTAAGTAGTGGGAAAAAATAGACAAGAGGTAAAATTTACATCCTTCTGGTAGTTGATGAAGCATAGTTAGGTCCAGTGCAAATTGCCCAGGGGCCCACAATATCTACTACAGTACACTACACAATGCAGATATAAAATACAGATGCACTGGGAGGCTTAGATAATATTATTTCATGCATAATTTCCTATTTCCTGCTGTTTTATTTTTCCACTTCTCTGAGACTAGCTATTAAGTTTATTATGAATTATCAGTTTAATATCTACTATGTACTTAATAGAAAAGTGGAAAAAAAAGAAGTCTGTTACTTTCACTTTTTTAAAATCTTTGCTATAGCTGTGGTAGGTTTTTATGGAAATTATTTTTTATCATTATATTGCAGTTATTTCTTTATTTTTCCCCTCAATTTTTATTTGTAAACAAGTGTCTTGCTCAGAACCAGAATCATATTCTTTTTGTCATAAACTTTCATTTTCAAATGTTTGCTAAAATCTGTGAAGGAAAATTCAGTTTTGTCTGTGGTTCTGTAGAAGGAATTATTCCCTTTCTGACTTTAGATAGGATGTTGTATTATTATATTACTTAAGAAATAAAGGCAGCATAGAAGGATTACTTGAATATATCTAATTTGATATACACTGTAAACTGTTGATAAAAATGAAAACCTATTTAGAGTAGCTTGGACAGATCCCTCTTAGAAAAGTTTTCCTTCCACAAGTATTGAAATCTAACATGCACCTCTGAAAGGGTAGAAACAGGCAATCCTTGTTACTTTTCTTGCCTAATGTTAAGGCATTTCAGAAAGGTACCTGAATTTAAGCATGTGATCAAGGAACTATTAGCATGATGAAAATCTCTGAAGTGTACAGCTGAAGGAGTCTCTTCTCATTGCAGTGATTGTATTGCTTCTTCCCTTCAAAATGACTTCTAATGGTTTTCTTGTTTGTGCATTTAGAAACATTGATACTGCTCCCTGACTCTTGAAAAATTTCTTGGGTAATAGCAGAGCATCTCCAAAATGAAGGAGTGGAGGTATGTAGTGAGACAAAGCACTGCATCTTTAGAAAAGTATTTTTTCAGGCTTCAGTAGTTAAATGGGACTGGCTTTTTCTAAGTCACTTTTTTCTTTTTCACTACAGTGATGTCCTACTTTCACTATTGTCCTATTGGTACCATTCTTACTCTTTAGGGCAAGCAATTAATAGAATAATTTTTAACATATTAAAAAATAATCTCTGTTTTGACACATATTTTTTAAGCTCTTTCTTTATACCAATGAAGATAATTTTAATTGAGAAGAGACTATGGCATCTTTGAAAGACTGTTGCAGGTGTTTAAATTCTCTTCTGTTACTTCAGCCTGTTACACTGCCTCCTTCCTCTTGTGCTTTTGAGTTGGGATCCATCATGTTGCCCCCAGATGACTCATTCTCACTATTCAGCACCTCACATACTCTGTCTGTGACTTTCCTGACTTTATCATCATGAGCTGTGTCACAACAGCAAAGCCCCATTAAAAAAGCTTCTGTTTCTTTGCTCTTCTGTCTTTCATTGCACTCAGCTGTAGATTGTAGGTCTCCTTTAAATCCCCAAGATAGATGCAATTCATGGAGCTGCACCCTTTATCAGTTCCACTACTGTTGATTTTATTTTATCTTAATGTTTCATCTCCTTCAGTGAGTATTTTTTTGAGGAGAGACCCTCTTAGTAGTTCGAAATGTACTGTTGCCTGTAGTTCTGGCACTGGTGCAAATGAATGGTGAAACATTTGTACTCTTTAGAAGGTTATTTTAAAGCATTAGGATCCATTGAGGCCTAGAATAAAGAAGGGCTGATTATGTTCAAGTGACTTAACTGCACAGAAATGTAAGCAGTGAAAACTTAGGCAGCTTGCGTGGCATAAACAAATTGCATTGTTTACAACACAGAAACTAAAT
This sequence comes from Urocynchramus pylzowi, assembly GCA_013397555.1. Taxonomy (NCBI): domain Eukaryota; kingdom Metazoa; phylum Chordata; class Aves; order Passeriformes; family Fringillidae; genus Urocynchramus; species Urocynchramus pylzowi. The sequence goes on along the minus strand of VZRH01002290.1, from coordinate 550,087 downwards.
GTGAAAGGTCATACTGACCTTGTTCAGAAATTAAATTACAGGTGGGACATTTCTGTTAATGTAGAGTCGTAAGCTACAATTACTTTTTGTTTGTAACAAAGAGTAAGGTTAAGACAGATTGGTAATAATAAATGCTATAACAAGTAATAGAATTTTCAGATGCAATTCTAACAAAGGGATTTGAGACCAATAGAATCATACCTAGTATGGTCATGCATATGCTTAAGTGATTCTTTGCAATCAATATGTGCAATTGATAAAATAAATCATAAAGAATTTTTTAAAAAGGGACTTCCCTGAGTTACATTTCTGGATATCGTGAAATCCTCCTTCTGCCATCCATAATTCATATGCACTTTTGTTTTAGTTTAGACAAGGAACAAATGAATGCTAGGCCCCTTTTCAAAGACAGCTTATGCAGACAATGGCAAAGAATGAAACTAATATTTCATATTTTGAGTAGGTTTTTCTGGAGACTAGAAATATACTTATTGGTTAATCTGTTTATTTTATCAGAGGAACATGACACTTCTTAAATTATTTGGGTATTTTATCTTACATTGTTGATCTATTATATCACGTGTTCTATGTGTATCTAATATCTTTACAGTGGATGTTTTAATCCAAGTTTAGTATTTTGTTATGAATGACTGGGAACCTGACCAGTCTATGTTGCCTTTTTGTTTATATCAATAAAGATTGATGTAAATCCTAATCTAGTCGGAGACAAGAATCTAATTCAATATAATTTATTGAATTAAAATTTTCAGTTCTACATTTATGTCTAGCTGTTCTACTAAGGAAGGAATTTGTGGAAGACCTAAACATTCTTCTGTTCAATCCCTCTCTTTCCACAGTCATCCAGCGTTTTTTTTCTGTTTCCACAATATTTTGTTTCTTTTGCTAATAAAATCAGTACCAACACTATTCACATGAGCAAAGGCATATAGGCTGAAATGTTTGCTGAACTATGTAACTGTCTAGAAACCAACTTTTATCTGAAATAGATAAGGCAAATAAAAGATTTTTTCCCACCAATAGGTGGAGATTTTTTCTTTCCTCTAAAAGCTAGTCTTACACCAGCATAAAGCTGATGTATGCAATGCAAATATTTTGAAAATAATGAATGCTAGTTTACAGGGGTTTCTGGATTTGAAATTGTAATGAGCTTCAAAGGTTCCTTAAATGATGTTTCCATCACTTCAAAAGTTTCTTTTCACATCTGTAGCATCCTCCATAACACAATCTGCAGTTGTTTTTCAAGGGCTTGAGTGTAACTTAAGCAATGCAAAGGGAAGATTTGATGTCTGCTTATTTTTGCATGCTTTGTAAAAATGTTCTCTCACCTCAAAGGTGGAAAAAAAAAATCTCCTAACAAACCTGAATTGAGAGGCCAGGGTGACAGTATGGAGAGTGCCAAAAATAATTTTATGGTTATATCTTCATCTCTTACATACTATTCATGAGTGTTCTGAGATATAAATACTGATTTTTTTTTGCAGAGTGCCCTGTAAAAATCGAGAGCCATGAAATGAAGTGCTTACAGAGAACATAAACCTGTTCAGTAGATTGGCAATGTATAAACTTCATGAACTCCAAAAATCTGCCTGTATTCCAAGATACATTGATGTTTCATCTGTAAATTGCAATATCTATTGCCATGAATTAGCTTTGCAGTTTTAGGATGTCAGCTTCCTCAGAGAAATCAGTGAGCATAATCATAGATCTTAATGTTCACTTATAGGAAACAATGCATGTAGACTTCTTAAGATTTCTATTTTTACTCTAATCACACATAGCACATAAACACATAAAAGATGGGAGAACAGGAGCTTCTCAGGATCTGTAATCCACAGAGATACCTTGACATTTACTGATAAACTACTAAAGTACTTTCAAGACACCTGTTTGTTTTTTGTTTTTTTTTTTTCTTTCTATATGTTAACGTTTAAATCTGTGACAGGAGTTGTTTTTTTAAACCAAATTTTAGATGCTTTCATTTTATTTAAGTCCAGAATTTGGATGTTCGAAATTGTGCCAAATACTTAAAACCTGTGAGCTTTCTTACATCCATAGTCTTATTTATAATTGAAGCTTTCTTTCTCTGCAGCATCTTAATCCCAGTGCTGTTCAGCAGTTTGGCTTCAATCTCATACACAAGCCCAGGATTTTGGGCAAAGTCTATTTGTTCACTTACTCTCCACCCTTCTGTGGCTTTATCTGGGAAGGAAGAAACTAATTGTCTGCTGCACAGAATACAGGCCCTAGGCCTGTATACCTGCAAAACAGCAAGTTCAGCACTGATGCTTTCACATGGTGAAGTGTCTGCAGGTACTATAAAACATGGAGACCAAGCCTAGGAAAGGGATGTTACTCAAGAGCTCTCACTTTCCTGATAATTTCATACAGCTAAATTAGGTTACATCTGGCCACCTACCAGCATTGGTTCTCTTCTGAATTACTTATTCAAAAACCTAATTCTTACTTGGGGGTCCCATTTTGGTCCCAAATACCTTCATGTCAGATGTTCCAGATTGCTGTGACAGTAAGTTTGTATTATAGCTTCAGTTCTTGTTCTTTGCAGGACTAAGCTTACAATGCTAATTGCAGAGCTCACCAGCTGAGAACTGAGTAGTCAAAGGTTAGCCAAGATTTTTGGGCAGGATGAAATCAGGGGGAAAGGTAGTGACAAAATGTAATCTACTTGTAGTGATCTCCTGGCAAAGTTCTTATAAAAATTTTTAGATTTTGAGATTTTCCTTGTTCTTTTTATTGTCAGCCTTGCAAAAAATATTGTATCACAGTTCTGAGCCTCGGATACTGAGGTGCAGTGTGAGAGAGAAAGATGAGCCAACACCAACGAGTTGTTCAATAAAGTAGCCTTTTTAATAATATAGGGATAATTATTTTCTTTTTCCTAATCTGCCCTATAGAGAAGACTATTGAAATAAATCTGATGTCCCTTCCAATGCTGGGAACCTCCTGTTTATGCATCGAGAGACCACAATTGATATCCTCTGACCATGCAGAGATCCTGTCCAAGGAGGGAGGTTCTTCCCTTCTGATCCTTTGAGCTATATATATAATTTTCTAACAAACAAACATCTCCATTCATAAAGGATGTTCTCATGAAGGCTTCTTACAGCACTTCCAGTTAAAGGTGAGGTCATACAGGTGGTGTAACTACAGCACCAAGGGGGAGCTGCCTGCACGCTCTTCTATCATGATGAGTTGGCTGAGTTTGTCCTGCATGCAAGGTGTTTGAGCAACACCACACATCCTGAAGGCACACTGGACAGGTGGCCCAGGACAGCACAGGCCTCAGGTCAACTGTGATGTGGATCACTGACTCCTTGGGGTACAGCAGCTCCCCAGTCAGAATCATTTCACTGCACCGCTTGATCTGCATAGATTCTTCTGTTCCCAAGCATAGGAAAAGTTACAGGTTATTTTGGGAAACTGTTCAGCTGTCAGAGTTTCGTGACAGGCTGGGATGTTCCCTCTGCCCTACCACCTACTGCTGCAGCACAGGCTGGCATTGGCCATGCCAGCAGGTTCCCCTGCAGTGGCTACTTGTTCTGCATACAGCCTGCTCCAGCCCAGAGTACAAGCAGAGGAGACATGAACTCTTCAAGGTCAGCAGCTCCTCAGTACAGTGTCTTCTGCAAGGTTCCCAATTCAAAGAGCAAGGAAAATATCAAAATTTATCAAAAAATCTTTCATTTGTTTTCCATTTTTGTGAAGATAATTGGTAATCTAACAAGGACTTTCAAATATCTGCAACTTTCCTAGCTGGACAAAAACATAGGCAATACATACAAAAAATAAGTAGGTCCATGTTTTTATAAGGCAGCTAAATTATGATAATAAAATAGCAAAACTCAACCCATGTCACCTTTTATTGTTCAATAATCTAAAATGTTTTAATATTTAGATTTCTATCTTTGCAAGTTAACTTTTATTATCTTCCCGAAATCCATGAAATTATCTAGGTGAAACCTTTATTGATCTTTCTATTTCTATTGCATTGCTAGTATGGCACATCAGAGGTATTAAAAGTGTCAAATTCCAAGGACAATTTTATGATGCTTAATAGCTTTTCCGGTGGTTAACCACAGCACCCTTTCATTAACAAACAAGCAATCATCATTTTCAATTTTTTTTTCTTCAGTCATTACGTAGGTAAATGAAATAAATAGCTTGTTAATGCTAGATTATAGGAACTTCTTGAGACCTAGTGTGCTGAAAAGAACAGATTAATGCTCTTACTGCTGCCTTTGTATGTAGCTCGCAAATGATATACTTGAATCTGCTTTGCTGCAAAGCAGTGCAGATTCATGTAGAAGAAGCCATACAAATAAGAAACAAGCACTAAAATATGCATCTGCAAAAAGGCTTTGGATAGCCTGTAAAAAGGCAAGAGAATCTGCATTAGCCCATACATTCCAGCTTTTAAGAGATGACTCCATGCTCAGCACATCAGTCAGAATCATTGAAAAGGCAGGAATGATTTATCTGGGGAATGCATTTGACAATAAAATCCTTGAGTTGTAATTACAATTGTCAGATTCAAGGCTGCTGGTGGTAGCAGCAGTTTTACTAAGGGAAAAAAGATACATAATTTTTGTAGTGTTTTATTGTACAGAAGGCTGTGTTAATATTGGACATGGTATGCTTCATTAGAGATGGAAGGGAACTGCATAAAATTGCTGTTGTAATTTCCTTAAATAATCAAAATCTTGATTTGTTTTAAGGGGAATAAAAGGAACCTGGAATAAAAAGAAGCAGGGAAAGAGTGTTATTTATTTACATTGTGGAAATCACTTTAAGTGGACACTGGAAATTTTCAAGTGTTGTGTGCTGGTTTGTATTTTCATTTCCCAAAGTGGAGGTTAAGCATTCTATGTTAAATTCCCTAGGGGCTGTACATGTAAGCACTCAAAAGCAAGATATTACTGCTAAGGGTCTGGCTTTCTTTTGTGAATCTTTTGTCCTCCTTCTTCCCACATTCCTCTAAGCCTAAATTCAGGAGTCCCCTGACCTCCTTCAAGTACTGTCCTCTAGATACTGCATGTTTCTCTCTGCATGTTTCTGCTCAGAATGTGTCCTGTATTCAAAATTGTTAATTATGAATTGTAACTTTTTAACCAAGACTGTGCTCATGTGACACTGTCAGTTTACAGAACAGTCCTGTGCTCCTGGAAGAGTTTAGTCTGTGTGCTTGAGGCAGCATAAATAGGGAATAAAATTCATAGTGGAATCAAATTCTTTGTTCAAGACTGTATATCAAGAGAGCCCTGAAGAGAGCCTAATATCTCAGATCCAGCCCAGTGCTTCACCAGCTGAAAATGGGCTTCTCCAATTCTACTCCCAAGCTGGAGTGTCCAGCCCTGGAGGTGCTGTGAATACTCCTTATGCTTCTGGTCTTCCACATGGTTTGGGCAGCTCTGCGCCACATCTGTCATTTAATTGACCCTGCCTTTCCAGAGGGGTTGGACTAGAGGATGTCCAGAAGTCCCTTCCAACCCTAACTGCTCTGTCATTCTGGGAGTCTTTGATTAGTCAGAGTGTGCTCTTTATTTCCATATTTTTACTTGAATATTCAGTTTAATTTTTAAATTTTAATTCAGAGGTCCAAGTAGTTATAATCTCAGAATGCTCAACTTTACCTGACTAGAGTGAACTAAATCACTTTATTTTATCTTGAAACAAAAATTACTGGCAATTATTCTGATTTCAGGAGCTTGTAATGACTGATTGCTAATTTGATGTGTCATGATTTTAATCATGGTTGTAGACATGGAGTTTTGGTTTTTTTTTTGGTTGAAAATTTTAAAAAATAAATGTGGTGCTACACTAAAGAAGATGCTTTGAACTGGAAGGTTCTTACTTTTTCATTGTTGTGTTGCAAATATTAGGCTGCTTGATGTCCATGCCGGTTGCCTGTGTGTTTGGATGCCTTGATCTCTTTTCTTTTTCTCCATTCTTTCCACTACTTTTTCCAGAGGTATCATGTCCCTGGTCAAGCTGTGCACATTTGCTGAGTCCACAAGTCATTTTGCCATTCGGGGCAATATTGCAGAAGGTTGTGTGATGTCTCTTGAGGGCTTTTTGAAAAGACAAGAAAATTCACTTTCAGGCTATTGATGTTATTCATACGTCATTCATAATTCAAATGCTGTCTTTATGCACTGTTTTGGCACTAAACTGAACTAGAAAGAATTTATTTTTTTTGCTAGTCTTGATCCTTATTGAGAGAGGATATACTTGTCACTCTTTTTGCAAAATTGTTTTTCCCTACTGCTTTTCTCTCTTCATCTCTCCTCCTGTTCTAATCTTTCAAATTATATTTTTCCCAAAGGGAAAGTGAAGAGCCTTGTGTTTGAGCTCAGTTAATTCCCTTCCTCCTACTCCGGTCTTAATTTCAGCCTGTGTACATCACAAAGTGCATTAGTCCTATTGCTTTTATTAACTCATGTTTCAGTAGCTCTTGAATCTCGTTTTGAGTCATCTCTGATCATGTCTAAGGCTTGTGGTTTGTTTGTCGTCTTTTGGGGCTTTTTATCCCTGTTCAGCTGTTTTTGCCTGGATTCCTATTCATCGGAAAACTGTTTGGCATTTTAAAGCTCACGATGAAAAGCAGGCTGCATAGGCAAACATCATTAAACTTATGATCTTTAAGACTTTATTTATTGCAATTTGAAATTCTGGCAAACATTCTTCTGTTTAATAAATAATCATTAGTTAAAGATCTTGAAATTCATGATTTAACAGCCTAATGATTTCAGAATATAGATGGTTGTGATCTTTTCTGGATTGTGGTTAATCTTTCCTTATGTAAAGGAGTTCTGGAGGGGAAAATATCCACACCCCCCCCCTCCTCTCAGCCCCCCCGCTACTCCTCAGATAAATGAGAACAATCTTAAAATGAAGTGATTGTCTCAGTTTGGAAAGTATAGCTTAAAATTACAGTGAGAAGGCTATTGCTGCTCTGATCTAGAGGGATGCACATAAACAGCCTTCATATGGCATTAAAAATCTTTTGTAATCTTAGGAAATTCAAGGACTTGGTTCAGAATTTTTCGGGTTACCTAAGCTTCAATGTTTGTGTTGGGTTGATTTTCAGGAGGAAATGCTCAACAGTTTTGACACACAAAATGTCCAGAAAACATCAGTGTTCACACATCCCATAGTCACATCCAGGTGTGCCCTTGGAGAGAGGCTAAGAATTTCTTGCAAGGAAAACATATATAAATGTTTATTTCATTTTTGCATTGCTTTGAAATATATGATTAAAGAACATACAGGATTTTATTTCCTAAATTATTGAAAATATTAAAATGTACAGGAAGTAATGAGTCATATATCTTTATTAGATATTTCCTATTACCAGAGTAGATGTCTGATTTTTCAGGAAAGCTAGGGATGAAAATCGAGTCTAATTATTTTTCTCAATATATTTATAGCTTCCAGTTATAAAGAATCTGTCTTCCAAGGCTCTTGTAGCAGACAGCTATGAAAGCAGTGGTTTTAACAGGTTTGATGGTGTATCCATTGTACAGCTTTGCTTGAGCTATTAATGGGAACATAGTAATTGTTAAAAAACAGGAGAGGTATGGTTTTGTTTGTACAAAATGCTCCTCTAGGTGCCTACAGGAGCACCTAGAGGAGTTTCTTGTTTTTATCTCTTTTTGTGTGTAGTGGGAGAGTTCTTTCCTTTTATTATTTTTCTCTGTTTTCTGTGCGCTGTCTGCTCTTCTTATTGCTACATGTAAGGAAAGTAAACCTCTTTTCTAACAATACAGTGAGTAGGTTGGTTGTGGTTGAACTGCACAGTGCTTCTACAAAACTGTATTTTTATATGTGATGAATTCTACGAATGATGAATGTAAGCTTTGGGACTAAAGTCTGTCTCCTAGTTCCACCCATTTAATAGATCAGTTAAAGAAACATATTCAGACCCAAATTTTAAACAAATGTAAAAAGATGCTGGAAGTCTGTTTTGGTTTTGTTTTCTTTTTTTGTGTTTTTTTTTGTTTGTTTGTTTGTTTTTGGGGTTTTTTTGTTTGTTTGTTTTGTTGGTTTTTTTTGGGGTTTTTTTTGTTGTTTTTTTTTTTTGTTTTTTTTTTGATTTGGGTTTTTTTGTGGTTTTTAGGGGTTTTCTGGGGGGTTGGGTTTTTTTGTTGTTGTTGTTGGGGTTTTTTTGTTGTTAGGTTTTTTTTGTTTGTTTGTTTGTTTTTGTTTGTTTGTTTGGTTTTTGTTTGTCTTTTGTTTAGTTAATAGTTTTGGATTTTTTTAAGCCAGAGCCACAGTATGATATATATGTTCTCTCAGGAGGACTCTTCCCCTGTCATCCAGTAAAGTGTTGAATGCCTTTATTTAATTTCTCATTAAAATCTCAAGTGATATTATTACTACTTGACAAGTTAAATATAAGACACTATTCAAGATTGGTAGCTGGGCCTGTTTTCTGTGAGTCATTCTAATCTTATTGCATAAATAATTGCTATATTAGTAATTTCAGCATAAGGCCATCCACCGCCCCACAAAACCACTTCAGGCTCAGGAAAAAAATATTGTCCAGCACCAAGCAGTTCTGCATTAACTGTTTCTGATCCAAAATTTAGGCTGATGGGCACTAGTATATTCTAGGCAGGTGATGAAAATGTCTGTCAAAAATGGCATGTCCCCTCAACTCCTATGAGATTCAAGTGATCAGTGAAAATCTTTGAATGAGATTTTCACCAGGGACATAGTGAAGCAGAGATAGATTTCTGAATCTACAGACTTCATTCATACAATTTATTCTATTTTATTTTAGACAGAGTAAGATGCATTTTTTGCTGTTTCCTAAAGGTTTTTCTTGGTTGTGTTTTTTGGGAGTTTTTTGGTTGGGTTTTTTTTTTTTTGGTTGGTTGGTTTTGGTTTTTTTAAATCAAAGTTCTTTATACTCTTTTTTTCACTTTCTTAACAGCTTTTGAGAACAGCACTGGGCAACAGTTTCTCAACTTGCTTTGGGCACTAGTGTTAAATGGATAATGAACCTGAATGATTGGCTGAAGTCTAGGAACAAAAGACCTATGTTTCTATTTTCTTCAGATCAATTCCTGAACTACCTTTAAGCACTTTGAGTTTTTCAGTGACTGGCACATCTCAGGTGGAATCATTCTTATTGGGACAAATTCACTTTCCCAGGAAAATTACTTTGCTAGGAAATTGTGTTGCTTTTGCCAGGAAATAAATTTGGGATCTTGTGTGGGGGTGTGTATGTACTTTTCCACGTGCACATGCAAAACCTTGAGCCTATAAGAATGTCTTTACATGAGTACATTTTCATTAAAAACCATGCTATAAAGCACATAGGGAAGCCTGAAAGTTGTCACAGTTTTAAAATGCAGTTTCATGCATTTTATGCTGACACAGCTTTGTAGAACTACAGATACTTGGAAGGGTCACAAGTAAGAGGTGGAAGTAGCATAATTTTTCAGAGGTCACCTGGTCAATTACTGTGTGTCTTCATCTGTACAGGAAATTTGCAGATGAACATACTTTTCTATTATCAGACTCTCAGTAGGGAAAATTAAAGTGATTTAGATATTGTGCTGATCTGTCATGACTTGGGTAAAGAAGGATTTAATGAGATCACTGGCATTGCTTTGCCCCTGTTCTGTAGCTCAATATTCAGGAAAGTGTGAGTCAAAAACTATACAGAAGTCTTGAAGGGTCTTGCTGGAAAGGAGGAGGTGACAGTCAATGATTTAATTTTCTGTTTTGTCCTGTGTATCCCCTATGTGATAAGGAGCAGTTGGTGCCTCATATTACCTTATCTGCTCAAGATAATGCTGGAAATTATTTGAAGAAACTGATTCTTTGTTTCTGCCCTACTGTGATTGGGCAATTCAAATTCCTGTCTTGATTCTCGGGTTGTCTTAGTAGTCTGGAATTAAGGATATCAAGCGAAAAATGCTTGATATCTTGAATTAATTTGTTCTTAAATTCTATTGTTCATTTGAATTTCATTAAAAAAAGACCACTGATTAATCAATCTTACCTTTTTTACCTTAAAACTACAGGATTTCATACAAAGAGGTTACATTATCTAAACCTATTTATGAATGTATGCTTAATTTCATTAAATGGAATGAATTACATACTTTACTGTCATCTGTTCTACTAGATGGTTCAAAAATTCTTTGCAAACTGTTGGGGAGGGGTAAAGAAAGTGGAGGGAAACTCCCTTACACATACTTTTGGGTTGTTTCTCTGTTTCCCAGGTCTCCTACTACCTTGTTTGGTCACTGTGTCCAAGTAGTTTCCCTGAGCTCTTTCCTTATGTTTCCCTTTGGTTCCAGGTTGACTTCTACCACACTGCAGTGTGATGCTGTACTGCATGGAATGAGAGTGCAGCCTTGCAACCCCATCTGCTTTGAACTTCTGCATTAAATAAACATTTTCTGACACTGGAAAAGTTAATATCTGCTCTAGAGAATTTTATGTTGGTGTGAGGAATGGTTTGGAACAAATTAGCTGTAATGGTATAATAGCTGAAGGTGGGTCATTAAGAATCACTAACTACTCATTTCCCATCTCCCTCTCTCTTGCTCTTTAAAAGGGAAACTGCTGTTTGTTAAATTATGATTAACAAAAGTAAAATTTCTACATTCATCTTTCATTTTTTTCTGTATCAGAGATGATACTACCAATCTAATCAATTTTTGTTTTTTCCATTTACATACATAGTATAATAGCATTCCAAGTAAGGCCTGCCAAGTATGTGGTGGGATTTTGGGTTGGCTGTTTCCAAGCTGCCTACCCATCAAAATTGTAACTTGCAATTTTTGATGGATTTTTTTTCTATTCAACTCTTTCCATACAAAGTAATGATCAAATCTTTCAGATAATCAAAATTACCTATTTCATGGTACACAGTTCATTTACCCCTTCAAAAGTACTTCCAATTATAAAGTTTTAGAAAGATTTTATATAACAAGTTGCACATCTTCATTAAACAAGCTTGCAAAGGATTTAACTTTCAAAATAAAAAATTTCTATATTAGGAAAGCATATGTTTCTGAAAAGCTGACATGATTTTGAATTGTGTCAGTATTTCCAATGTTTTTCAGATTATGACTTTATGACCTAGTGAACTCTATCTCAAAGTTTCAGTGGATGGTAAAGAATGATAGTACAAAAGGAGCTTCCTGATTAGTTTTAGCTCTGAACGCTGCGTTAAAAGCAATTATGGCCAAAAAAAAAAAAAAAAATCAAGTCCTATTTCTTATAATTTATCTCTGCAGGTCTTCAACTGGAAGTGACAAAGTGCTTAAATGATGAAGAAAACAAAGGCAGACAGAAGAAAATTTTTTCCCATCACTCTTGCCTACAGTGCTATTTTTTTGATAAGTATTCATTTATAATTTACCTGGTGCATACATGTGGGCTGGGACATATATTCTCTGCATTAACAAGTATATGTACAGTTCAGTTATATCTTTAGGTTCTGCCCTAATAACCATTTTCTATCTAGAAATTGCCTTTTCTTTGAGCAGCTCCCAATGACTCACAGCAGCAAAGTATATTTTACTCATATTATTCCTCCACCACAGTACTTATCATGTTCATATGCCAAATCTGTATTGACTTAGAAGTAGGAAACAAATTCTGTTTGTCCTGTTCATACCAATGAATGTTCCAAGTTAATAGTTTTCAGCAGAAAAAAAAGAAACTGTGATGTAGGGGAGGAGGGTTTTTTG
>VZRH01002290.1:501947-538190 GCA_013397555.1 Urocynchramus pylzowi | reverse complement strand
TTTTTTTTTTTTTTTTTTTGTCATATGCTTACCTTTGGAAAGTCAGAAATTAAATCAGCTTTATTTATCTGGGCAAACTTGCAATAAATTTAGCATTATCATCTGAGTGGCACTGTCCTCAGACACTGTCTTTTTTCAGGTCATAATGAACTTTCTCAGTTTTTAAAAAATTATCCATGCTTTCATGTCAACAGTTCAAGTTTTTTTGATGGGATTGTTTACAAAAATTTACAAAAAGACTTTTCATGAAAGAGGGCTAATTTCCAATTAACAGTTTTCTATTGCTCTCTTTTCTAATCCTGTAGTCTTTATGAATACAGTTCTACCATGGAATATTATTCTATATCTGCATATTTATTGTGTTTTCCTTAAGTATCTGGTAATGATTTCCTTCAGAGGTTCTAGGCTGGACAGAACAACTGCTAATCTGTATGGTAATTCAAAAATAGTTGCATTATTAAGTTCTAATTTAGAAGTTAATTGTTTGACAGGATTGTGATTATGGAAGTGAATGAGGTGAGGAAATTATGTTACTCCTCTTCAGATGAATTCTTTAGGAAAAAAAAAAATAATGAAGTAGGCAATAATATATGGTTATAATAGAAGCATGGGTGCAACCTTAACCCTGGAGTAATTCCTGACATTGCAAGGATTTTCAGAATTTCCAAATAAATTGGGATTACTTATTTCTTGCAGGGGTTGTTTTTAATGAGAGGAGGTTTTTGATAAGGAAGAAAGTGATTCAGTTCAATATGTTTAATCCCAAACTCCAGCAACCTTAAAAACTTGTGTGTTAGAGCAACATTTCTATTTAGATTAAATCAACCCAAACCTGTTTCACTTGAGTGAAAAAATGCCATTGCATGTTGCTTCCCCAAAAAAATTTGAAGCTCTGTTTACTTAGAACACAAAATACACTGTATTAAAGCAGTATTTTGATAAAATAGCTACATTCCTATTGAAGGGTTGTCTGCAGAGCTGTTTCAAAAATAAGATTTCTCCTACATGATCTTGGGATACCTGCAACTTTAGAACAAAATTGGTTTTAAATGATCAGTTTGCTACCAGTACCAAAAGATTAAAAATCAGGCACTCTGGACATAGCCATGCCAAAATGCTGTATTATGGTAGGTTTCTTGAGAGATATTGGGGTTTTTATAATTTTTTTTATTCCTGACATACTGATTTCAGTTTCAGTCATCCTAAACCCATTTCAGTTTCCCTAGGAAAAAAATAAAAAAGCTTTCCTCACAAGAAAGGACTGATTTTTCTGTGAAAGTCAATTTGGAATCTAGTAATTTATTCCTCCCCCAAAATACTAAGTAAAAATATCATATTTTCTTTTATTCTGTACCAGAAACCTTCTTTTTTTTTTTCTTTTTCTTTTTCCTTATCATTCAGCTTGTATTTACTTTATTTTTCACACTGATAGATGTGACACAATACCAAGAGAGACAGATATCAAAAGAAACTGTTCACTTAGATCTTTCTTTTGAGCTGACAAGCATATTGCTAAGACATTTAAAGTGCAAGCTCCTTATTTTCATTTTTTTTTTATGTGAAAAATTTAGGGAGAAGTACTGAAATGATTGGTAAAAGAGTAGAAATGCTATAAGGACAGGCAAATGAATAGAAGAAAATAATGGTAATTTTTTTAGGAGCCAGAGGAGGATGTCTCCTCTGTTCTATGTTCTTCACATTGTGTAATTTAAGTCAGAACTGTTCCATTTTGTGCTCTAAAGTTTTATCTTTTAAAGGAATGAATATTCTTGTTTTGCTTGAACAATAATAATGTCTAGAAGATGGAAGCAGAACTCTGCAACTTAGTGCTTGTAACTGCATAATTTTAATGATAATAATATAATTTTATAATAATTCTAATTCAGTTTAGTTAATTGACAGTAGAAGTTTATTTGTCTATGGACTCTATGAAATTCTATTGACTGCTAAGGGAAATTGGACTCCTTTTTAGATTAAAGTATTTTTTTTTTTAAATAATTATTGATATTTCATATATAAATGTTCTGTAAGTGAACTAAGGTATCTGAGGAAGATCTATTGTCTTCATTTAATGCAGCTGAATATTTAGTTTCTATTATTAAAAGCAATCTTAAGTCAATAATTTAGTGGCAGTATTGTGCATCTTCTGTTTTATTTGGTTTTGGTGGGGAGTGAAGTATGAGTCTGGGAGTGAAATTAGAACTGGGGGGGAAGCTCACAATAAACCAAAAAATATTTATTCTTTTCCCCAGAGCATGTTTCTCCCTTGAGTTACCTGTATATGCCTTTGTTCCAGCACTGTCAAATGTGAGTGTTGGTCTTAAAGACAAAAACTTTCCCTTCTTAAAGCCCTTAACAGAGAAACAGAGGAAGGAATAATCACCTTTCCTTCTCAATTTTCTTCCAGCAGTTCCCCTGGGGCAAAATTCTCTCCTCGTGTTCAGGTTAATTGCACTATTTTCTTTCTTTCCATTTTACTGCAGTCTTTTTCCTTATTTTAATTTAAGCTTCTGTAGTCTACACTTATGCCAAAGTGTGAGGTTTTTAAAATAGCTCTTTAAAATAAGTATCAGTAACTCACAGAAGTGGCTCAATGGCTTCACTTGGAGCTGATTAGTAAAGTTACCACTCTGTAAAAATGCCATCGGTCCTGGTAGCTAGGAAAAAAGTCCACTCAGTGTCTGCAAGATTATGGCATCCCCAGCAAATTTCCTTACTGTAGATCTCTGATGCAGATCCAGAATGAGTGGGCAGCTGCATGACTCAAAGTGGCCAAGTGCCTGAGTTTGCTCATAGATCAGAATGGAAAGAGCAGAGTTCCCTGAATGCAGCTTGCCTGGCAATGGAAGCCCTTGATCTGCAGGAAGAGCAGACCTGCTGGGGACCTTCAAATCCAGCCAGGGGAGGTTTGATTACACCTGCTCTAGATCATCCTCCTCAGCATTGGTATGCACAACCCTCACCTCTCCTCTGTGAAAGGAAAAGAACACTTTATCTATCAGCACTGACAGCTCATACCCCCTTGCTCCCCCATGGCATTTATTCCTCTGGTATCCTCATCTTGTATTTTGTAAGGAGGGTGTCAGATACCTCCTGCAGTGATGCCTCAGTTCTAGGTTGTGTTTTCCAGATGTTGTCCAAGTACCGTCCCCTGTTCTGTTGGGTTGCTCACTTTGCCATGTGAGCTGCTCTTGCTCTGCACTGCCTGTTAGAGGTTTTGCTTGCCTGTTCTGGCTCTATATGTCTTTTGACAGTGCTATAGATCACTATGGGGCCTGTGTGAAAACCTTGGTCTATTTACTTATTCCATTCCTAGCAACAGTATGCATAGTATGCAGGCCTCCTATGTATTATCACAGATTTTTTTCAAGCATTATACTTTCCTGTTGCACTGTGGAGAAAAGAACTAAATATGTTTTAAAACAATCTTTTTTTTTTTTTCTTTTTAAAATTGCCTCCAAACCTCTAAATCTCAAACCATGGGCCTGGAATCTATTTCCTTTTCTCTTTTCTTTAGGTGGTTGTTTACTTTGGACTTACTCCTTTTGCTTTTTACAGCAACACAGCCTTTTCCAGGATCCCACAACCATATTTCCTTTCGCTTTGTGACACCTTTTCTGAACATGATAAAACTCTTACACACAATTTGTCATGGTTTTGATCTTTCCCATAACGCCATTAGTCATAGCTGCTCCTGTCTACCAGATTGTGATAGCGCAAATCAAATCCCCACAGAGATTCCTGGGGCCTGGGGAGCCAAGCTGCTGCCTCTTGTGGGGTTTGGCCAGCAGCCTTATGCTTATTTAAATAGTGACTCTGCACAATCTTTGGCTATTCCCAGGCAGGTGCTGCCTGTAATCACATCACTGGGAATGAGTATCTGGAAACCAATGGGCAGTAAGCCTGGGGTGAATGTGGGGCTTTACTCACTATTACCCTCTCAGCACACACTCCCGATCTAGTCCCCCTTAAAAGTGGGGCTAGGATGGATATGTAAGCAGTGCACCTCTAAGAATGGTGCCTAAAGATTCCCTATTTAGAAAGCATTGTAAGATTTTTACATAGAAAAAAAAAATACCATGGATAATGTCTTCTTTTTCCCTTTCATTTTTCTGAAAGAGAGTGAGAGAGCAAAGGAGGTTGTAATAAGACAATAAGACCAGTATTTTGAAAAAAACTCTGCCTTTCATAATGGCATTTTATCAAAATATTTGCATTGATAAATTTCACATTTCTTTCTATTCAGGCTTTACTGAGTTTGGTTTTCTGAATGAAAATGGTGAGTTGGCCTGGCTCTGCTTTCTTTGACATTCATTAAATGACTTTAATCTTTCCATATGGCTCTGCACTGAATCAGGTTATAATGCCCCTCCTAATTAGATTAATTTCTAAATTATTTTTTACTTACCTCTGGAGATATTTCCAAATCCATCTGCAGTCCTCCAAGCTTCTGCAGTATTTCACTTTGAGATAAAGTATATAGAATGGAACACAATGATATTTGGGGGAGTGTAATTAATATTTCTTCAACAAAATATTTCCCATTATTTTCTGTCCATCTCTTCACCCACTTGGCCATTTTTATGCTATTTCTACTATAGCTATTTCAGCACTATTAATGGTTTTGATGTGCTAACTTGCAGTGACAATGTCAAGATTTTTGCCTGAGTAGACAGAGCAAATTTAAAACTCAACAGTGTACGTGACTCATGCAAATTTTCACAGCGTGACTTGACTTGCACGATTCTAATCTGCATTGTACTGACAAATTGTACAATATTATTTGGCTCCTTTGGACTTCACTAATTTAAAAGAGTGGTCTCAGTATCAAATATTGCAACATTACTGTATATCTTACAGTATAGAGTGTAAACAAATAGATTCAACTGTGGGTTAAAAAACATGGCATTTTTTGTTATGACAATTGACATCTTCTTCCATTTATTTCCATTTATCTTAGAATATTTTAACACAAAGATAGTGTTTCAGGAGTGTTAACTAACTGTCTATCTATCACCATATTCTCCCCTCATGCACCTGGGGAGGCTAATGTTATCTCTGTTTTGCATGTAAGGAAACTAAGACAGACAAGCCAGAATAAATGAGACATCTCACAGTGGGATTTTGCATGAAAAGAGAGTAGCAGTTCTTTAATTTGTGGAAGTTTTCCTCACCATTTTTTGACTAGTTTTTTGGGGAATGTGCTCTGAGCAGGAATCTTGAAATATGAGAGACATTCCTTGAGAGAGTACACAGTGACCTTCATGATAGCCCTTACTATGATTTGGACTCCAGTTGGAGTTGAGCATCTTTTATTTATAAGCAGCTCAGAAGTACCTGCAAAGCCCATGAAGCTTCCTGTCCTGTGTAGTTTCTAAAGTTAAAACATAAAGAAGCACATAAAATAACTATGCTATTCATAGGTTTTCATATTATTTTCCTATTTGCTCTCTTACTCATATAGAGGCTGTATAGAGGAATAATCTCACCATAGGGTTAATTCTAAGAAGTTGATGCAGAAGATGTAACACACCCAAGTGTCCTGTTCTTCTGTATTTTAACATATTTAATTGTACTCAGGACAGAAGGATGTGCAGCAATGTGGCAAAATTCACTAATGACTTTATCCTGAAAAATTCTCATATGCTAGAAAAGCATATAAAGCTAGGGGTAGGGGGAAGAAGGAGGAAATGGGGGCTGCTTGGAGTGATAGTGCTTGTCTTCCCAAATCACTTTTGTACATGACGGGGTTCTGCTCTTCTGAAGATGGGAGAGCATCTGCCTGCCCTTGGGAAACAGCGAACAATTTCCTTGTTTTGCTTTGCTTGTGTGCATGACTTTTTCCATCTTTATCTCATCCCATAAGTTTTCTAACTTCTACCCTTCTGATTCTCTCCCCAGACTCACTGGTGGGGGTCTGGGTGAGCAACTGTTTGGCACTTGGCTTCTGGCTAAGCTTAAATCACAACAGGCATCTGCTCTCAACCAATTTTTATTCCAAGAAAAAAAAATCAGTTGTGTTAAATAGTGAACAGCTAGGAACTAATCTGTCTGTTACTCTGTTATTATGTTATTCTGTTCATGAATAATCCAAAACTCCGTGGGTTTCAGATGTAATGCTTCTCAGGTACAGACAGTGGAATCTATTTACTTGCTCCTCCCAGTCATGAATTTGGTAGACTTTTTGGACTAATGCTCTTTATACTCAGACCCTCCATAAATTTCAGGTCAACTAAAGCAGTGCTAGAACATGTTCTGTGGTCATTAAGGCCTGCTATTATATAAGGAATAGACCATACCATATATTTATTATTGACTGTATACTGTGGCAGCAGCTTTATGGCCACAGAGAGCAACACATAGCTTTCCCAGGCCTTTCTGGGGAAGGCTGTGAGAAGATCAGAGAAAAGAATGAGAAACAATTCTTAACTTCACTTGCTGTTATTGAGAACGTGTGGAATGTGCTATGGAGATTTGTTTACCAAAGGATGGTTTCTTAATTAGCCAGTGGTGATGGTGTTTGGACTGGTGGACCAGGTCCAGGTGTATTGTAACTGTCTATAAAAGCAATGGGTTTCTTAATAAGAAGATATCTAATAAAGGGATTGACCAGCCTTCTATGAATCATGGAGTCAATACGAACTATTACCCGGCTGGGGGCCTGCGATGACAGTATAATACTTTTGGATATTATAGTAGGAAAACTGCTACTAACTTTCTTCTGCTTATAGATATCAACAATGACTGCATAAAATGAACTAGAGAGTTGATTTTGGATTAAATTTAAACCCTATTTTTTCTAGCTAGTGCTGCTGCAATTTTTTGAATGCACCTGTTGCCTAACTGCAATGGTGTTTGATAGCGGGAATTCCCAGAGAACATGGTAAGAACAGTGTTTCCTTCCACTGGTGATGCTTTTATGAATCCCTTCAGTTTCATTCACCATTCTATTCTTTTGTTATTATAATTCTGCCTGAATTGTAATACCTAGTTGATGTTCACCACACTTCTTATGACAATGGTAGATTGGAAAAAGTTCTATGAAAGATGATGGGATTGTACTGCTGTGAAATTTAGTGAATGGGAGGACAACCTGGTTTGATATTTATTGTGTTTCCTTAATTAATTATTTCATCTGAATGTTTTGAAACATATTCTTCCATTTGAATCATGATAGATTCATTTCTTTGAAACAATGTCCTTTCCCAGGGAAAATATTAAATATCCTAGACAGTACAACACAATTTGTAAAGTTGTAGAGACTAAGAGAAATTTTTAACCTAAAGAATAGTGAAAGATGAATCAGAAATACGTTATCTGTCTCATCTCTGTTACAGGGCTTGTAGAGGTAAGAATTTAATAATCACCTGAAGTTTTAGGCTTTTATTTTATTAAAAATCCCCACCCAACAATGATAATAACAGCACTTGCCTAGTAATTATTTGATCAGTGGGTGGTTGAAGAGAGTTTTTATGTTCCACCTGCGTTCTACTTTTTAATTTGATTGCACTTTTGACATTAGCTCCCCAATTAAGATAGGTACATTTCTTATTTTGCCAATTGTGGAATTAACTAACAGTAGAAGCAGAAATAAAAAGGGGTTTTTTCTTTACTGGGTAATTTTTTGTACAGAAATTTACAGCTGGATGCTGCTCTATCATATATTTATAGTGTCATAAGACTTCTATGCCTGTTCTATGTCTGAAAACATATCTAAAGAGATTTCTAGAAACGTATGTTGTTGCTAAATTATTGTCTGAAATCCACACCTCATCCAGTTAAAATTCTGTTTAAAAAGCCATGGCATCATATGCACGGTTCTGTGAGCCAAAAAAATCTCAAAAGATCAGAAACTTTCTAAAATAATTGTGCTGTCACTTTGATTGTATCTCAGGTTTGTCATGGAATAAAATGGTAACTCTAGAAAAATATTGAAACATTGAATGTATTTCATTTGAACAGCTTCTTAAAAATTATTAGTACATTTACTTTCTATATGCAATGGAATTTTAACTTTATCTGAAGAACTTGCAAAATTTGCTTATTGCCCTGGGACAAGTTCTATTTTTGAATTGAAAGTACGAATAAGAAATGTTTCCATTTTACAGTCCTTGTAAGAATTTGAAATTAAATGCAGGGAGTTACTATAAGGGAATGCTGATCTTGCAAATACTGATGTCCTTTTCTGGGTATGTAAGTGACCAAATTTAAATTACAAAAGATTCATCCTAATCTCATAGCCATATTTAGACATTAATTGAATTAAAGGTCTTGACTCGGTAACATTTGAAATAAGCTGATTTACAGCTTTGTTACAAATTTTTATTTTTGAGTAGTGTCACTAGTGCTGCTAAATTTGCTCTTAGTGTTGACTAAGATCAGACCCCAGTCTAGGATATTTCAAAAAACTGGGGTGGAAGCAAGTCCTAAAGGAAGCACAAATAAAACTTCCTCTCTTAATGAATCTTTGTTGGGTCCACTTGAAAAATATTTGAAGGATTATATGGCATGCAAACTTCAGAATAGCTTACATGCATCATACTGAAACATGTGATTTAAGTAGTTTTAAAAGGGTTGAAGTGGTAAAGTGACTGAATGTATATCTTATAACATCTGAAGGTTTTAAATTTGTATTCATAATGTCCAATGTGCATTCTCACCTTGAATAAATGGCTGAATAAAATTTTATAATGCTCCTCATTTTAGCAGAAGAAAGCATGCAAAATTACTTGTCTTTCTGTCTCCAACCTCTCAGTCTATATAATGTCAAAAGTAGGATTATAAAGGAAAGGGAGTGAGGCAAAAACATCATCTCCTGTTTTAATTCTACTTATATATTTAAACCTTTTCCTTTCTTGGGGAAGGGGCAATCTGATATTATGGGACTATGCAGTCATAAAGGTCTCTGGTTGTTCTATTTTACCATTTGTTATTCAGTGGATCAGTGTGTCTGGATGAACCTCATTATCTATGATGGCCAAAGACAATCTTTCTGTAATGAAGACTTAACCATGTGAAGTGACCCACAGCTAAGGAAGTGGATTTTTTTTTGTTGTGTTAAATTGCTGCTGCACCTTTAAGTTACTTTTTACAATGTGAAATGTTATAAATTGTGTGTGACAGAGGATAAAGATGAATATAAAATATCATACTACCAAGATTAAGTGAGCACTCAGTGGCATTTCAGACTAACATTAGGAATTTCTACTATGTTTTGTTTTGGAGATTCCCCCAGATAACTACAAGATTCCTCCATTTTCTCATCTCAGAAGCAGCATCTAACTCAACAAGCCATTTTTTTACATCCATCTAGGAACTAAGTGGACTTCTGAGGATTTCTGACATCTCATTTAGTTTATTTTTACACTGTGACAAAAGAGACATATTCTCTGCTTCCATTTAGTAGCCTGGAAAATGTCATATGTAGGGAATTAACTGGTTTCTGTCTGTGGAATTGCTGTTTTGCTTGACTTGAGGATAAAAAAAAAATTGTTGGAGAAACTTCAATGTCCTAAACCAGAACAGCTGTGGTTACAATACCCAAAAGAGGTGTCTCTAGTACAAATACATTCTGTAAATGATCTCTCTTTTGAAATGTCATGCATTTTCTCTAAAGCTTCTCATTATATTGAGAAATTATGTTCTTATTAACTCAGTTTAGCAAAGCCAATGTTACTTATTAGAAATTTAGAAAGGTCTTTTATCTGTTAAAATGTTAGTATAAAAACTGATTTTAAATAAAATCTTAGAAGTACACTTTCAGATAGAATGGGTGATGACAGAGTACATGATAAATATAAAAAGCCATAAAAGTTAAAAAATGGTCCAGTATAATTTTTTTGTCAAAGATAGTTTACAAATTGAAATGCATACTCTGTATTTCAAGAGAAAGGACAGGAAAGAATACAAATAGATAGCCCAGTGTAGTACAAGTTATCCAAGTAGCTCTATTATAGAATTCATTTATGCACATTTTAAGCATAGCATGACTAGGATAGGAAGTAAATTTACATCCTTCAGAAAATTTAAAGAAGTATGCAAAAGTTAGGAGTGTGTAAGTCTAGGAGACACTCCTGATGTAATCATATGGCTTTGGATGTTTTGAAATCTGTATTATTATTATGGAAGTATTCAGCCTAAAAGTAATGACATGAAACATTTGAGATATAAATTAATATCTTTGGCAGTATTATTATAGCTCAGTAGCAATATCAGAATCTCTTTCTCTTCTCAAAAATGCATAGCCATAATACTAGTTTGTCTAAATTAATTTATCTTAAGATTATATACTGGAGGAGCTGCTGATGCAATGTGGAAGTTGCAAACATTAATCCGAATTTGTTTAACCTGTAGAGAATTAATTATGAGATGACAATAAGATGGAGTAATTGCTTTAGATTGATAATTTACACAGTTTAAAAAGGGCAGCCTCTAGACTTTAAATCAGTAGAATTAGGACATCATCTACTTTTTAAAAGCGGAAGGTTCTGTAAACTCAAAAAGCATGTTAATTGTGCTAGGATAGCCCAAATTACATTATTTTTGGTAGTCTTTCAAAAATTACCCTCTAAAAAAGTCTGTGCCTAATTTTGTTAAACCTATATTAATTTATTTTTATATATTATATCAATTTATTCATTTTTTCTTAGCAAAGAAGGAAATAAGGATAGGTACAGCCATTAAAGTGAAAAATAAAATTTAAAAAAAAAGAGCTAATGTAATTTTACAAGACAGATATTTCTGCAAATGTTGCCCAGTATGTGATGAACTGAAGTATTTTTTGGGTCACAATTTATGCAATCAATATAGAACATACTATTGTCTCCCCACACTCACTCACATTGTTTATTTATGCTCTAAGGCCTTACATCAAAGTTGGACCTTTCTAAAATGCATTTCGTTGCATCTAACTTTGCATTTCTTGCATCTTCAAGAATCTATGGAATAAAACAGCTGAACACAATAGTTTAGGAAGAATAGTTTAGTTTTGGAAGTCAGGTTTTATGAGGAATCTAATGCATGTATTTTTTCAGTTTGAATACCTAAATTTGAAAAAAACTCATCTATTACAGCTAGGTTAATTGTTCTGAGGCTATTCTCTGACACAGGGATTTAAATTTGGCACATCTGAATAGTCATTCTGGGAAGTTTTATTCCCATATTTTTTCTTTTTTCTTTTGGTTTTTCTTTTTTTTTGGGTTTTTTTTTCAGTAATGGTGACGGTCAGTTGTGGTTTGGTGAGGCTTTTTTGTTTGGTTTTCAGTTTGTTTGGTTTTTTTTTTATACATATTTTTTTTTCACCAGCAAAGCAGAAAAGTTGTTTTAATTAAAGTATGCTGTTACTGAAATACCTGCAGCTCCAGACCTGGCTGGCTGGTCGTTACAAAAGTAATCATCCAAAAAAGGACACCAGATGCAAAGTAGTTAAATAAAATTATTCTGGCAATTTGCCATAAAATCATTATGATTTTAGCTTTGGTACTTCATTGAGACTAAATATCTCAAAGCAAATGAGGCATGAAATATTTTCAAAATCTCTGTAGCCCCAAATATAGTAAAATTCAATATTTTATTTCAAGATTAAGTATTGTCATGTGTTTCCAAAGTCCTGCATTATCTCTTTACTGTCTGGTACTTTTTCAAGGGACCTTGTTTTAATGTTTTTTTGCAAAAAGGCTTTTCCTTCCACCCACCTTTTTAGCAGTTTTATGGCTTGTTTAAGATGTAACTTTTTAGAGAGGGATGGAGAGACAAAACAAAATAGAAATTTCTGCACTTTGTAAAATGTAAATGAGAGATTTTCTTAACCCTTTTAAGAATATTTGTGTATATGTGCATTAAAGTATATTTATGTATATATATTATATACATATATATGTAGCAATTTTGTAATAAAATATTGACTCCAAAATTCAAAACTCTCTCAGTTTTCTTTGTAATTACTGTGCTATAAAATTATCACTGTGGAAGTGAAGGGGGCAGTGATGAAAGTTTTGAAAGTCATCAGTCCAGTAGATTTTGCTGGACCAAAGTTGTCTGGAAAGCACCAGTGGAGGTCTACTCTCCCTGCTAAACCAGGGTCCCCCAGAGCATGTTACTTGGGATTGTGTCCAGACAGCTTTTAAATATCTCTAGGAAAAGAGATATTCACTCCACAGCCTCTCTAGGCTACCTGTTCCAGTGCCAGTCATCCCAAGGTAAAGAATGTTCAGGTGAAACTTTCTGTGCTCTACTTTGCCTTTTGTCCTATTTTATGGCACCCATTGCCTCCTGTCTTATACTGTGGCACCACCAAGAAGAGCCTGCATCCATCCTCTTAACACCCTCCAGGTTTATTTTCTTCCTCATGGTCAATTATTTTTGCCTGAGTCTGTCCCACCTCAGTGATATCAGCACCCCCAATCCATGCATCATCAATGTATGGATATACCTTGCCAGCCCCATCTGGTCATTTCCTTCTGCTCAAGAGCTCGGGCGTGATGGGCTGTAGTTCGTGAGTGCTGGTATCCCTGTGGGAGGTGAGTAAAGGCGCATTGGACGGAGTACAATGGCAGTAAAACATTCCTTATCTCCCTCTCTGAAGTGGACCATTAAATCCATATCCTGGACATCGATTGTAGCTAAAACAAGGTGTGCTTGCTCCTGAATGGTGGAAGTCAGTTTGGCTGTATTAGGTGCCACAGCAGTCAAGGGACCAGTACTTGCATTCAAGGCACAGTCAGGCACCACCTCCCGTTCAGTTTACTAGCAGGCCACAGAGGTGAATTATAGGAAGAGTGGCTTTGATCAACAATTCTCACCTCCTTTAACTCCTGAATGACTTCAGCAATTCCATCTCTGGTCCCTAGTGGCAGGGGATAAGGCTTTACATTCAGTACCTTGGCAGGGGTAGTGCAGGAGCAGTTTGTAAAAACCTTACTGAGAGCACAGGGGAACTGAATTTCTAGTTCTTTACCTTAGAATACACCCAGGCTTTCCCCTTCAGGAGGCCCAATCCCATCATATTCAAAGGAAAATAAACCAATACCATCATGGTCTCCATGGGGTTATCACCAGACAACCAACATTTTATTTGAGCCGTCTGCTGTGGCTTAGAGCACCTGAACACATCAGTAGCACGCATCTGTTTTTTCAGGGACTATCCCACTTTGTTTGGCAGTTTCCTCATTCAGGGCAGAAGAAGGCTGCTGTGACTACTAAAAAGGTGACTGAGGATCACAAGAAACCAAGGCGAAAAGTTACCAACTTATGCCCATCTTTATTTTCAGTGAGTCTTCTAAGATCCTTCCATTGGCTGTACCCTGGCTCACCTACCAGGGACAGCACTGGGAGTTTCCCAGCATCTCAGAACTAGCTACATACAGCTTCACTAATGGGGCTATAGAGATCTCGTAATGGCTGTGGGGCATTGAGGAAGAATAGTCTCTCTTCTAGGGGCTCCTATCCCTTTTTTACCACATTTTCACCAGAATTTGTAAATTCTGGAGCGGTTGTTTGTCCACCAGTTCCTGAAAGATACCCTTCTCCAATCCTTCCTTTCATAGGTGCTTCCTTGAGGATTCAACTCCCTGGTTCCAATCTCTAAAATACGAAGCATTTTCCTGGAGTTACACCCTTTGGACAGCCGTGTGATTCTTCATTTTACTTGCAACAAATCCCATCTGTCTGCCATAAATTGGTAGCTCCTCTTCTATTTCCCCCCACATACGATGAGGTCCAGCTTGCCACCCTCCTACACAAGCAGCTTGAAGTCTGTCTTGCAGCTGGGTTGCAGAAACCTTCAATGAGTCAGGCAGTCCTTTAATTAGGGGGGTAATTTTATCCAGGTTAGCAAACAGCAACATGGGAGAAGACAGACGGAATACAAGATGTCTCTCATGCATGAATTAGAGTCAAGATGCCTTTTGCGCACTCTCAATGGATTTTTCCAATGTTAAAATGGAGATAGTATGGATTCTCCCCTCTTCAAGGGGTCTAAATGATCTCCTTATTTTGTGTCCTATGCTGATGGATGTGGTAACTTTTTTTAATATACTAGAACCTGTATTCTCAACTACATTGCAATTGAGATAGAGTGTCCTAGAATTACTTCAACCTCATTCTTCCATTGCATTGCACAGAGCATTTCAAGCCTGCAATTATCAACAAATTTAGAAACATTCCTTTGACATAAAGATGTTAAGGATAGAGCCTTGAATCTCTGCAGCATTACAGCAATGGTGTTTGATGTCTATTTGCTTTTTTTGGGAAGTTTTTTATTTGCTGGAGAAGATGGATAGGGATGGGAGGTTACTAATGGTGCTCTTCTTTTTTTCCTCCTCCAGATCTGCTATTAGGAAGCACTAAATTTGTATTTAGTGTAGTGACTGAGAATTCTTGTTATATAAGACTAGAAAAAATGGACTTTTTTAGTACACATGCTTTTAAGACAACAACAGACACAATAACTATTTAATTTATTTTTTGTTGTTGTTGACAGTGGGATTTCAGTTTTTTCATTTGTTTGGTGTTTTTAGGGATCACAAACCTAGGCAGGGTGTCAAAAGAGATAAATGAGTCTTTACTGTTATACTAATGTCATTATTTTTCTTTTTGGACAGAGCAATTTTCAGTCACCTTCCTTTAAGGACATTAAATATGTGGTGACTCTTTAGATCCTAGGTTTCTTCATGTCATTTGAAATGAGGAAGTCATTAGCTTTGCATGTTTTTTTGGTTTTTTTTTCTCTTCAGTGTGTGACATTTAGGCATCTGTACCTTACTATTTTAAAACCTCCAATATGGATAGGTTTTGCTGCCACTAACCCAGTTGTCTTTGTGTTTGGTCCTGACAGCTTACAGCAACTTTAAGAGGTCAATTTTCTTTCTCTTTCAAATCTTCCATCTTTCCTAACTAGAATCGGAGATTGGACTATCAGTGACATCTAACTCAGCATTGCAAACTCTGCTGAACCACATCAGGATTTATTCCCCTAAATTCATTAGATGTACATGAGAATAACATCTTATATACTAAGAAGGAGTTAGGGATTTTGCTTTATTCCTTGGAGAAATCATAAAGTGAAATAGGAAGGTTTTCACATTTAGGTAAATGTGAAAGGAATATATGACACTGCTTTTGCTTATAGAAACAAACTTTTCTATCGCTGCTCTTGGAAATACATGAGTATTTGTAATACATGTCCCCAAGACACACTGTGTCCACATTCATCAAGACATGTTTTAAAAATTTTCTTATACTTTCTGTAGTAAATTATTTAGATTTAATAGCAAATAATAATTTTAATACGTAAGATAACATTGAAATGAGTGACTGACCTTGCAGCAAATGAATCATCCTACTCCAATTCCTTTTTCTGTTTTCTCCTGAGTCCATACCCTGCTACTCAGTCACTTTCTTATGTTTGAAACTCCAAGTCATCTTCTGTATCTGAAGTTATCAAGTGTGCTCTTCAGCAGCATTTCTAAAGTCAGAGAAGACCTGAACCTGTGTACTGCAAGCATTTAGAATTTGCAGCTGTTTATAATTTATTTATATTAATACTGGATGCTGCATAAAAATATAAATCTATGCAGCTCATCATATCCTTTTGGAATGGAGATTCACTATTCAATGTGTATTTGTGTATGCAGTTCATAGTCAAAGGTGATTTTTTGAAGGTTCATGGTAAAAGCAAAGTGGTTATCTTAACAGTGAAATTTGGAACTTGTAGATAGTTCAAGAAACTTTCTTGTCTGAATGTTTTATATCAACCTATAGTGTAAAGAAATTTGAAAAAAGTGAAACAGTAGATTTCTGCTCAAATCCTTTGTGGATGCCTGTGTGTGTATATATAGAGATATATATGTGACATTGTGAACAATAACTTCCTATTTATTTGAACACTTGGTTACAAAAATAATTTTGTTCTCAGTACGAGGTTGAAAACTAACTTGAGCTTTTTGCTTCAATATGCTGAAGCAAAGATGGTACTAAATTTTCTCTCCTGCATATGGTGCCGGTTTCTACTCTGCTCCTTCATTCTCACAGGGTGTTGTGCAACAGACAGACTAATCCTACTTTGTGCTCACTGTCTGCTCAGTGACCCTACATCTCATTCTGGCAGAACCCATAGGTTAGTTAGAGCCCATTCAGGAAAACAGAGGCTTGAACAATGGATAATGAAACCTCCTTGGGGGACATGTCAGACAGGAAGGACCAATGGGGGCATGTAAATGGGTCACATCCTTGTCTTTATTCTTCAGTAATCCAGAGTGACTCTGTGGTTGTCAATAAGTAATGTTTTCTAAGGAGAAATTCTCTAAACTCCAATATGTGAGCTCTACAGAGATCATTAACCCTAATGGATCTTCATTATACATTACAGTAAAAGGCATTAGTCAGAAATACTGTCAGCTAGTAATTCCCTGATTTTATTCAATTAATGATTTTGCATTATGCAAAGGAATGAAGTAATCATTGCTCTGCTTTTTCACAGTCATCCAGGTGTCTCTCCAGACTTTTCCTGGAAGATTTACTTCAGTTGTGGTCCTGTTTTGAGACATAATGTGTTAAATCCCAACATCTACCTACCCAGGGCACTTAGAATATGTGAACATAGAAAGCATTTCAGTACTATGAAGATTCATAGCTAAGACTGTTAAGACTGTTCCTATACCAAAGGAATATGGTATATAGGTTATAAACATTAAGGAATGCATCTTAAAAAAATTCAATTACTAACTTGAATCAATGCAGTGAATTCTGCATCTTTTCTCCACTAGCAAGAATAACGATAATATTTACAAGAATAATGATAATACTTAGTTTGCAGCATTCATTTCTGCCTGTCAGTGTATAACCCTTGCTTTTTTCAGGTTTATTTGTTTAAAGTACACAGCAATCTTTAAAAAATTCCTAAATTTTCCAGTTAACAAAGAATAAAGGTCAGTAAATACAGATGCAGAAATATCAAAAGACACTACAATTAGTTACTGAATACAGGCCCGCTTTATTGACAATTACTATGGAATTTAAGATCACTTCTCAAGGATGTATTCCATTAAGGATTCCATTCCATATTTTATCCTGTTCAGGTGCTGCTTCACATTAGAAATGTTATGGAAGCTGTCAATGATTTAGCGATTCTCTGAAAGAACACTAGACCCTCCATTCTGGGTTGGTTTATTTATTACATTTTAATTTCTTTCTAAATGGTTCTGAAAGTGCAGGAGTTATCATGATTAACAGTTGTTAGCATGATCAGTTATGCAACTGACCCTATCTTATAAACATTGCTGCTTCTACATGTTCATATTACCAAAAGGTAAGCCAAGCATATCATTAAAAGCCCAATAGACAGGCAATGTCATACATTTTTTAATAATTAAAAAATAATAATGTGGTGAATCTCCTTGTAATCGGTGCTAATACCTTTACTTTGAAACAGTTTTTCTGTTCCAGTCATTATTAATATGCTGATACATAATATTTAGATTCCTTTTAAAAAATGCACTGAAAAAGCTATTTTATTTTACTAATATTTTTATTGATAAAAAATCATAAGTTTATTTAAAAAATATAAACTTAGTTATATTTAATGTAGTACATTTGGTTTTTTTTTTTTAAAAAGAATTTTTTCTTTGCCTTTCTGTTTAAAAACACTTCCAGCTAACTGCTACCCCTTTTCACTCTTCTGAAAACATGTACAGCCTCACAAACAGGTATTTTTTTTCATAGCAGCTCTAGTATTTGTCTAGTGTTTGATGAAAATTATAATTAAATTTTTGGGGTCTTTCAAGTTTTTGGTTGTCCTTGGACTTTAAGACATGAGAAAGGTAACGTTTATTTGGAATAAAGAATGAAATAAAGAATGAACAACAAGTGACACTTGAGCTTTTAAAATTCTCTGCTGAAATGCTACCTTTGAGAAATAATAGCCCTTTCAGATGTAACTTATAAAAAATTGCATATTGAAAGATTTCTAAATTTTATATAAATGTGGGGTCAGCATTTGAGAAACAGTCACCTCTGAAAGAGGGTAACTCAGCAGCAATCTAGCACAGATTAGGACAAAATGTGAAAAACAAGCTATAAGAAGAAAGATTTATTGCAAGCATACATTTATAAAAGACCTTTGGTCGAATAAAAGCAGAAAAGAGCTAAATCAGCAAGAACCACTTCATAATCCTGTATTAAAAGACTTTTAATCTGAAAGTTGACATGTCACACTGTAGGATAAAAATAATTGATAGGATTACAGCACAAAAATTGGAGGTGTAGGGTGGTAGGGAAAGGATGAATACTTTAGAAGCTCAAGACACTGACATGAAATCCATGAGCTAATGAATCAGTGTATGTTTAGAAGTCACAAACCCAGACTCTGTGACTGATTCATGTGACGTTACATAGAGTGCTTAATACATTTGGTCTTTGCTCTCTCATGTTCAAAATGGAAATAAAATGCTTGTCTCTCTTTCTAAAGCACTCCCAGCCTCTGGATGACAGTGTTTGGGTTTGTATGCAGTTGTTAAAGCTGGAATATTTTATCAGCTATATTGCCATCTATAATGCCTGTAATGTACAAAAGAGGAATAATTTTTCTTTTTCCTTTGGCACAGGAAATGAAGTGTTATATTGCAGTATGTATTTATGGTTTATATGCCAAGTAGCACTACATTTCTCTTTGTTTCTAATCATTTCTCAGAGAGTGGTACATGAAATGCCAAATGAAAAGAATGGTAACTGACATATAATTGTTCACTCATAGTTATGCTTGAAGCAATATATTCACTTGGCTGTGTGAAGTCCTAATCAGTAATTTTTTTTTTTTTTTTTTGTGATTTCAAAATTGGTGCTTAACATCAAAAAGTTATTATGGGGTTTTTTTCTTCCAAAGTATGTAAAGCAAGCAAACAAACAAAATTGAAACCCTGGTTGTCTCTGTTCTCTTCCAGAGATCAAATGAAATGAAAACCCTCCCATGTCCCCAAAACTTCTCTGCCCAATTTTAGTTCCCAGCTTTACCCAACTAGTAATGCAACAGGAGGAAATTTGAAATATGTCTCCCTTTTCACCAAAGGAAAACCCCAAATTATTTAAATAATACATATTAAAACAACTACACCCTTTTTTGTTCTCACTCACTCTACACACCCATTTATTTTCAATGACCACAGGTTCTCCATGCAAATGTGTACTTCTTCAATTACTGCATAAGCACATACAAACACACACTAGCTAAAACAAAGCAGAAAAACAGTTTTTATCTGCAAAAGTTCAGAAGTGATTTAAAACAACTCATTTTACGTGTGAGATCAGAGCATTCCCTATGCTAATAGATATAATTTTTCTTGAAGACTTATTCCTCTGGAGGTCTAACTGAGAAAATGTAGGACCTTGACCAATGGTAACTTCCTCTGCCAATGAACCTGTGAAAGTCTAAGCAGGCAAAGGAATCATCTGCCATTAGCCAAGTTTAGAATTGCCCATCAGAACACATTTCAAGTTATGCTGCACTAAAACCACAAAAAAAGAAGTCTCGCAATGGAATTCCTTACAGAAAACTATGTCAATTAACAGCTTTTTTATTTTTATATATAAACTCCTTGTTTCCTACTAATTTTTTTTCCTTTTATTGTCAAAACAGGACCATGTGAATGTAGCAGAACACCTCAATTTTACTGTAGGAAAAGGTAAATCTCTGCATCAAGAAGTAATTTTTAGATGCTATGGTAGGATTCAAATACAAATTAAAAACAAGGCTTGACTCCTGGTGACTGATAAAATAATGAAAACAGCACATCTTTTTAACTACTTCAGCAACTCCAAAATATAACAAATATGAAGGCTTACTAAGAATACATTAAAATATTTAGTAGCATTAAAGGAACAAGGTTATTAATAAAATATATGGTGTTCAATTCAGTAGCTAACCTATTTTTTAATACATGACTATGTTTTGCCCTATACATTCCCCTTTGTTTCTCAATGTCCTAAAACAGGACTAAAGAAACTGAATATATTTCTGTGTGTTCAGCTAATTTGTAACATCCATACAGGCCCCTAACTTCTCTCTGATAAGAGCTTGTAGTGATAATTCCAGTTTTTGTGGTTGTTCCAGCAGCTGCCAGAAGGACCCTTACAATATTTTCAGTGATGTTGGTGAGGTGTTTGACACATTCTCTGCTTTCCATCTGAAAAGGAGTCTTTCCAGTCAGTCATTTTTCATCCAGTTCTCTTTTTATGTTAAATGTCTGTATCAGTGTGATCTTCTGTCCAGCATCTTAAACTGCTGTGCCTTTTGCTAACCGGCACTCCGCTGTGACTGCTTGGGACAACTGCCTTTCCCAGCAGCAATCCCTCATGTTAACTGTGGCAGAGAATTGTGCTGTAACCTCTGTGGCCTTTGTAAGGACAAGCTGATTAGCACACGGCTTCCGTCAGGGAGCGGGCGTCCAGCCTGTTGGAAGGCAGATTTCCATAGGAAAGGGTAGACAGCTGATTTCTGGAGGATTAGCAGAGCACCGGGTGCAAGAGCTGAAATGCACCTGATGTATGTGGAATCATACATATCTGTATATCCACACAAAGGTTGGTGAGCAGCAAACCACATTAATTTGCTTCATATTCAGCACCTTCCAGAAAAGACTTGTAAAAGTAATTATGTGTACATAGTAATAATAACTACATAGTCCAGTAAATATGAATCTTTCCCCTAAACATCAGAAGCTCATCTTCCTCTCAATGGACTTTTACTATAATAGATAAAATAAATGTTATTCGTCCACAGATATTAAAATCAGGTAAAGATTATTTTTTACAAATGTAGGGATTGAGATATGAATCCAATGAGCTGCAAAATGCTAGGGAAACAATTAATAGTATAATTTAACTGGAATCTATGTGCATGATATTGAGGCAATGAAAAACCAATATAAGTTGATATTCAGAGGGAATTAAAAAATAATATTCCACAATGTCAGTCACCACATTTTTAAGCATAGAGGACAAATTTGTTGTTTTGCTTCACTGAATTACAATTTCTTTTCTTCAATGTTTCTATGTACTTTTCTTTGCTTATGAAGTATTTAGTTAAGCGCTATGCAGCATTCTGATTAAAAACAATGAGCACAATCACCATAAAATGATATATATGTTTAATAGTTATTTTTTAATCTAATAAATAGATTTGAAAATAGAAGCATGTAGGGAATCATCATTCAGCCAGAGCATCCTGGTAAGCTAATCATAAATCCATTTTCAGCATGTTATTTTTGTTAATAGTTTGAAAGTATAAATAAAATGATTACCAGTAAAAGCTACAGATGAGATAAAATGGTGGAATTCTAAATCTGCAAAGAAATCTTGCTTAAAAAACTAGACTGCTTTTATCTTCATAAATTCCAGATTATTTCTCAGAGTTCACTGAAAAACAGCGAAAATTCCTACACTGTTGCAGGCATCGTGCCTAAGAAAAAGACTACAGGATGAAGGAGAGGAAAACTGTTTTCAGAAGGGATGAGGCATCCTTAAGTGTATTCTGCTAGGTGCTCTTAGGAAATGATGATCCTTGGTGTGAACACAAAATAGAAGGTGAAGAATGTATTACTTCAGTACATTGCAATTTCAGTGCTGGTAGAACATGAGCCAGACGTGTGCCCAGAAGGCCAATGGCATCCTGGCTTGTGTCTGCAGTGGTGGGGCTAGCAGGACCAGGCCACTGATCATCCCTCTGTACTTGGCACTGGTGAGGCCAGACCTCAAACCCTGTGTCCAGTTCTGGGCCCCTCACCGTAAGGAGGACATTGAGGTGCTGGAGCACATCCAGAGAAGGGCAACAGAGGTGGGGAAGGGTCTGCAGCATGAGTCTGATGAGAATTGTCTGAGGGAGCTGGGGGTGTTTAGCCTGGAGAAAAGAAGGCTCAAGGGGACTATATCACTATCTCCAACTGCCTGAAATGGTAGGTCTCTTCTCACAAGTAACAAGTGACAGGATGAGAGGAAATGCCCCCAAGTTACACCACAGGGGTAAGATTAGGAAAAAAAGGGAAAAAAAAATTCTTAATGGAAAGGGTTGTCAAGCAATGGAACAGGCTACTCCAAGAAGTGGTAGAGTCACCATCCCTAGCAGTATTTAAAAGATGTGCAGATGTGGCATTTAGGGGCGTGGTTTAGTGGTGGAATTGGCAGTGCTGGGTTTATGGTTGGACTCAATGGTGGTCTTTTCCTATCTAAATGATTCTATGAATAAAATTAAAGTTTTTGCAGTAGGAGGGTCATTGTGTCTCTTTTAAAAAGGATGCTTCACAAATTTTGTGTTGTCAAAGTTAATAGATAAATAAATATCATAGTTCACCTTTAAAATCTAATTTCTTGGGACCTTCTGAAATCACAAGTAATGATTATTCAGTAGTGAGAGGCCTTGAAACATTCTTGTTTTCTTACACCTCCTTTCAGGTGTCTACTAACATTTTTTAAATATTTGTATAGATAAATATAAAGAAACCCACAACAACCAAATTAGGAACTAGCATGTATTTAACAGGTTTATAAATCAGCTTACTTTACATGGCAAACCAGCTTTTAAGAGCAGCCTAATTTTGCAATCATTTTTCCTGAAAATGTCTTTGTTTGCCTTCATAGCACAGAAAAAGTATGAGGACCTCTGGTTTTTAGGACATACAACCTCAACAAGGCTGTTTGCAAGATTAACAGTGGTCCAAGTACAGAACACTTAACATTTGGAAAAAAAAAAAACAGAAATATTTTTTTAGATGAAGGTTAAATGTTCTTATGCAACATGGATTGTTATGTCTTAGGGTGTCTGATCATGAAAGTTTTCTTAAATGGATGTGGCATCTTAATAGGACATCATTACTGGCTGGTGTCTGGTAACTTGTCAATAGAGTGCAAAAGAGTATTGCCTTTAAGACAGTGCAGAATTAAGTATTATCCAGAACCAAAACTGTAGATCTTGACAAACTGAGTTATAACAATGACACAATTCAGTTACCTGAAATCTTAAATATGATAAAGTAATTTGGTTATAGGGGAGTGGTGCTCCATCCCATAACAACTCAACTATTGATGTGGAAATAATATTCTCTGTAATAAGATGTGGCTCTTAGAATTGCACATTCTATGCCAAATGTGCATCTGCCCATGATTTCTATGAACACATGGATTATGTATATCCTGAGTTTCTGTTCATCTCAGAAGGGAATAAAGCAAGTTTTTTTATTCTTAGTGGTGATTTAAAACCAAAATGTGTTTTACATATCTAAGGTTTCACTTACCACTCATTATCTGACCAATTATCTCCCTCCATCTCCTTCCCATAATTATAAGAAGGAATAGAGGTAAGACTTCTACTTGCCTAGAACAATTAATATGCACAGAAGATGGCTGATTCTTTTAATTTTCCTATTTTTTGCATCAATGTATAAGGTCTTAGTCTGGGGGATTCTTTGGATCATAGGCTTAATTAATAGAGAAAAAAAACCCCTTGTCTTGTTTCAAGCATTCTATTGATGACCCATGTTTCCATGGATAAAACTGTAAAACAATATGAAAGTTTTCTCTGTTTACAACTTTACTGCACCAATTTTTAAATATTCAGCACAATTAACAGGTTTTTTTCTGGAGTAAAACTGCTCCAGGTATATGCTTATTTCCCCTTTGTCAGTGCTGTAATTGAGGTGAAGGATTTCTTATAGTCTCACAGGACTTATCTGTGCCACTGTTTCTCAGTGATCATAGTTATTTTAAATAGCTAGTAATAATTTATATTTTCACTGTCTCAATGTGCATAATATGCTGTACCAGATCAAAGGCTCATCCTTCTCTGTACCCTCTCTCCATCAGTTAGATGGAGTGCTTCTCTGCTCACTGAAAGATGCTTGAGAAAAGAGTACAAGAAAGTGAACAAATAGAGCATTTTAGTAATTATTAATGTAGTGACAGAAGGCAAAACAGAACACAGTATTATTTGCTCATCTCTTGAATATTTTTGGTAATTCTCATTTCTTCCCTAGCTGGAAAAAAATAAACCCTAAAAAAACCATGACCAAAAAAAAAAAAAAAAAAACCTCAGGAAAAAAAAAAAACCAACAAAAAAAAACCCAAAAAACCAACCCAAACCAAAACAACAACCAAAAAACCCTCTGCAATTCTCTAGAACAAACTAAACAAAAAAACAACCAAACAAACAAAAAAAAAAAACTCTTCAAAACCCTTCAAAATGAAAGCATTTTAAAAATGAAAGATTCAGAGCTCTGAGATAAGAAGATACTTGAAGACAAGGATTATTTTCAACATAAGTTAGGACAAAGTAAGCTGAGACAGTCCTGTCTGAATGGGTTTGGAAAGAAGCTGTACTGTAAAGAACTATGAAAATAAGTGTTGATGAGATGGTAATCACATATTATGTTTGTTTGTTTGTTTACTGCCTCTTCTAGTACACTTAGGTTAGAATTATTCAAATGTCTTCTCCTATGTGTACATTCTCCTATTCATTCATGATTTGGGAGACCTATGTCATTCCTTTTCCTATGTCTTTTCTAAAAAACCTTCAGTGTATTTACTCTTTCCTTATATGAATTTGTTCCACATTTTAGACCATCCTTTTTGCCCTTTCTCTGGTTCTTTTTCATTTTTATTTGCTTCCTTTTCATACAGCAGTCATAACTCAGGTAGTATTCAAAACAAAGGCATATTAGTGCTCTTCAAAATGGTATCCCATAGTTTCTTTATCTTTCCTGTTAAATTCTTACATCTCACTTAAATTTTTGAACCTGTTTCTAGAGATCTATCTATGATCTCTAGTCAGGAACTAACTACAGTCACATATTACCAGATTTTTTTTTTTTTTTTCCTTAAGTGTTAAAACCTGTCATCCCTGAATTTTATTTGTGGTTTGATATCTCAGTCATCCAGGATAGAAAACCTTTACAGTTCTTGATGGTCAGCTTTGAGAACTGATGATGTAAAACTGTGCAAAAGAGACTTTGTAAATTTATTGGTTTTTTGTTGTTTCAGTGTCTTTTATGAAATCGTTGAACAATTTTCATCCCACTTCTCTCTTTATTTTTGAAAATTATCTATCTTTTTTCCTAGATTTATATATTAAAAGCTATCAACTGTATTATCTATTTCTGGTGCCCATTATATATGACAGAAAGGGTAGCATCAGAACTTTGTGTGTGTTTTCCAGTGGGATAGAGGCAATGAGCCAATACAGCAAATTTTATCTATATGATAAAATAATTTAGAGATTATTAAGAGATGTCTGCAGTTTATTACCACTCAGCTATGAAAGTCACAAACAGGCAAGAGAGGGAATTATCTGCCTTGATGTTGGAAAGATAGCTTCATTTAACTGGCTAATTTATGGCCAGAATTCAAAAGAAGAACAATATAAATTGGACAAAGATGGCCAATATATATGACTACCCACACTGATATCCTATTTTTAGATTATATTGCTACTATATGCATTTTAATATTAGTGGACAAAAATCCATATATTAAGAATGAAATGTGCTGTGAATTATTTGTTATTAGATGCACATTGACAATTTATATGAATTTCATTAACTTTGTGAAACTCGTACATTTTCTAACTGTTACATAATTTATGCAACAGAGCAAAAAGAGGGATCCAGTTTTTAATGATATAATTTTGTATTTTTGGCTGCACAAACCCCACTATATAGCGATTGAGATCAATCTTGAACAGTTACCAAACATTCACTCAGAAAATTGTATTTGCACTGATAAATGAAAAATTGATACTACTCTACAACTTGAGAAAGCTTTCTGGTCTGTTGCCCTTTTTTTCAATCAACTATTTCAGCAGTGCATATACTGTACCTTTACGTGTATTCATGTGTGCATCTTAACGCTTGATTAATACATTCACAGGCAGAGATAAACAGATAGTTTGGCATTTGTGAGCTGGTTTCTGGGGTTTTTTTTAGTATAAATAAATACACAGTAGAAGTACCATGAAAGAACATTATCATGCCATAGATTTCCTATACTTTAAGGCCTTAGAAGATTTTCATTGAGGTAGATGGCAGGCTAGCTCAAAATTGTTGCTTGGCTTTTAACGTCTGTCCCATAGTACTGAAGTAGCTACTTTTCAAAACTTGGTAAATTGTAAGTAAAGTGTTTTGAGAGCCCTGCAGGTGGAAAATAAAACCAACTGTGAGATTATGTTTTCCACATGAATCAAAATACATGCCTATGGAAGTTGTATGCTGTGTCTAAGAAAATGATGTTAGCGGCAAAAGAGATGTACAGATAAGACTATGAGATATTTTTAAAAGGTATACTGATGGTTAAGCTAATTAATTATCAAACTAACCAAGAATGACCTGGCTTCCAAAGGAGTTGACCAATTTATAAATCAATCAAACTGCATTGCATAAATTTGCTTCTTGAAAGTCCACAATTTCCCTCAAGAAGTTTTGCAATGATCATGCCTGTAATTCTTTTCAGATTTTAAACCCTTTATGACATCATAAGTTCTATGTGACCTTTTTTTATTAATAGTAACCTGTAATGACCAAGGAAGACGTGGTGATGACATGGTACACCATGACAGCTGTTATAGATAGAAATTTAGTGAAATAAAAACAAAATATGTGACAATTGAAAAAAAGAAAGGAGATGGCAATTAAAAAATAAAACAGCAGTAAATGGCTCTGTTGTAATTACCTCTTTATGTACTGCAGGTGAGACATGAAAATCAAAAATTTTTGTTTCATTGAAAAAAGTTGGTTGGTCAAAACAAGTAGTTTTTCTGAGACAACATTTTCAATTGTTATTTTTTTCTGCCAAAAACTAAAAATTTGAACCAAAATTATACCTTAATTATTTAATATACTAACTTTGGGATTTGTGTTAATGGACTTCAAACAGATTTTTGACAGGTAGACTTCTTACTCCATCAATTATAATTTAGTATACAATATTGTTTTGATGTTTTAGGTTCTGCCTGATCTAGAGGAAAAAACAGCTATGTTGTACTTCCAACATCAGAATAAAAAAAATTCCTATAAAATAATTTTTTGCGTTTTTTTTGGTTTTGTTGGGTTTTTGTTTGGCTTTTGTTTGGTTGGTTTTGGTTTTGGGTTTTTGTTTGTTTGTTTTTGGGGTTTTTTTTTTTGTTTGTTTGTTTTCTTTCTAACGGTATAACACTATTATACATTATTCCTAGGGCAAAGAGTTGTGTCAGAATATATAGATTAAAAATTGGGAAGATAGTAAAGAAAGTATGGTGAATCATTTTCTGATTCTATGTTCTATTTCCACTGTTGTCCATCTGCTCCCATTCTGAGAAAGGAAGTAGGATTATGTAGGTGAGGTCACCAAGAGGATAGGGCTTGCACTAGAGAAGAATGTTTCCATGGTGCATTTAA
Source organism: Urocynchramus pylzowi (assembly GCA_013397555.1). NCBI lineage: Eukaryota > Metazoa > Chordata > Aves > Passeriformes > Fringillidae > Urocynchramus > Urocynchramus pylzowi. The sequence goes on along the minus strand of VZRH01002290.1, from coordinate 510,786 downwards.
TTTTGTTTTAAGATACAAGGGATCAGTTATTACTTTTAACCATAGGGACTTGAGCATTGCAAAACCAGAATGACAGCCATGGCATCAGATACCAAACAAGATAAGCATGGTTGTGCTTGTTCACCAAGTCATGTGAGTGGCAGTGAACCATTCATGCCCACCTCAGTTAGTTACATTATACTGAGAGAGAGACATGCACAAAAACTATCATGTTTCAGGCAGAAACTCATGAAAAACATGGAAACCTGAGTACTTGTCTGGCATCCTAAAGAAAGCTTTTCAATTCCAGTCCTACAAATCCATTTCCTACAATTGTCACATTTATAGGAATTAACAATGCTGTTTTATCTTGGCCAGATATCTGTTAATCATTAGTAAAAATGTTGTATACAATTTTTTATATTAAATATTTGGTTAATTCTAGGTAAAATATTTTGCTACAGAAAAGCTTTAAAGTTTTTTCCTCATTTCCCATTTCAGAACATCCCTTATATAAGGCTTGCTTCCATCTGTTCTGAACAGTTGGTTCCAAGTAGATAACAATTAGACTGGGTTTTAGTTCCTTTTCGTTTTGGTGATGCAGTGTTTTTAATTTAATCTACACGTAAACAATTAAAATACAATTTTGTGTAGGTAAAATTATTGTTACAGGTAATTACCTCTAGCATAACTTTCCAAAGTTTAAAGTAATCATTTAACAAATGTCAGTCATAAATCTGACCATTTCCAAATTTGTGTAGATTGAGATTGCTTCTTTTCACTTTCTTTTACAATATTTTAAATCCCCCATGCACAAGAATATTAAAATAACAATTTAAAACAATGAACATCAGCTTATTCTTGTGTTAACTGCTACTCTGGGGTTTATTTTGCTTTGCTTTGGTTTTTTTTCATTTCAGAACTAGGAGAAGGTTCTTCTGCATCACACTGCATCGGTGTCACTCATTCAGATATTCTGCACTGTTTTCAAGTATGGTTTCACAACTGTTTCTTGCAGCTCTGTCTCAGATGTCTTTCATCTATGTTGTAGGTTTGTTTTATTAATTGATTTTGATCTTTTAAGTTCATCAAGTCAGATATCTGCAAATTCTCATCTGCAAGTTTTAAAAAAGTAATGTATTTGTTTTTCTGTTCTCCCCCATGATTTACGTACATTTCTCATCTCTCTGCAAAGTTCTGTCACCTTCCTCTAGGCTCTGGCTCTTAATTCAGAAAAAGTGGCCAAAAGGGTAAATAGTACCCCCATTAACTCCAAAATACACTATTTGTTTGACAAGTTTTCATAAAATAAAATAGATTATGGTTTTGCACTATAATGAAGCAGCGCTATTCTTTAATTTTATGTCTGCCTAGAGAATTAATTATAGACTACCCAAGCCTCACATAGAGAAAATTTATTGAATTGCAGGATTTTCCTCACACTCTTTGTATGCTCAAAACACAGAGATACAATACATTGCATAAGGAAACCCCTGTATGTATCTTTTTAACATAAATGAGACTGAGCAGCCTGGTCTAAATTAAGTAGTAGTTAATAATATGAATTAAGTTCCTATTTGTTTGCATTTCCTTCAGAATTCTGTCTATTTCAGAGTTTTGGTTGAAGCTCATTTAATATATGTGCTAAAAGTAAAATGGCACTAAATCTGTTATAACTTGGCTGTTTATGACTTTGGTATTGCCAAATATACTTGGTGTTTACCTGGAGTTTTATAAAACAGGGTAATGATGAGGGCAGTAACATTCATGCAGCCAGGAAGCGTGGATCAATAACTTGAATGTTGCAAGTAGATCTAAAACTCAGCTTTTGCACAATATCAAAAAGACACGAGGAATAATTGTAATCTTTCATTCACTGTAGTGACAGAGGAGGGAATAAACCATTCTATTTTCTTCCTATAACATCACCTGGACTGGAAAACATCTCTCTAGTCCATGTTCCACCATAGAGACAGTCTCTACTTGGATAGCTACCAATATCTTGGCTCTTCTCTGAAGCAACTAAAGCATAAGCTTGTTTGCTTTCCATTTTTTCCAGGGTAGGAATTAACACTCAGTTTAAAAGCATTAAAACATCTCTTGCATCTTAATTTTTTTTTTAAAAGAAGGTATAAATATATATATAAATTTTATATAAATATATAAAAGGAATAAAAGGAATCACTTGCACTTCCACTAGGTTATCAAGTAGAGTATTTTCCTTCAATACCCAGATATTTGGAAAATAAATTCCTAAATTAGAAGTCCTTCATTTCCTATTAGACATCATGATATCATTAAGGTTAATTTCAGGATTTTGGTATATTCTAGAAATACTTTCAGAGCAGTTCTAACTAGTCAAAGGAAGAGACAGGTTATTCTCCTTACAGTGGGCTCTAAAGTGTGTAGGACTTCATTGAAGGTAGTTAAAATTCTCCTTGCTTGTGCAAGACTTCTATATTGGGAATTTGATCTCCTTGGGACTCCATAATGAAATGAGACTTTTGAATTTCCTGGGAAAAAAATTAGAAATTCTTACAGTTTGGTTCATGCTGAAGATGGAAAGGCCTATTGGTCTCTAGAGCACTGAAGCTAGGGAGTGAAAATCTAGCATTCTGATGTTTGGCAGGGTAGGAACAAAGAAAAAAAATTGAAAAACCTCAAATGAAAACAAAGAAAATGAAATAAGATAGAGAAAGGTAACAGGGTTGTCATACAGATTTCATGAGTTTTAAATAATTTCATACCAATTTAAAAATTCATATGGTTTTAATCCAATGCAAATTAAATTTGTACAGCTGTGAGCTGAATCAGACATAGAGCATTACAGGAACCCATAAAGTGTCCTCTTCCTTATTCCCTAAGTTTCTGGTATAAAAAAAATTAAACAGATTTCTTGAGAGAGAAATGTCCATGTCTCAAAAAGCAAATACTGGATAAGCCTTGCTTTTGTTAAATATATTGTTTTTATTTACTGTGTCTTTTGCAAAGCTGGTATTCCATGTGTTGAGGGAAAAAAAGAGCAAACCAAGGAAACTCCCTTGTCTTTGCAACATGCATATTACCATGTTAACATAAGATGCTATTTTCTGTTGCCTGGTTGTTTGGGTTTTTTTTTTTTTTTTTTTTTTTGAGAATAGAGCTTATGCTGCCTCCTGCTCTTGATAGCAGAACATTTGGAAGACTGTTATAAGGGAGGATCCTGATTCAGTTTTCAGCTACATCCATGTAGCAGTTATTGAAGAATTATGAACCAAGTATTATATAGAGGTTAAAAAAATACAATTAGATAATTTCCTCTGTAAATAAATGAATAAGTGGAAGATACTAGTTTGAACATAGGAAATACTCCTCAGGACAGACTTCTGATTTCATTTATAAAAGGGTTATGCTGTTAAAATATAACCTGGAGGACAATTTTAAAGGTAGCTTGGTTTTGCAAACAGCAGTTTTCAAGAAGAGCTAAGACACTGCAATAGTTTCCTTTTTTTCCATAGGTTTTTTCCCCCAAAGACTGAAACATACATGCTGGAAAAAAACAAAAGCAATGATAACAACAACAAAACTCACTCCCACCTGCTTCCCCTGCAAACTCCCAAGAAATCCTCTGATTGATAAGCAGAGATGTTACAAGATATGAGGTCTGCATACATCTTCAGTACAGCTTTGGTCAGCTATTCCATAGTGTTTTTCTTCTAACTTTTGAACTTGAACTTTTTTGCTCATGAACCTGTTTTTGCAGTGCCATAAATATATATTGTTTCCTCAAAGGACAAAGTAATGTAGAAAAATGTGTAAATAACAAAGAGCTTGCATATTCAGTCACTTAGATCTCAAATTAACTCTAACTTTGATGTTTTGGGTTTGTTTTTTTTTTTGCAGCATGAGAAATATTTTTTTCATGTTGCACATTGTGAAAAGTAATCTTCAAAATGGTAGGAATTTCAGTACAAATATCACCTTGAGAACAAGATGATTATCCAATCCAAACTATCTACACCTCTTGATGTGGAATTTAAATCTCACAAGAACACTAAGGTTAATGAAATTTCTGGGGCTTTTCTTTTCAGAGGTCAGAGACACCACTGTAACACTTTATCATTATATTTGATATTTCAATTCCACTTGGATCTGAAATTATAGAGGAAAATACAAATTAAATCTTATGTAAAAGGAAAAAGCAAAAAATGACCCCAGCTTTTTGAAGCATCAAAGAAACTCTCATCAAGTTCAGGCAATTCTCATTTTTATTGGAGCTGGTTTAATTATTTTTTCTCAAGCAATAAAAATTCTTACACTCTTTAATAATTTATAACATGATGTAGGAGCTGTGAAAACTTATACAAGGAACTTTGAAAAATGTTTAAAAAGAAGTTGCCTGGCAAGTCATCTCTTGGAATATCAGAAAGTCTTCAGGTAATGATGAAATGCCTTGAAAAAGAAGGAAATTTCTACAATTTGCAAAAATTAAAAAAAAAAAAACCACAAAGCAAACCAACCCCCCCGGCAAAACCTGAAAAGGGAGTGATGAAGCATCCTGATAAATTGAATTTGGCACCTATGAAATATATTTCAATAAAATTTAAATCAAGTAAAATTTTGAGATTTCAAAACCTGTCTTTTTTTTTTTTTTAATAAGAGCAAAAACCATTAAGGTTTCTATATTTTATGTCATGTGAAAAAATACAACCTTAATCAATCAAAATGCATTGTTTTTTCTTATTTTAATTTTTTAATTATTATTAAAATAGTTTGCTACAAATTTAAAGCAGAAATTATATAAATACCCTAATTTTTCTAGCTCCAAAACTTGTCATTGATTTGTTTCTATACTTTCAGAATCTTCTTTGCATCCAAAAGACTGTTAGAGAAACCAATGTGTCAATATATTTTAATACTGATAGGACTAAAGCTATGAATGAAAAATGCTTCTAGAAAAAGAGATCAGTGATATCTTTTGAATAATTTTTGAGCTTTCAGATGAAGTCTAGTGGAAGTTGTATTGAACCTGAAAAAGATTTTGAAAAATAATATTGCTAACTTAAAATGGCACTCTTACTTTCATGGCATGGGTTTTACTGCTGTTTTCTGTGCGAAGCATTTTCATTTAGTGAGTAAAGCCAAAAATTATTTGTCCTATACGTTGTAAAGAATCTGAAGTTACTTGGTGAAGTAGTCAGAGCAGCAAAGAATTGGCTGCAAAAATCTTGGTTTTATTTGTGAATCTGAGTTATTTTTGACCTTCCATCTGCTACCCTTGGTTATACCTAGTGAACTACTCAATCACATATTTAACTGGTGAGCAGTGGGATAAGGGAAGGTGTCTAAATGCATGCCTAAGGACTTGATGGATTGAGGTCTGGTTTATATTCAAAATATGCGGTCAAGTGTCATCATTACATCAAGACTGTGTTCTTACAACAATACAAATTGTTTAGTCTACTAACCTCACTTTATGTGGGAATAATTCCATATGTCCTATTTTAAGAAGAAATACTGGTTGTCAAGTTAGAAACTGCAGCTGGGTATCTTCAGCTGGAGTTCGTTAATACAATTTTAAAGGCAGGTCAGTGTAGGCTGAATTAAAGAGTAAAAAAAAAAAAAAAAAAGAAAGGATGAGAAGAGTAAAGAAAAAAAGAAAGGATGAGAAAAGTACTAGAAAAATCTAAGGGACTATGACAAACTTATATGGAAAAGGTTTTGTTATTTTCCTTGAAACATCTAGTCTTGCTCCAGGAAGGTGCAGGTCATTAAAAGTGGGCAGTATTTCACTGAATATTTGAGAGCCTGGTATCTTTTGGAATCTTTAAGAAACCGAAATCTGATAGTGAGTTTCTCATTATCTTCTACTATGACAGACAGGTGCATTTGGTCTAGTTCTGAAGATGGACAGAAACTGAAAACACAGATAAAAGTTTCTTCCATTTTTTTCTCTGAAATTAGAATGCAAGCAGCTTTACAAAGAATAAGACAAAATAAGAATAAGATAGTTGTATTTACACACTAACTACTCCACAAATGCATTATATGTCTTTCAAGGAAAAAAGAAATGACATGAGACTATAACATTTTTCTTTCAAAGTGATTAATGATATATGTAAAACAGCTGAATCTACAGACAAAACTCTTATTTATATTGATTTTTAAATGCAAGTAGGCATGTACTTTAAAATTTCACACATCATGAAATGCAGTCTGTGTATTCATTTATTATGTGTTCATTTATTTTACTTTGGAAAAAGTATTTATACTATCCTCCAATATTTATATTAAAGACCAGAAATGTTGAAAGTGACTATGTTGAGAAAATACAACCTGTTGAGAAAGTATAACCTTAAAAGGAAAACTGGTCATGTTAAGAATTTCTTATCAGAAATGGGAATTTAATAGGTTCTTTCTCACTCTGTTTTGTACTCTTTAACTTTCTGTTTTCTAATGAATTATCTATACATTATACACTTGTCCTGTTAATAGAGACACATGCATTTCCATGCTTTTCCTAAAGCATAGCTGGTAAATAGATTTCTTCTATTTAACTTATATCCCAAATACCTTAGTTGTAATTGAGGATGGTGATACAACAAATGTCTCATGCTAGTATAACACAAAGAGAACAAACACATTTCAAGAAAGAGATGCTATTACAATCATTCATTGAATATCTTACTTCCAGATGGATTGCCTTAGTAAACCACACAAAAGGCTTGTAGTAGCACATATAAGGGATAAAAATGTTTGATCAATTAAACATATTTTATGGTGTCAAAGTTCCAAGATAATGATAGTCCACTTACAGAATGGAATCACAGAGTGAGCAGAGTTGGAAGGGACCCATCAGGATCATCGAGTCCAAGCCCTGACCCAGCACAGAACACCCCAAGAGTCACACCATGAACCTCAGAGCATTGTCCAAATGCTTATTGAACTCTGTCAGATTTGGTGCTGTGACCCCTTCCCTGAGGAGCCTTTCCAGTGCCCAGTCACCCTCTAGGTGAAGCACATTTTCCTTGTATCGAAAACCTCCCCTGACAACTTCATGACATTCCTCTGAGTCCTGTCACTGGTCAAGGGATTGAAAGGATCGGTACCTGCCCCTCCAGTTCCCCTCATGAAAATGCTAAAGGCTTATGAAAGAAAATGATATTTCTTTAATAATTTAAACTCTAACAGTAATATATAACTGGGAAAAAAAAAAAGAAATAATAAAGAAAGAAACAAAGAAACCTGGGATTATTACATGACATTATGTTTAAAGAAAATTGTGGTGAATAACTGAAGTGATTCTTAACACTTTCAGGATTCAGTGGATATTTAATATATCCATGAAGTCCTGCCATCATTAAGTTTCAGTCATTTACAAACCTGTGTTTCTGTTTATGCCTTCCATTTCAATTGGGCCACACTTCTTGGTACAGCTGTAGATCCAGGACACTAACAGTGTTAGGTTGTTTATACCTGGTGAATGACATGAGACCTGCTATTTCTGTAATCCTGTAATTGTCAGGGCTAGGTCAGGCAGTTGGAGCTTATAATCAGGATCTGACTGATATGTAAATAAATGTGTCTGAAGATTGATTCGACAGTGTTACTTTAAATGGGATTACATTTTGCCTTTATTTCCCATCTTCTGCAGAATTGGCTCAACTGCATAGGAATAAAAATACTTTTGTTCCCTTTTAATACTCGTGAATGGGGTCTGCAGCTTGGGGGCAGAAGTATGACATAGATGGTCCAGAAAGCCAGTCTGAACTGCACCATTCCCTTTAGGCTGAGCTGGTGAATTGACACAGCCCTGTACCTTTTCAGTGTTATGTGACACGGGACCACCCACAGTACACAGGCTGCATAAGGATTTAAGAGGAGCCCTTCCAGCTGAATACACAATTCCTTTATCAGGGAGTCTGCCTTAACTTACAGCAGAAAACTGCACATTGCTCTGGTCCTTTGATCAAAGTCAACTGTCAGGGGTTGAGGCCTCATCCCACAGATTGATCATGTGTTTAGAAAGGCTTTAATGAAGAGATTTTCTTTCAATTGTATTTTAGCCCCTATATTAGCCTCTATCTACACAGGTATTAACTGAGCTTTTTTCACAGCACAAAATGTTAAACACATGTTTAAGCATTTTATGATTCAGTGTTGAAAATATTTCAAAATATAACAATAATTCACTTCTAGATGCAGAAGTCTCTAAATAGAGTGTAAAATGGGGAAAGGACAGGAATTCTTTGTATCCATTAGTCCTCATTTCAAACACCTGTTTGAATGTTGCACTTCCTGGATGGATAGAATGGGTCAAATTTTCCACTAGTATAGCTGATTGTTATATAATTAAAAGCATTCATTCCTAAAATGACATTATACACTATATTTTCTTTGGTGGTAAACTTGGGTTAAAAAATTCTTAAAAAAAATTAATCCCTACCCTGACACAGACTTAGGACTGGTCTTTCCTGACATATCTACAGTTAGTCATCCCCCTGTTTTTTCTCCATGTAAATGTTTGTAGGACTGTGCTGGAAGTCAGATCATTAAAATGAACCAAGTTAAACCAACAACAATATGGTTTTTGTAGTATGTTTGTGAGTTCCACAAAATTCACTGACTGTATTTGAAGAGTGCTCTACAATCTGCTGTCCTGGGAAAACTCTGCAGGTGGCACTCAGGAGAGCAGAGAAAAGTGATGGAGTGTTTGCAAAGACACCTTAATGTAATTCCTGTGAAGAAAATATGTACCTGCCCCAGTGGTTGTGGTCATGAAATGAGGAATTGCTGATGTCTGTCTCTTGAATTTTATTTATAATTCTACTCATGTCAATTTTTTTTTTTTTTTTTTTTTTTTGCCTTTTTTTCCTTGATT
>VZRH01002290.1:491345-501921 GCA_013397555.1 Urocynchramus pylzowi | reverse complement strand
TTTTTTTTTTTTTAGCCTTTATCTCCTAGCATTTATCCTTGGTTTCCAGCCGTGTTTATGTTTATCCTTTCAACTGTCCAGTATTTTCAGTTTTTTTGATGCTTGGTTTAAAAAAGCATTTTTTAGGCTTTGCCTAATTTGGAGATATCATTAAAAGAACAGTTAGGATCTTATAAATCTTCATATAAATGTGAATTTCATGGGGGAAAAAATTATTTACATTTGGCATCAGCTTGAAAACTGCTTTGATTTGTCTGCAAAGTCTCAATGGTTAAGATACTGAATTAATGTGGGTGTTCATTGTTGGTGTTTTGCTTTTCCAATCTTAAACATCACCAGGAGGATTTAATGGATAATGGTTCATTCCTTAGTAATTTTAATTAATCCAGTGTTCCTGAGTTTAGCAAGTGCTGAAAGCTTCTTCTTCCTGTCTTGTACTGTCTGGGACCTTGCTGTGGTGACGCTGCATCCAGTCTGATGTTGACTGATGGGATACTGATCTGACTGCTGCCAGTCTGTTACTGTATGGCACTGTCCTTTGGATCAATGCTGTTGACTGCAGCTTTGCCATGCTGATCCTCCCCAGCTCCTGCACTCCTTGCGACCTGTACTTGTCACCCTGTGTACAGTAGGGATGAACTGTGATACAAGATGATGTGGGGAGCAGTATTTAGCCCTAATAGTAGTGGCACGACTGTTTTAGTCTATTCCTCTTTACACTGAGAGTTGATTTGGTCTCAGATTCAATGACCTTTTACATCTGCTGTAACTAATACATTTCCCCTAAAGATCTTTCTTTTTTATGTACAGGACATTTCACCAAAAGCTATAATGCCATACTGCACAAATAAGGTAATAGAGCTTTGCTGAAAGAAAAAATTTTGTAATCCTCTTAAAAACTAGCAAGACCTACAAACTTACAAAATTATTTCAAAGACTGTAGTAATCCATTCTATAAAATAATTTGGGGTATAGCAAAACATTTAATTTGCACAATACAGAAATGAGAGCGTATATTGACCTTTTATATGTTGCAGTCAGGGTTTCCCCCTCCTCAAATCTGCACACAAACACACTATCTTCTTTTCTTTTTGATTCCTACACAGTTGGTACCTTTCTTCACAGAAAATATCATCTTTAGCTTGCCACAGAGTAATTTCTCTGCTGTGACAGCACATAGGAAAGAGCAAAAGGGTAGACAGCCAGGGAAATCCCTGACATGACTCTACTGGCTCGATGGAGTTCTGCTTGCAGACTGCACTGAAGAAGATGAATTGTTTGCACAGTAGAAATGGACAGAGAAGGTCAGGAAAGCTGCAGAAAACTTACTATGATTTGTCCTCTCAAAGTGGGATGGAAAGCTGCTATGCAGATCTTTCAGGACATAAATCTCCAAGGTACCACTGCAACAGCTTTCAGAAGCAGGCTAAGCCATCATTTTTACAGGACCCCTCATCTATCCAGCACTAGGGAAGGTAAAAAGGTGGAGAGAGAGCATAGAGCATGCTTTAGAATCAGTGTGTAAGGACAGGTATACTTCTGACTTTTCAACTGCCTGAGAAAACAAAGTACCTCTGGATATTTCTTTTTGCAAAGCAAAGCTCTACTCTGTAGAGCCTATAATAATGTGCAATGTAAGTAAAATAATCTCATAGGATAAAAAAATTGAATAGTTAGAGGGAGGAAGTATTAGCATTTCACAGGCAGCACTCCAGACATTTTTGTGACTTTTTTGTTAAAAATGTTTTATCCAGAAAATGCTACATCAAGTAGAAACAGGGCAGCATAATAGGAGGAGGTTATTTTTAAATTCCATCTGAGGGTAATGAGATTAAAAAACATTATTTAGTATGTTTATGTTCAACAAAATAGATATAACTCTTAACTATCTGGGGTGGGGGGGAAGAATTAAAGAAGCCATATGAAAGTGACTATTGTTGCAATTAGTATTGGATAAAAGCTGTTTTGCACGTCAATAAAAGTTCTTTGAGATTTTTTTTTTTTTTCTTGTCCTCGTCACTTGGATAAATCCTTAGAAATGTTTTGTCAGAAAAATAGCTCTCTCCAAAATAACTGTTTTGGTTTCAAAACTTTTATCTGTGAGTGTTAGGGGTAGATGTAAATACTTTTTGGGTTCAATGCACATTAGGTCTCAAATATTCTAGTAAAGAAGCACGACTGGCAATCCCAGAGTTTAGATTGTTGGATTTCTTGTGGAAGTTTTCTATTGTAAACTTGAAAACTTTTCTTTATAGGTTTTTTGGTTTTTGTTTTTTTTTTTTTTTTTTTTTTTTTTTTTTTTTTTTTTTTTTTTTAATTAATCCTTCTTGAAAAAGGTTTTGCTAAAAATGATTAGTAATTCACAAAAGAAAGTTTGGATGATAATATCTTAGCCAGCTTTCAATGCAATATTTTAAATATTTTTTGCATTTCTTCTTGGAAATGAAAGACTTGTCTTATTTTTTTCCAAGGATTTTGCAATTATTAAATTTATTTTTGTCTTTACAAACTCTGCCTTTTTTTTTTTTTTTCCATTAGTTATTAAATTAGATCTTGGTCTCTATACTGCACAATAATGAATAACACTTTGAAACAGATGGAGATTTCTCAATATGTGTTCATTACTGTGACCTTAGAAGCTTCATAAGCAACATTAGCATTTTTAAGAAGTGACAACTTTAAACTTGCACATTCAGTGTCTAATTTGCTGCTTTATTTTGATCTTTTACTAGACCCATCTATTATTTGTTCTTCAGCAATGTTTCATAATAAGATCTAAAAAGGGCAAAACAATTATTTTTCTTATCTAAATAGTTCATAGAAATTACAATAATTGTAAATGAAATTGAACATCAGGAATAACTTCAAAATGCCCTGAAACAGAATAGAATCCATCCTGCAAGCATTATACCATTCATATCTCTTCAAGAATCTTATAAATACACATATTAAAATAAAAGATCTTTCTTCTGCTTTAATGATTCCTTATCTATTGGTATTATTAAATAAATTTAAAGCATATAAAATAAGTGAGGATGGAGACAATGGGATAAACATCTAGAGAGATCTGCCTGGTTACAATGAACACTTATATTAAATGAGTAGCTCCTTGTAGTTTTTTTGCTGCAAATAAATCTGTGTAACATTTGGGCTACTAAATATTTCTAGACACACCAGAAAGTAACCATTCATTTTGAGTTGGATGAGGAAGGATCTCAGTGTCCCCAGGGGAATGCTTGTTCTGCTAGAAGCAAGGAGGGTTCTGGTCCACTTTGAAGCAAGGATTCAAACAGCCAGGACAAAAACTGGCAGGACATCAAATAATGCTTGGCACAGCCTGATCATGCCTCATGCCTAGCACGCTGAGAGTGGAGATGGAGATCACTTATCCTTTGCTACATTTGTGTGAGCAAATACACTCATGCAGATCTCGTACACCTACGTGCCTCTTTGTTAGAAATATCAGCTTCCACCTCTAGGCTTCCTTAATGTTAGAGATGCAAAACTAAATACTCTCAACAACTCAGACACCCACAGTGGATAATAAGGGAGAGATTTGCTAATTTATTAAGCTTAGTACAATATTTAACAGTATTACCTACCTTCGTATACTATTAGAGTGAACCTTTACTTATATTTCAGTATACTATTCATGGAAGCCTTCCTTGCTTTTATGACATTATTTTTCATTTTTTCTCTGTGGTTTCTGTTGCTGTAATAGCAGTGACCTTGAATTGTGTCTTCTTGGTTATTACAGAACACTGCACATGCAAAGTAGTTAATGGGTATCAGTGCAGGCACTGTCAGGATGTTTGAGATGTCAGGTTACCCTGATATGGATTAACTTAGCAACCAGTATTCAACAATGTACTGTAAGTACTGCAACAATGCTGGCAAATTAGCTTTGAAAACAAAATATGATTATTAATCAGAAGTTTCTAGGCACATTTTGCATTTTGTAATTACTGAATGTCTTTTGTGTGTGGCTGTTTCCATAAGGCAGTTTGTCATACTTCAACACATTATAAGAAAATGCAGATCTGATGCCAAACACTAGGAGAACAGAAAATGATGGTTCTCTCTTGCTAAAAAATGTATTTCCTGACTCTCAGAACATATTCTGATTGAACTTTACTTTGCTTTTTATGCAGCATCTCATCTCTCAGTGACTGTCAGGTGCTATTTGCAGTCCCTGGTAGTATTGTATGTAAGTGCCTCATCATTAAAGAGACATGTCCTGATAAACTGGCTTTTTTTAGGAAGTAGGTTGCTTTCCAAGGAATGTAAGAAAATTTCTGAGGCAGTAACAGAATAGACCTGGGGCTGACATACCACAGTAAATAGCATAAAACACATATAAAAGCAAGGAGAAGTCCAGTGAATTTCAGTAGGTTCTAGTCTAAACTTAGTGACTGCTACAGAAGTGGTGACATTATTTATATCTAAGCAATCCTGTATTGCAGCAAATTCTGTTTCAGCTAATGGGTCCCATGTTAAACACACAAACACTCCACGCCTGGGAAATAAAACCACCACTTGCTGCAGCCATGTACAGATGTGCAACTCTCATTCTGACTCAAAGAATAGGGGACTGAGTGCATTCCTCAGGCCCAGTCCCCATCTCTTCCCTCAAGATCCTGCATAGCATCTAAGTTTCATTCAGGCTGAAACGTTTATTTTTTGCTATTTTTTTTTTATGTGCTAGTGTTTTAACATTTGCCTGCATTTTGGAAATAGCAATTATTAATGTAGAGCTAATAATTATTGTAGGGATGTGATATTTACCTTCAAAAACAGAAGCCTGTTATTTATCATCAGATTTAACTTTACGAATTCTATTTCCACAGTTTTTCCCCATATTCTGTATTGGCCTCAAGCTTTGCTTTATTTTATTTCTATTCTAGTTTTTGGTATTTTCTGAGCCCTCATGGTTCCCCTTTCAGCTTCATATTTCTTTGTATGCCCAGTGTCTTGGAACATCTGTTCTTGTTTTGCCTGGCTTAACTTGGACATCTGTACTTTTTCTGTTTCTGCTCTAAAATTTAATATTTTGATCAAACTTACCCAGGGTATATGCAGTTGTAACAGAAGTGTTTCTTTAAAAGTAGTCCTGTTCATTTCAACTATTTTTAAAACTGATTTTCCATATTAAATACACTGTTTTCTGATAAAAAAGAATGTGTTGTATGCCTACAGTGTAATGTAAGGTTTTCCATCCGTGCTCCAGCTTCAATTTCTCTGTTATTGATTAATCAGTAAATAACTCGATCAGCATATATTCTTATTCTAAATGAGGGTCACAAATATCTGTACTCCTGCATATTTGTTTCTGTCAAAAAAAAAAAAATAAATCCCATTTGTCATGGTTCTGTTTTATTTAATTTTTCCTACCTTTTTTTTTTTTTCATTTTTTAATCTGCATGATCTTCCAAGAATAGTGTTACACTTACTGCTCCCATGCTGCTGAAGTGATTTTACTGGGGGCGTGCAGCATTCCCACTTTTCCCCTGCTGTTTGATCAATTTCCATGTGGTGTTAGCCTTTCCTTAATCTTTTCTTTAATTTGAAAATGAGTGCTACAACAGTAGCAGATATAGCTTTTTATCAAATGATTACCTCAGAACTATAGGATTATAGCCTCAAAGGATTTTATAATGGGATTAGAGGTTTTGTACCTGGACATTTACCATACAGCATCTGCTTTGTATGTGTTGTATTTGATGTGTGTCTTAGCCCTAGGCCTAGCCCTAGGTGAGTAGTGGAGGGGGCACTCCTGTGGGAGGTGAGAGGTATGAATTTCAGCTCATTTTGCATGAGGAGGGTATTGACTTTGGTTCCCTAAGAAACTGTTATAATCTCTAGTCTATTTTAACACTCATTTCTCCTCCTTCTCCTTTGACAGACAGATTTTAAGTGAAAAGAGAGAACCAATTTTCCATAATCAAAGGAGTTTAGGTGCAGGTGGGATTCCAGGTTGTGATTCCCACTTTCACATAAGCACATAATTTGGGCTGCACTTAGGCACTTAGAAGTGGGAGGCAACATTGCAGATAATTTCCATCTGTGAATTTTTTTTGTTAGCTCACCTATGCATTTCACTGTTCAGGAAGCTGATCACTGTCAATCCTACCACTTGGCACCGACGTCTCTGTTCACATTACATTGTACTGAGGCATTCAGCTCTGGTTCGTGAACTCATTTCACTGAAAAAAAATTAAAAATACTCAAAATCAATGCATATTGTTCCTTTAATGGATCTGAGATATCTGCCTTGGCTTTCTAGGACTGTAAAGAGGAATTAATATGTTTATATTTAGGATGTAACTGCCCCTGATCAAATTAAGAGATGTAGTACATCAAAAATCTCAATTAGCATCCAGTGATCTTCAGCAGTCCATGTGTTGGGAATTAAGTTCTCATTTAAAAGAGATTGTAGGCTTCTAATTACCAATGTGTTTTTGCTTAACAAAGAGCCTTGGCATTTTAAAAACACTTAGACACTTCCAAAAATGAAAATTATTGCTTTATAAAATAAAAACATTCTTTTTCTCCTAAATGAAGTCTTCCTCTTTTCTACTTTGAAAAAAATCTCCCCCTTTAGGAATTGATGGGATGTTTCTTTAAAAAATGTTTCTTTCAACAACTCTCTTCAAGTAATAAATTTTCAAAGAGTAGTAAAAGTAATAAAGTAATAAAAGTAATAAAATATCCAAATGTTTTGGATAAACTCTAGATAATTTCTAGTTGCTACCTGACTTGGCGGGGCTCTTCTATGTCACCTCTTACTCTGCCTAATAATTTGTTGTGATAGAAAGTAAGCAAAGATTAATTTTATTCTCTTGGCTTCTGAAATTTATCCAAGCTGGCCTTCACAGAGACCTCTTTTATAGCTATACTTACTTGTCATTAAATTACAGTTTTCCTCAAATTTTAAAAGGGTCCCTAAAAGTCTTATTGCAATCTTGCCTCTTGTGCACCTGGAATTCTTCTCAAGGGTAATATCCTTATTTCTATCCTCCATGTATAGGGCTATTTTAAACCTGACCCCTTCTTCCTTCTGTGAAACAGTTCACAATCAGTAGGGAAATACTTAGCAATCTTGCTTTCTTAACTGAAAGAGAAAATTCCAACACTATATTAAAACAGTCTCAACAGCTAGGAAATAAATCACAGTGTATAATTTTCCCCTTGTATTTTGTTTTTTCCTCATTTGCAATCACAGGTAAAGTTTTTTTTAAGCACTTCAGTAATTTAGGCCTCTAAATCCTCCCTTACAACACAAGTAAGAAGTTAACCTCTACTTCTTCAATCCTCAAGCATACAAAAAAGATCTCAGTTTTTCTTCCATTCATCTACTTCCTTCAATAGCCTTTGGATTCTTATTTTTATAATGTATTTTTAGGTATTTGTCATAATGGGGAATGAACTTTAATTGGGGCCTCAGGCACTATTGTAATACAGGTAATAGGCAATAATTATAATGACAGATATTGCCAGCTTTTAGTTCCATTCTGAAATATTTATACTCCTGTATTTGAGAATGCAACTCTTCAGCAGGAGGTTTTATTTATGTGTCCCTAACAGGCATTTGGCTGCTTTTTGAAGGCCAATATTATCCCACATGATTTGTATTTTCTTTACACTCCAATCTGATTACATTATCTTTTATGTCACTTTATATTTTTCACAGGTTTCTAAATATTATCCTCCTTTCAAGCCATACCACCCTGGTTACCTTTATCCTAGCATGTTCTTAAAATATTATATTTTCTCTCTTCTGTCATCTCTATCTGAAAGATGCAGCAATAGCAAATCCTTTGAAAACATCCACCAATTAACTGTACTTATCTGTAAAATAGATTCAGACATTTCATCTACTTCCTAAGATTTATTTTTCAAATCCTATTGAAATCACCTAGCTTTCCTTTTTCAACTTTGCTAAACCAACTCTTTAATGTTACACCTATGAATGTAATTTCTCATAATGCCCCACCTCCTCTGGATACATATTCCATGCTGCTGTTAAAGCTATGGCATTCTGGGCTGCCTCACAAATGTGTTATGTTATTTCTCAGTTTAACTGGAACTTCTCATCAGATAGGCTTCTGCTTTTCCTTATACTTGATTCTTGACCCTCAGTGGCTCCTTGAAGATGATTGGAAGAGCAAACAAAGAATCAAAAATCATTTACTATAGGCTGGATGCAGCTTCCTCTGTTTCAAGTTTTCCAAGTTTTTGTATACACTAGATATACAAGTGAAAACTCTTAAATGCTGTAACAGGAATCACAAAACAATTACTGGAGAGCAAATTTGGCAATTATGATGGATGTGACATTCAAGTCCTGCCTCTGAAAATAATTGTGCACAAGGGAAAAAGTATTTAAATATGAACAGATGTGGTCTCCAAGAAGTTCACGGTTAATTTTCTCCCTCTTTTGCTTGTGTTTCAGGAAGAATGAGGAAACATTTAATTTTTGCCTCCAGTGGTTTATTTGTGCATGGGACAGCATGTATATACGTTTCAGCAACCTGAGGAAATGAGTGGGTTGTCTTAAAAATAATGTAAGGAAGACTGTCAGGACAACTGCAAAAATGAAATAAATAGATTTTCTTGTTTGAGTTTCCCATTAACTGAGTGCTTTTGGAGCAGAAGAAATCTTCAGGAGCACCTCTCTGTTCATTGTGTTACGATCCAGAGAGAAGTATAAGAAAAACATTGTCATTGCTCTCTGTCTGACAGTATTATTTACCAAACTATGGCATGTATTGCATTGCAAGCTGCCTTGACAGTGGCTCCCAGTTGGAAGCATGGTGGAATTCCCCTTCTTGCTATTAGCTTCCTTTCCTGGGCTTCATTTTCTCTGGGGAAGAGAATGTTCGCTGATAAAATAAAGGAAAGGTTAAGTGGTTGGTGCTGTCGGGTTTGTTTGTTCCCTCTTTCCTTTCCTTCTTCCTTTTCCCTTCCTTTCCTACTTCCTTTTACGTTAACTGTTAATATTTAAGGAAGGACAAAATAGAAAATGCTTGGTTTCAACACTAAGCTGTAAGAAAGATGGATGGTCCATCCAGATCTCGTGAACACTGTGGCTAGAGGGAGTATCTGCAAGAACTCATTTGCTTGAGAGAAGGCCAACTCTGTGTTCTTCTGGCAAATGCAAACCAATGCAAACTAGGACTACAGGATTTGGAGTTTGTATTTGTGTCAGGGATGGCATTTGCATGGATAAGTTTGTATAATATTGCCTCTGTCTGACAAACTTAAATTGCTCTAATGGTATAGAAACTTTCATTCTTCTCCTAGTAACTTCTTGCTCAATGCAGCCAGAAATATGGTTTGTACTGTGCCCACTTTGAAAGACAAGACAAAATCTCCATTGCAGTTGCATCATTGAAGAAGAGCAAAATTGGACCCACAGTGTCCTTGTCTTTTTTCATTCTTTGGCAACCTTTATTAATTTAGAAATTATTGGGTTAATGGATGATTACAGGTAAAAATACTGTACAAACTACTGGGGAAGGGGAAATAAAACCAGCAATCTTCAAATGAAATGTATGTTTCTACAAGTAAAAAGCCCTAGACATCAGACAGCTTGAAAAATGTTTATGTTCAGATTATAGATTTATGACTTACTCTTTCCAATATTCATGAATGCACAGACTGTTTGCCTTAGGCATATTATAGTAGCAAGACCTTGAAACTGGAAATAATT
Organism: Urocynchramus pylzowi; assembly: GCA_013397555.1. Taxonomy (NCBI): domain Eukaryota; kingdom Metazoa; phylum Chordata; class Aves; order Passeriformes; family Fringillidae; genus Urocynchramus; species Urocynchramus pylzowi. The sequence goes on along the minus strand of VZRH01002290.1, from coordinate 492,209 downwards.
GCTTAACACTGAACAACATAATTATATATTTTTGAGCATTTTAGCAATATTTAAGGATATATACATATATTTAAAAAAGTAAGTATGAACTTTTAATGGAGTAAAACTGCTCTTTCGTCATTTTATTTTCGAAAGATGGTTTGCCTCCAGACAAATCACATTGCTTTCATTTTACATGCATAGACATTTTACAAGTCTTATCGTTAGTGAATCCTACGCCGTATGGGTTTAAAACTTTAATCAAACTAAAACCCATGGTCCACTGATGTTCTATAGACCTGCTGGGCTTGGAGCTGTTACAAGACATTTTCCCTTTGCATCCATAGAAATTCAAATTAATTATCATACAGTGATTCCTTCTGAAGAACAGAATTGCTTGGGCTGAGTTTAAATATAAATGAGTAACCCTTAATAAGTGCATTAGAAGGTTTTTGTTTTGTTAACAGCCATTGTCTGCTTTTCTTTTCCAACATTCTGTGGAGAGTATTTCATTAGAAAATTTACTAAATGAATTCATTTAGCATGCAAAGACAGACTTTTGTGTAAATTAAAGATACAACTTCAGCATTTGGTGTGAATCCAACTTCTATTTATATATATTTTTATGAATGACAAATGTTCATGGAAAGGTTTGAAAATGTATGACACTAATAGACTATGTTTAAGAATCTTTCTTTTTAAGGTTTGGTCTACATTATTGATGATTCAATTCCTCCTAAACAGAAAGAAGCATGAGATAAAAAGCAGACGTATAGTGTGGTTGTGCTAGTATCTAAATATTTGGGGTAGCCTATTGTGTTTGCAAAGGAAAAAGATGAAAGGAGGGACCTACAACATATTGATATACCTTGTGTAAGAATATCT
>VZRH01002290.1:480985-491327 GCA_013397555.1 Urocynchramus pylzowi | reverse complement strand
AGAGAGAGAGAGAGAAATAATATATTTAAGAGTAAGAGGGGAATGCAATAGCTGTGTCTGTCTCTTTCTTAGTGGGTTATATACAGCTATTGGGTTAAGGAATATTTCCTCTATTCTAAGAGGATGAGGATGAGGAAAAACAATGAAATTTCGGTGCTGGATTATGTAGGCAGGGAAGGTTTCATTTTTCTTCCTGGGTAATTTTTCAACGGCTAGAAATTTAGTATCCCTAGATCTAGTGAATTGCTGTAAATGTTCCTGCTTAATCTGGCTCCTCCAACCACTGACACACAGACAAAGACACGGACACACATACACACAAAAGTGTACGCAGGCACATAATACCAGGAACTTTCAAAACCCTATCCATATTCTCTATTTTTTTAATGGTTTCTGGAAATAGTATACATTCAAATTGAGGGAATCTGTAAATATTTCAGAGAAAAAATGTAAATGAAGCATAAAGAAATTATATTTTCAATAATCAGAATATAGTATTTTAAATAACTTGAAAGAATTATAAGAAATAGGATATTTTCTTCAAATACCATGCATGCTGATAGATGTGAAAGTGTCCCATTCATAACTGCTTGGATCTTTAAAATGTTTTTTAAAGCTAAGCGGTATATCTTATGTATCTCATTGCCATCTTGATAAACTCTCAGCGCCAAAGGGTGTAATAATTCTGTAGATTGTAACAGCTGCTACACTTAGTGGTCTTTTCAACTTCAGATGATTTATTTTTGAAGTTTTATTTCTATAGGCTTCCAGTTAATTGCTGTGTGCTTTAATTGGGCTTCAGTATGCTCATCTTTTGATCACAGTGCAATAACAGGAAACCATGTCTGGATAAATCTGGAGGATGTCTGCAGTTTGACGGACTGTGTATGTGAATCTTTCACTCCTCGGTCACACAAGATGCAGATGCAGTTATTAGAACAGTGCAAACTGCAAGCAAATTAAAGAACCTGGCAGTGCTACTAGTAGGTCTATGCTGTGTCATATCTTGAGAATGACTTTGAAGAAATCAGGAGTAATAATACCATTGTGTTGCATACAGGTAAAACCTTATAAAAGAAAGGCCTTGTAAAATCAGGCCTTATTGCTATTTTAGCTGAATTAACAGCTAGCCTGTTCAGTTCCCATGAGAAAGAATCATAAGAATGAGAATCAGTTTGCATAACAATCCATTCTTGTAAGAAGGCAGTTTGCATCTGTGAAAAATAAGAAGTCTAACCTGTGACAATTCACAAAGAAAAAATGTGAACACTCCTGTAAAGAGAGAGTCTTACACAAGCACTTTCTAACCAATGAATTGAGCGGCAAGAAAGTTATTAACCAGTTAGAATTAGATGTGATAACTTGGAAAACTGGATTAAAATACGCTGTCATATTTAAGTGGAGCTTTTTGATGCTGAGATTTTGAAGTGTTATGCCTGTCGTTATTTGCCACTATTGCTACACCATTGCCCTGATAGCTTTTAGTCATTAGCTCCCTAAGTAAAAGAAGCAGCTGAGGAAAAAATGGTGTTGAAGTTAATTTGTATTCTCAGGCTGTTTCACCAGATGATTATATCCAGTCTTCAAAAGTTAGACAGAACTCTGTTGATATGCCTGTTTTCAAACTTGGATAAAAGTGGGAAATTGCTTGTATCCCTAGCTTGCAGCAATAATAAACCTCACTAGACTTGAGAGGTAGGGCCATGTGAGACTCATGAAGTTCAACAAGGCCAAGTTCCACACATGGGCCAGCAAGCCCAAGCACAAGCATAGTCTGGTGGAAAACAAAGTCAGAAAAGCCCTGAGGACAAGGACTCAGGGGTCTTTGTGGACAAGAAGCTTGACATGTCCAGACAGCAAGGTACACCTGCAGCCCAGAAAGCCAAACATATTGTGGGCTGTGTCAAAAGACACATGGCCAGCAGGTTGAGGGAGGTGATTTTCTCCCCTTCTACTCCATTCTCCTGATACCTCACCTGGAGTGCTGCATCCAGCTCTGGGGCCCTCAGCTTACAAAGAACATGGACCTGTTGGAGTGAATCTAGAGGGCTAGGAAAATTATCAGAGCACCTCTCCTGTAAAGACAGGCTAAAAGAGCTGAGGCTGTTCAGCCTGGAGAAGACAAAGCTCCTTCCAGTACCTAACAGGAGACTACAAGAGAGCTGGAGAGGGACTTTTAACAAGGGCATGTAGTGATAAGACAAGAGGGAATAGATTTAAACTGAAAGAGTTGGTTTAGATTAGATATAAGGAAGAAACTCTTCCCTGTGAGGATTGTGAAGCACTGAAACATGTTGCCCAGAGAAGCTGTGGATGCCCCATCCTTGGAAGTTTTCAAGGCCAGGCAGGATGGAGTTTTGAGCTATTTCATTTAGTGGAAGATGTCCCTTCCCATGGTGGGGAACTAGTTGATCTTCTGGGTCCTTTCCAACCCAAGCACTCTTATAGTCAAACTTGTTACTTTAATTATTCACTATATTAACATTTGTCTTCTTACCATTAAAATTCATTCCATGTAACTGAATGTGAGGCTCTTTTCTGAAAGAAAAACAAAAAGTACAACTTGCGATGTACTTTTGAAAAATCAGAACCTCCAAATGTAGCAACAATTATAGAGGAGTTATTATAGAAAAGTTTGCCTATAGCATATGGGTTTCTAAACCTATATAGAATTCTAGGCCTGGTGGTTTATGTACCTTAATTGGGGTTATTTTGATCAGGTAATCTCTCATCTTTTCTTACTATTAATTTATTTCACCAGTTATTCAATCTGACTGTAGCATTCATGGAAGGATTATTACAGTTTATTTGTGATGTCAAAGACATTTCTTTCATTAGTTGTAAATCTAACTCTGGTTTTATTTTGTAGTTACTTCCTGGAATTACAAGAAAAGGGAAGCATTGATGATTGTTGAGCTTTTAGCACATTTTTTTATGGTCCAGTCTCTTTTTTGTTACCATCCACTGGTATTCCTTCTGCAATCTTTTCCATCCTTCATTCTGCTAGGATGACCTCATGTGTTTAATTATTTTTCTATTTCTATGAAGTTTCTATTTCTGTAACTTTTTTGATATTTTTAAATCTGTTTTGGCAAAAGTATTTCAGCAGTGTATGTACATGTATGCATCAAGACACATAATACAAACAAAATGGAAGTATATATGGTTATGTATACAAATATTATATATATGTATTTACATGTTTATGTGCATATGTAAAAATATGCATATTTTATAAATATGTAGATGTGCATACACACGGAAATGCACGTCTACAAATATACATGTATATCATATACATATATAAACACATAATCATGTGATTCTATGGCATAATAGGCATAGGCATTGAGGTTCTATCCTTTTTTGATCTAATACTATAGGCATTGAGGTTCTATCCTTTTTTATTACACACAAATGTTTTTTCTCCCTTAATTTATTTTTCTTGAAATGCTGCCCCTTCACATATTCTAAGTAACTTTGGAAATAATATATTCATTCAAAAGATGAGATAATACTTCAAGGTTATCTAGAGACTCCATAGTTTAATCACATGCAACTAATGTCATAGAACAACCAGATATTTATTCATCTTTTTCAGAAAATATACTGTTGGGTGAATTAAATATTAAGTATATGAAGTATGAAATCTGTAATGTACACACAAAGCACATAGTGAGAAGCTGAAGAGCAGCCCTCTGGAAACAGGCAGCTCAGTGAGTATTTGAAGCCATAGACACTTTTTCCTTCCTGGAATCTTCTGTCTACTTTTGCCTCTTTCTTCTAGCATCTTTTTTTTTACTCCTGGTTAGATGTTTAAATGAAGCAATGCTTCCTCTCCTATCATATAACTGAAATTCTGCTGCCTGTATCTTCAGCCCCGTCACCTTTTAACCTTACCCACAGCTTGGGCTTCTTCATTTCTGTCTTTGTGTAACCAGCATAAATAAATTCCATTTGGATACTAAGTTTAAGATTGGAATAAAGAATGAATTTGTATTCTAATTTTTTTAATGTATAAAAACACACAATCATTTTACTGAGTAAAGTTTCCTTTAGATTAGTTTCTACTCAAATATACTTTGTAAAACAGAAAGTCTCATTGTTTTACCTTAGAAAGGAGCTTGCAGATCTCAAAGTTATCCCTGTCATATTCCTTCTGAGTCAGTAAGTTTCATTACAAAAAAGTAACAGTAAAGAAGGGCAATGCTTCCACTCGTTCTCATTGGTTGGAGATGCTGACATATTATTTTGGGTAAGATTGATGACACCTGCCATGAAATCAGAAGTACCTGTCATATTTGGGGACCTAAAGTTTTCATAGTTACCAGATGGAATTTCAAAAAAAAAAAAAAAAAAATCCTCGCTCAGGCACACTAGATCTCAGGTTTTTTTATATTATATATAAATATTATATATACTTACGTTATATTATATATAATGCTATTTTATAATATCCTGTTCAGAAGACTATGATTCACAACTGCTTATATGTAAACCTTAGAATTTAAAAACCCAGAATGGAGCTACACTTCTATCTTTAATGGAGAGATAAGACATACTTCTCCAGACAAGGATTTCTGGTTTTTATGAGCTAAATACTTTCTCTTAGGAGTAATATTAATGAAAAATACTTGTTAATGTCAATGTAGCAAAGAATGACTCTCAGATAATTATGTACTTTTATCTTCAAAAGTGATTAATTTTGTAAAGTAATTTTTTTAGTAAATTACAGATATGGTCAAGCCAAACTCCAGCCTCATCATATAATACACAATGCATCATATAACATACATCATATAATACAGTAGCAGGCTGCACAGAGTGGAGCATTGTGAATGCAACAGGAAGAAACAGGAACCTTAGACTTGTTCCATTTGTTAAGAATTTAAAACAGCTGGAGCATAGTCCAGACAATGTTTTTGAACATCTGTTCAGAACCTATTCATGGCTAACAAGTGTAATATTCAGAGCAATTACAATGAATTGTCTTCATAAAAATATATTCTGCATTGCCTATATGACACAGTCATTCGTTTTTTTGTTGCTTGCCTCTTATCTGACATTACAAACAAAAGAAAGTCAGTACATATTTTATTGGTGGCTCTTGCTACTTTGATAAATGTCATTATAAATGAAAAATTACTAATTGCAACCTTACACATAGCTTGAAAAATTAACCTCATGTGCCCCATATGAAACTGAGTAAAGAAGAGTTATATGAAAAATTGCTGCTGGGAATTAATCTAGCATGTCAGTGGGTCAAACACTTCCTGTATGAGCGATGGGAAAAAGAGCCCAATAGCTAAGTTGTTTCCATTTATTACAGTTCCACCCTACAAACAGCCTTATCTCTCTCTTTGGAGTAGGTGTCAGAAATGACCTTCTCATACTCAGTTTGTGGTGTATACACACAATGGATTTACTTCACCGACTCCTTCTGTGTTGTTCTGCTCTTTTTGTACTGTCACACTTCCCTTGAAGATGGGACACTATTGATACATCACACATCATGGGGCAAAATGCTTACATGTCAACCCTAGGATATACAGAGATTGATAGGAGAATTCGCCTTGGATCATACTGACAGCATCAAAGTTGCTGCAGGTTCACTGAGGAAATGAAGTTAGATTATTCTGGAGCACAGCCATCTACCTGACATCAAACAGGCTACCTCCCTTCTGAGACCATCTCACTTCCATCAGGTCTTCTCATCATTGCCTCAAACTGAGGTAGCATATGTTTCCTCCAGCTATAATATTTTGTTTGCTTTTAAAAATACTTAAATTACTGTTTAACATTTTTTTACCTGTCTTTTTCTATTTTTCCTCTCTTCCTTTTTTTTTTTCATTTGAAAAATTGTTACTTAAACTGTTCATGGTGATTGATACAGAGTGTTTTCAAATGTTGGAAACATATCTAGTAATTACACTGTTCAGACATGAAGATTGTATTACCTCAAATTGCCTGGAATGATGTCAATTTATCAAACTTCCTGTGAGAAGTTAATCTCTGTTGTAAAGTGATCACTCTTCTCTCTGTTAGCCTGCTTTATCTAATACAGAGGGTCCAGAGGGGATTTATCCACTCTCTTTTTCAACCTCATTCTCTTTTGGATTCTACTAGGCCAATGGGGAAAAAATGAGAATGTTTTGTGACTGTCGTGTTTATTTTATCATCTTTCAATGCAGTGGAGGGAGAGGATGTATAATTTGATTTGAAAGCCCGAGACAGTTAAGCAACAGGGCTTCAACAGAGCAGCAGTAATCATGTCTGCTTACTGGAGTAAAACATGGGCTGTTTGTATTCCAGACAGAAGATTTCAATTATGGTTGTTTAAGACTAACATATTAAAAAGCATATTCATTTCCTATTAAGCACTGCCTTGGAGAATCCTTTAATGCAAGCATCAAAGTGCACTTCCTGGACATTTTCCTGCTGTTAAACGCTGACAGAAGGGAGAAATCATGTTTGTAACATCTGTCTACCTGTTAACTGATGCCTTGAGTTTTAACTTTCATATTTTCAGATTCTGTGCTGTCTAGGGATGTAGCTCTGAGCTTCATATTAAGTCTTAGCAGGTTCTCTTCATGGGGTAGGTAGGCAAAACAATCTTTTTCCAGCCTGAGACCAAGGACAACTGTTACAAGCTTCAGGCCCAAAAAAGCATAAACAACAGGCGACTGAAGAGAGCTAACAAGGATGATGGGACATCATAACCTGAAGTTGTAATTGGACAATTGGCCCCAGTATGCAAATGGACCAAAAACTTATAAAAGTGTGAGACTTCGTGACCGGTCATCCATTCTGTGACCATTTTGGGTTCATCTTGGGTGTAGCCCTGGTCTGGATCTTGTACTGCCCAAAGTGTATCTTTTAAGGCCTTTTAATAAATAGCTACTTTATTCTTTTAACTCTGTCTTGTCTTTGTTCTAGGTCAGCCTCCCAAGGTATCAGTTCAATCAAAAAAATGTCATACAATTATTTTTTTTTAACTTTTGGACTATAATTAACTTATAGTTAGGTGTACAAATGTAGTGTTCTTAGCCTTTTTTCCCAATGATACAATTGGAATGGTATCATTCCAATGCTTTCAGATTAGCCGACCTAAAAATAAATATAAGGTTAAAAGGAGATTTGTCTTATTCAAAGGGCAATTACTCAGTGGTAATCTGAACTAGTATCACTCAAAGACTAATATGAATCATGATTCCTTAATGATCTCATTTTATATTGTTTTCATGTATATCTTTCAGTTCTCTGATAAGGACATATATTTTTATATGATAGCTCCAAACTTTAAGATCTGTGTTCTGTCTATTGTGAAATTGATGATTTCCCAGTGTACACTTTGTCATTAAAATGTTAGCCAAAACCTGAGCTTTTGAACTTATTTTTGTTTGTTCTCTGGTGCTGCAAAACTACTAAACACTTCTAAGAATGCCATGGTCACACAGCAGACTAATCAAGTTAAGCAACAGTACGTCCTAACTAAAAATTGGTTTTGGAATTTCTCGACTTTTTACAAGGTACTTGTTGGCCAAAGAATACATATAGCAAAGTCACCAGCTGTATTCCCTTGACACATCTTAACCTTCAAAGGAGAAGCATAATCAGGACTACTACAGTGGCTCCAGAACCCTCTATTTCCCCTTGGAAATAGTGGAACCAAACTGTCTTTAATATTTGGAGCTTCTCTATACTCAGTTGCTTCCAGCGTTTCACCTCAAGGAGAAGCTTCCAGCTGGGAGACTAAAAAAGCCTTTTGTGACTTTATTAACTTTACTTAAAATAAAAGGTGTACTTCTTTGCTTTGTATTTTACAAAGACATTGAGGTACTTTAATCTTTGAGGTAGCACATCCAGGTGATTCAACTAATTAGGCAAACCCAGTGATGTACCACTGAGTAAGTCCTGCAAAATCTCCTATCCTGGATTTGTAGTCCAGAGCACCAGTGAAATAACTCAGTAAGTGCACTCATCAAAGGTCCTGTTAACAAGGAAGGAAATAGGTGCTAAATAAAATCCAAACCAGATTTAGAAACCTTTGATAACACTTAATATTTTAATTTTCATGCTGCATTGCTGCTACTTCTATATCCTGCAGACTCTGCATTTTTTATACTATGAGGCTTATGCACTTGATGTGATTAATTTTTAAATTCATAACATTTTTTCAGGGAGTAATTCAGGGAATAACTCTAGGTATTACTGAGTTACTTAGAAAATTTAGCTCCTTAATTCCAGGTTTGATTTAAGCTTACTGTTTAGCACATATATTCTCAAAGCTCTTTCTCAGAAAGCACAATTATAGATGTAGACTATAATCTTTGAACTGCTTGCAACAATGAGCCATCTTTTTATTATATTTACACAGGCAATTACTATGATTTCATGTCCATGGCTCTTTAGAATCTCTCTAATAATACAAGTCTACAATGTTACCTGTTGCTCCCATCCTCACTAACCAGTTTAAAGACTATTCCATTATTTGGTGTCTGGATTTTTTTTTTTTTTTTAGTATGCTTTTACTCTTTCATTTTAATGACCTAATGGACTAGTTCAGACATCCCCAGTACAGATTGTCTTATGTTGCCTTATGCTGGAGAGAAAACCTGCTGTTACTGTGCCTGCTGTCGCTATTAGATTACATAGCATAAAAATCACTGTCCACTGAGGAAGATCACGTTGTCAGCACTGTCTGCCAAAGAGACACTGAACAATTTAGGTCCTATCTCCTACTGTGCTGTACTCCAGGAAGGCATTCAAGGAAAATAAAATGACTGTAGCTTGCTGTCAGGCTTAAGAATGTGTTCTGTAAAATATGCCATGAATAATTCTCTTCCTCACCATTTCTTTACAATTCTAAGTCTCCCAAGGAAAGATGTGTATAATTTGACAGTATTTTGCTATTGTGAAATAAGAATTTTAGCTCTATTGTCATATTGTGTGCATGAATATCTGCTAATGCACCCCTTTTTTAAGTTAGTATAGAAAAAACATGAATCCTTAATCAAGGAAAAAAAATAAGCTAGTACAGACCTAAGTTTTTCCTGTACATGTCTCCCTACCCACTGCTATTTGCAACTCAAATTGTTTTCTAACTTCATACAATTAGAGCTATACAAACCTGTATATGGACATGATGAAGAGGGTAATCTAGGAAAAACGAACATATTCATTTCATTTTATTCATACAGCAAGAGCCCACTCACCAGTGAGATTTCTAGCATCATATTAATTAACAATGTAATGAGAAATAGATTAAAATTATTTTTTAAATATAAATACCTCTACCAAAGGTAAATCTTTTATTTTCTTGTTATAGTTGCTGCTGACATTGTTTATAACATTTTTACAGTATAGATTGGTTTTTAGTGTAGTTGGACTGGATGTCATAGAGCATTTCCTCCTGAATATTTTTTAAGTCTTTAAATTCCTGAGAGAGTTTTTTAACGGGGCAAGTGTAAGGTAGATTTGATTCAACAACTGAAAACATGATACTGCTATCTTGTGAAAACTCTTTTTCTTCATTCCATTTTGTGTCACTTCCCCATCTCCCAATTTCAGTAGAATTCAGCTCAAAAAGGACAAATGTATCTCCACATATATAAATTCCTAACAGGCAGAAAACTCATGGTGCATTCAGTTCTTTCATGAATTCATTTGCATGGAACTGGGTTTGATTTTGATAAAATGCTACTTATGGCTGTTTTCTTGTTTTTTCAGCATGGCATAATTCATACTCCCTTTTCCACATACACAGAGATGTTTATATAGCACTCTAGAATTCAGATTAGTGAGATTAAATGCAAGCTCATAATTAAGGGAGTGGAAGGGAAGGAAATGAGGAAAATAATGTGATCCCTCTTTCATGGACAATAGATGGTGGCAAACACAGAACTTAAAGTCCTTTCTCTGTGGCAGATCCCTAAAGAGGCAGCTCAGGGCATTGAACAGTATGTATAAAAACAATTTAACAGCAGTGCTGTATAGTGGAGATTTTCAGGCTAATAGGACAAGGAGGTTGGGAAAAGTGGAGAAAGAGACATTGGCAGAGGCTGTGAGGAAGGAGTGAGAATCAGGAGCCTTTTGGAGAGTCTAAAAGCCTGAGAAGTCTTTTTTCATTTGTTTATTCCCCCACCTTCTGCTTCCTAGGTTCCTAATGTAGCTTGCCAAGTCCTTCAGTGGTCTGAACCTGAGGAGATGATTTGAAGCTGTACCTCAGCCTTGTCTCCTTTTGCCTTCTGTTTCGGGCTGGAGCTTGCTCGGTTATGGAAGGGAGGGAAGGAGGGAAGGAGGGAAGTGGCAGAAGGGAGGCAGTGGAGGAAGGAAGGAAGGA
>VZRH01002290.1:386905-470719 GCA_013397555.1 Urocynchramus pylzowi | reverse complement strand
GGGACACCAGTCTCCCCCATATTCACTCCCCTGGGGCCTGGGGTTCTCGAGAACAGAGATCTCCTTTTCCTCTGAAGGCAGAGGGCTCCACCACATCCTCCTCATCTGTCTCTACTCCCTCCTCTCCTTCACCACTGCACTCTTTTTGGTTCTCAGCCATCACCTCCCCCTAGATGCAGTCTGTGAGTTACAGGAAGAAATTGGCTCAGTCCAATGGCTATACAAGAAAAAAGTCCAGCCAAAGGCTACTCCATCATCTCCTCTCACCTAGGACTCTTCCCATCCTCTGCTGACATTTTCCCACTTGCTCGAACTTTCTCCTCACTTGTCTATTTCCTTCTCTCTTCTCAAACCAAGGAGGATCAGTGTTTTTGAAGCTTCCATTGTCCAGGAACAAAAAGGGTTAAAATCTCAGCTGCTGCCTGCCAGGCACTTTCTTGCCCACTTCTCCTTCTCAGCCGTNTTTTCCCACTTGCTCGAACTTTCTCCTCACTTGTCCATTTCCTTCTCTCTTCTCAAACCAAGGAGGATCAGTGTTTTTGAAGCTTCCATTGTCCAGGAACAAAAAGGGTTAAAATCTCAGCTGCTGCCTGCCAGGCACTTTCTTGCCCACTTCTCCTTCTCAGCCATGGTGCCAGCACACGATATCAAATTTCAAGCTGCCACAGACTCTCTCTCTGGGGTGGGCAGGGGCGGTGCTGCCGGATGCATCTCAGGATCCCTCCACCCTTCCCGTCCTGCAGGGGCTCCGGCTTCTCTCTCCCCACAGGCTGCATGGCTTCCACCTTCCCCCACCCAGACACAGCTGGGCGAGGGAGGTCAGCTCTCTTCACCGGCCGGAACCAAAGAGGAAGTTTACCTGGGAGTGCTCTACTTTTAACCCCTGTGTGCTCAGAGGTGTATCCATGTCTTCAATGGCCACACCAGGTGCCAGCATTCAAATCTGGCCACTGATTGGCTTGACCACAACTTTCCCAAAAACTCACTTCCTTGTCAAACCAGGACAGGCATTTAGGATCCTTTATGGCACAAGTCTTTTGTTGGTCAGAATAAGACATTTTCTATAGTAACTTTTCTCATGGAAATCACATTGCTAGGTGGAATGCTGTTTTTCCCTGTGTAACAACTCCTCACATGTGGCACTTTCCATAATCAGAATTGGACAACAAATTGCCATAGTATTAAGATAAATCCATGGAATATCTGCACTTTATATCAGAGTGCAAAAGGAAAAGAGCAATGAGTCCTTGGGACAGCAAAGACATAGGGATATCTATCTAACCTAGCTCAGACCACTATTACCCCACATTTCTACTGTGGTTTTCATTTGTGCTGTTTTTTTTATACATGAGATAATGCATTATAATCAAACAAAATATCAGATTTTGCACTTGATGATATCCTGTAGTCAAGAATGGCATTCTGTTGAAACAGAAATCAGAATTGATTCTGATCTGATAATTTAAGGATTTGGAGATTGTCAGCACCCTGGATTCCAATCCGATATGCTTAACATAGAAGGAACACTGCTGTGTGCATCTCTGCCCAGCACCTTGACAGGGCAATGACTAAGGCAAACAAACATAGGGGAATCGGTTAAATAGTATTGCACATGTAGACTCACAAAAATCAAAACATGGCAAAATGTTTTGACACATACTTCAGGATGATCTTAGGTGGCAGCAGCAGAGAGCCCAAAATTGCTCAAACAAGGGACTGCAATGTCTAAACTTTTTCTGAACTCAGTCCCAGTCCTGGTTACATGCCTTCTCTTTAGACACTCAGCAGGCTGCGGTGCTGCCCCCATCATGCAGTAGCTTTGAGGAGGGAATAGTGAAGAAAGTCCTGGCCTGCCGTTAGGATAGAGCCCTGTACTGTAGAGACAGATACCTTCTTTTCCCCAGTAATCTCCCAAACTGGCTCTAGTCTTGACCCTGAGGACCTTGTTGTGTGGCTACTGAGATTGTTTTCATTTTAAAAATCATAGTGAGAAATAAAATTTCTCACTAATTATTGAAATCCAAGGCTTTTAACGAATAGAGCTAAACTGTGACAAACTTAAGTTAATAGACTTATCCCTATGAAACAAAGGTCTGTTTATAGTTGCAATTAACTGCTTAAAAATTTGAGGTAGTGCCTCTTACAGTGTTTTCCCTTCCAGATATGACCTATACAATACTTTTTCATAGTATGTGAGGTAATGTGAAAATCTTCATATTGGGAAGCATACATTCTTATGCTTCTTAATGGATGATAAAGACAAGGCACCTGAAAAGTCTATACCAGACCACTGAGAGATAAAATGAAGGAGAAGGAAGGGTGAAGGCAAAGAACTCCCATATGCAATGCCTACTGTAGGTGTGTTCTCTCAGACTAATACTGTGTCACCTTGTAGGTTATGGCAAGTAAGTGTAGCACAACGTAAAAAAAGAAGTGTAAAAGTATAGTTTATCCATAAAATAAAGATATTTAAGTATGGAAAATACTCTAGAGTATTTTTCCATATTCCATACTTTTTCCATAAAGAAATAAAGGCTTCTCAAAATTGGGACCCCGTTCACTCTGTGTACTATCCAAAAGACATTCTGTTTGTGGGTTTTAGTATATCTGCAGAACTAGTGATTTATTTTTTATCTAAGCACCAGAAATGTAGATGTTCTGTCACTGATGGGGGTCACAGCTTCAGGCAAGCATATATGTTGAATATGTCACTTATGTTGAATACAAGGTGCATTTTACTCAGATTGAAACAAAACTTCAACTAACTTAGGGTGTTTTTTATATTCTTAATTTATTGAGCCTTCATAATACCCTTTATCACATTAACTCTTTAGCATTTAACTTATCTATTGGAATCTTATGAGCTATTTTGAGGAAAAATAGTACTTTTAGCCTGTACTGTATTTTTGTCCAGCTGTATTGAGCCTTACACTTCTGTTCAGATGTAGACTGGTCACCCTTTATTCAGCCATGTAAATGGGATTCATACATGCAGCTTATGCATGTCAGAGGAGCTAGCAATTGTTCAGTTTGGACAGAGGAGAAATCTGGGCTAACTGCTTTGTAAGACAGCCATTGAGAGGCAACACTGTGATGACATTGATCACAGTGTTGGTAATTTTTTTTTCTGAAAATAATATTTTCTCCTTAATAATCAGATATAGTGGTTTTCTTACTCCTACAGAAGGAAAATAAAACCAAGAAGCCTGTTCTCAAATCAAAATTCTGCAGTATGATATTAAAGAAAAACAACCTCAAATAAAAGGCCACACCAAATTACCATATTTTATTATGGAATGTAACAGACACATTTCTTCACAGTCAATTCAATATTTTTGTTCAAGTTTAAACTGATTACTTGGAAAATGAATGAAAAACATTCTTTAAATTGAATTTCAAGGCAGCTGGCTGCTCAACAGGAAAGCTGAGTATCAGACTAGTACTGCTTGAGAGGTTCTCCAGAATCTTGAAAGCATCCAAAAGTATGATGATTATAAATTTCTACAAGTTTTCTGTAATTATGCATGACATTTAATAGAAATCTTCCAAAGTGGCTAGATGAAGCTTATCTGAGCTCAAGTGAAATTAACTCTTAAGAGTACACTTCAAAATGAAATCCTCCTTGTTTTACACATCTCATATTACCACAGTAATTTTGACAAAGACAGTCAAACTGTAACTAAAACAAACTACGAAATAGAAGCTATTTTTTTTAATTATCTATTTGGAGGTTTGATTAAGTCATATTTTTTTATCCTCATTTTGCTTTGCTGTAATTTTAGTCCTTTGATGCAGGTGCTCTGTTCTTTGATGATTTTCTTTTCATGCTTTCTTTTCAAAGCATTTGATACATTAAAACATGCTAGTCTGGTTGGATCATTTAAAATAAAAAAAGAAACTATTTTTATCAGTATCAGTCTTCCTTATTTTGTTGATTGAATGACAATGGACCAGAATAAGACTCTACAGAAATAGATTTTCCATGCAGTATGATTAGATAACAGAATCAGAATGCTATTTCTTTATGCCCAATTTTTGTTTAAAACAAAACTGTCTCTATCCTAAAAAGAAATCATTTAACCTCAGAGAGGGCCTATCATTAAATAACATTAAGATGTTACATAAATGCAAACAAAATAATAAAAACACAAATAGTTGAGACCTTCTTATTGATATCATCGTCTAATGAGTTTGAAGCAGAGATTATTCACAAAACCCTCCTTGTCATCATGGAGCACACTCGTGCAGATTCTACATAGCCTTCTGTTCTGTGACAATGGAACAAGCTAAACTATTGAAAGCATTCCTATCCCCTTTCATATAATATTCCCATAGCAAATTCTAAACCTAATTACACAGTGTAAACTGTTTATTACAGCTCTCATTATTCCTTGAATTTCAACAGGAAAAAAAATCAATTGGAAAGTTAAATAATCTAGCTTCACTCTTCTATTAGACACTTATTACCATTGTCTCTTTTAATATCAGCAGTAAAGGTAAAGTCAGCAGCTGGAGAATTTAGAAGGGTTAAGAGTGGAAGAGGTTTGAAGGTTCACAGAATGGTTTACTGAAGAAAATCAGAGGAGATTTCATTAAATACCAATTAAGAATGGAATACGGAAAATACTATTGGTAAATGCTTTGACGTGAGTCATTAATGGAAGTGATTTCTGGTAATTATTTATCTGTACTAGGGAAAAGTAAAATTGTCCTTATGTGCATAATCACTTTTTTTTCTTAGGCCTATTAATAGAAATGTCAGTGACAGCTGACCCAGCTAGATTTCCAAGCCTAGTGGTGAGGCAGTCTCCTATTGTAGGCGCACTTGTGCCTCACACATATGTCCAGCTTGAGGAACTGCAAGAGTAGGCACCAAATGTAATGGTACATGATAAAACAGTCTGTAGAACCTTCCTGGTTCAGAGGATCTTGTTTCTTTTTCACCCTCTTCCTCCCTAAACTTCTGTGAAACTCTGTTTTTCTGGGCATTTTGTCCATAGGGCATGAGAATATATTGCAAAAGAAAGTTGTGATTTGTGCATCTTAAAAGTCTTGTGCTGCAATTTGCTGTTACAGGAACCGTAGCAGAGAACAGAAGTTTGGGGCCTGTAAAAGGAAGTGACCCTCATTTTCTTCAGGAAGTCTAAAGGCCACATAGAAAACACCATTAACTTTAAATTCAGCATTATCTTGTCTTCACAGTCCATTCTCATTGGGAAGTGAAGTGCATGGAGAACAGGTCTATTTTCTTCCTTCAAAATTTTTTTCTAGACTTTCAGGTCTATGAACTTTCAGATGTTGAGTCATAAGGACCTGTGAGCATCAATTATTGCATTGGCCTCCATCAGGATTATCAGCAAGCCTGAAGAGGTTTCTTCCAAATTCCAGCTCAGGACTTAAGAGGCAATCAAAAAGTGCTTCTGAAACTGTTCACCCAAGGTTTTTTTAAATGCCTTGTGCAAATTCAAGTCGAAAATCTTGAGAGACTAATTGATGTCACAGATATACTAAAGCAGAACAATTCACGAGGATCTCACTTGAAGACTTGTAACTTTCATTTAAGTTGCTTCAAATTAACTCAAATTTAGCTGCTGCTGTTAGTAAATACTTAGTAATTTCACTTAAATTCTACCTGAAATACATTGACACAAGTCCCAGGTATTTTATTCAGCCCATGCCTATGCTGTGGTGAAGATCAGACTACTGAGTAAACATCATCCACCTCTCCAGTTGTGACAAATATTTCGGTTGGTGGGTATTTTTCCAGAAGTCAAACATTTTAAGTTAATGTAATGTTATATTTTCACACTGCAAATTCCTTCGATGGGGAAGCTGCTATTACCTTGAGATAATATGTGCAAAAATAAAATCTAAAATGAGTTTCATATTTTACACTTACATTTACCTCTTTTGTGAGTGTTTGAGTAGACTTAAGACTGGAACAAGACACTAAATAAAGAAAACAACAGTGACATTTTAATGCCAACTGTTTTACAGTGCAATATTGCTAACTCCAGTTGGAAAATGCAGCTCTTACCATACTTCATTGAGTCAAGTGTACAATTCAAAGCTTTATAAATGTAAAAATTCAAAATTCAAAATTACCATGCAGCCTGATGTCTGTGCTCTAGGGCTATGTGCATGGGGTAAGAAAGGGGGTAATATATATGAAAAGAAGGGGTTGAAAACAGAAATCTCAAATTCTGTAAAGAAGACCACTTTCAGATTTAAAACTTGCTTGCCTCCCTCCTCCAGTGATACTGAAATGTGTTCTGTTTTCTGCCGTAAGTCTAGTAATTTCATTATTTTGAATGAGTGAATGAATGAATGAATGAATGAATGAATGAATGAATGAATGAATGAATGAATGAACTGAATTAATATATCCCATCACAGCAATTCACCAGGTTTTCTAGGTTATTTTATCCAGGATCTTTTAGGCTCCTCTTGCAAGAGAAATTCTCTACTCCGGTGATCATCAATATGGCTCTTCTCTGCTCTCCTTCCAGGCTGTGCTCATGCAGCATTTTCCAAACACTGACTGCAGTTAACAGAACTTCAATCAGGTTATGTCTATAAATGGAAAAGAGGAGGAGGATTCTGAGAACAACAAATTCAACCTCACAGCTCATATCAGTGCCCCCTGACTGAGGACTTCACAGCAGTGGTAAGTAGGCTTGCTAGCAGTGAGCTCAGGCTTAACATCCAGTGGAAATATACCTGACATTCAATACATCTTCCTACAACATGATGGACCTGTATTATATGCAGCATTCCAGGTGATATATTAGGAGTGCCTGCTCCAATGACATTAATACTTCCATATTTCTTTGTGAAATACCTTGCCTGAAAAATCCTAGGATTGCTTTTGACATTTTCATGGCTGCTTCACAGAGATGGTTCATAGTAATCTTATAATTGACTAATACACCTACATCTAGCTCTTCCTCTGACATTTCCAACTAATGACTTCCCATGTGAAGGAGGAAATTCTTGTTATTAATTCTCAAATGTGTGACCTTGCACTTTTCTATGAAATCTCATGCCATTTCCTTGTTTCAGTCCTCAAGGTCTTTTGTTTTTTCTTGGAGTAAGATTCTGATCCTTTCCTGTGCTGACAGGACTTCTCCTTTATATAATCAACAGAATTATCAGGCTGAATGTAGTACCAGAATCTTCAATGAGAATGTTTAAGTCAGAACCTAACATCAGTCTTCAAAAAGTTTATTTGTAACTGCCTTTGAACTTGATATGCCAATTTTTAATGTGGCTATTGTTGTCTCTCATTTAGTTTTTTCCCTTCCTAAGTTAAATAGATTTTCCTAGTCTGGCAAATCCTTATCAAAGCAATGTCCTTGATTTTTTTCAAAAAAAGATGTCAGATGAATGTCACAACCTACATGTGCTAAAACCATGTTTGCTTTTTGTTCTGCTTGTCATTTACTGATTCTTTCTTTCAACATTTGTTCTGTAGTTCTGGATACTCAATAAAGAAGTTTGTAACATCCAAGATCATTTCTCTAACCTTTCGAAAACATTCTCAGAATGTAAATACCATCCAGTGTGTTTTATTCCCTAAAAATTGTCACTTCTTAGTCTTGCACAACTGGGTGTTAAGAAAAATAAGGATCCAAACCATCCTGCAGATTGCTTGCAACAAAGGCTACATTTGTGCAGAAGTCAGGCTGGTAACATCTCTTAAGGTAAAGACACAAGATTTTGTGTGGCATTTGCGCTTGGAGGTGAGCTGAGCAAATTTCTTTGCTCCTGACCCCAGGGTAAGTCACCAAACTGTTGTCTCTGCTTAAGATGCTTAGGACAAAAAAACCACTTTTTCCCATCCCACAACACAAAGGCTTGTTAAAATTCAACAAAAAAAATTTCACTCATTTAAGTCTTGGATGTTCTTGGTTACTGGATTTATTAAGCATACAGTTTCTATATATGCCCAAAGGATATTTTTTATGACAACGAGATTTTGACTACTCATATCTTTATCTTACAGTCAAATGAAAAGGAAACTCTGGTCTTAGTCTTACCACATAGAGGTCAATTTAATTGGTCCCTAGGTGATATTGCACTAATCAAGATAAAGTGGAACTTGTTTGCACTGCAGTTCATCTGGAATCATATTTGTGTGAAGTGAACCTGAAAAGTACAGGTTGTGAACTCTAGCTAGCAAGTTCTGGATCACTAAAATAACATCATTGGAAGGCGTGTATCACATTAAGTTGTATTACATAAGGAACAGACATAATGCTATCTAATGGAAATGTTTGTATGCTATACATCCTTTGGTGGAAAAAAAATCTTCTGTATTCTTTCACAAGCTACTTTTTTCATAAACAATAAAATAACTTACATTAAAACTCTAAAGAGACAGTATTTGTAAAATGTAATTAGCCAAAAACATCTATTAAAAGCATTCAGTCTGATGAAGATGACATCAGCCAGTGGTTAAAAAAAAGCCCCAAAAGAAAAACAAAAACTATTGATTTCTTCAGAAATCAGGCAGCTATGTAGTATGCCTCTTTGGAGCTTAAATAGGCTCTGGTAGAGGTAGAATTTCTGAGCAGAAAGAGTTGAGTTATGCCTAATTGTGGTTTGTTATGTAAATCATTTAAAACATCTAAGCCACTCTTCTTATGGTTTAATGTGCCTGTTTAGGTAGATAATGTATTCTCTCTCTAATCACTGCAGTGATATTTCTTAAACATAGGCTTTTTTAACAAGAAATGCAACCAAAGAGTGCATATTTCTTTGATGATTTATTTTAAGATGTTAAGAAAATATAAATCTCTAACTGTATTCATGGAGGGGGAAAAAAAGGACATTTTCTTAACGTAAAAGTAAAACCTGAACAGGCTTTCTATTGAGTGTACCATTTTGAAATATTTTGGATTGTATTACTGTTGGCTATGAAGCTTTTATTAAGCATCTCAGAAATATAAATGTACAATGCCCCCCTCAACCCCCTCCCCACCCACCTCAAGGCATCTACATTTTTTTTCAGCCAGCTATTAGGATTATGGAGAATGACTAAGAAAATTAATTAAAAATTAATATACACCAAGGGTTGTAATTTACAGCCCATCAGGTTCAAAATATTTTTCTTAGTTCATAACATGTTCCATGTGTGTGTTAAAATTCAAGAAAATTAGTCTCAGCCCTATATATTATATTTCACTGTTTCATTAAAAAGTTACTTAAATGCTTTCATTAAGTGGAACATTTATGTAGATATTAAGGGAAATTATGTTGAATATGTAAATGATCTATTTGACACCAAAAGGGGAAAGAGGCAGTAACAATTTTAATTAAAAATTCAATCCTAACAGGGTTTGCCCTCATCAACTTAGAAATATTGCACAGACTCTTTATTAAATTGCAAACTATCTGGGTAAAAGCTGTTCACTGTGTTATCTAAGTCATCCTTCTCCCCACCAGATCCAATTCCTACAAAAGTCAGTGGTACAACTCTGACTCCAGAAGGCAACAGATTCCGTGTATAACTTCAGAGCAGTTTCCTCCATGGGATACAATGGTGCATTCTGGTCTTGCTTTAGTCCTGGCTAGATGGTTCTACAAGGAAAGAAGAGAACACCTCCTGTCCTCTGTGCTAATCTCTGGCTGTCCCTACCAAGAGACAGTATATACAGAGGGACAACTCTCCAGAGGTGTCCCTCTCCAGAGCTGGTGGACACAGGCAGAAAATGAGCAGCTGAAGCACTTGCATTATTTCCCATTTATGCTGTCATGTGTTTGCTTTGCCTGTCCTGTTTGATGTGAACGATAATACTTTCTTACTGGAAAAATCCATCAGCAGCATAATGACCTGAAATTACCAGAGGAAGTGGGAGCAAACCAAAGAAGCTGTGAGCACATTTGGAAGCATTTAAGTTTTCAGGGTCAGAATACGACTAATGGTTGAGGCTGCAAGGGATCTCTGTTCCCTCTTGTGTTCATGTGTGGCGAAGACATTTCAGCTCAGTGTGAACATCACGTGGCTCAAACTTAAAAAAGCTGCTTTTCTCCCTTCTTCTGCCATTGATCTTGGAGCATGGTCTTGTGTAACTACTTTCATGTTTGAGTGGTGGGGATTTTTTTCCTTTCTCTTCTCTTAGCCTTTATCTCTCTTTCCATTTGAACTGTAAGGCTTAGGAGAAGGAGTGTCTCATGACAGGTGCAGTTATACTGCTCAATGAAACTCTCTTATTACCTAGGACCTATGGAGCTGTAATATCAATAATTAATAATCATGAACAGTGCCTGGTTACTGATTCATTAAAACGAAAATTTATCCTAATTTTAGCTGGATCCTCAAATCCCTGTAGACAGGCCATACAAACCTACTTAACAGCCCTACCAGCCATTTGACTAGTTCATATTATCATTGGATTTAATCTTTCCAGAACTAAATGACCTCGTGCACATCAGCAAAGGAAATAGATTGACATCAGCAAAATCTAGGGCAGTGTGAGCTGTACTTGAGCTGGTAAAACATCGTCTGAGGAATTCTTAATTCCTATAGCAGGTTGTAATGTGGTATAAATTGAATGAATTTGTCACAGGACATGGAAGCAACTCTCATTTTTATACTTTGAAGGGATGAACCTTTTGTTCTTAGGCAGCCTAAATACATAGTGCTAGTGCTTCTTTTTAGTCTAAACATCTTAGGCGTAAATCCAACAGCTAGGAAACACTGAAACAGAGAAAGAATGTGGATGTCTGATTCAGGCCACCTGAATGATCTGCCAGATTTTCACTTGGGAAAACTAATTTAATTTTCTGTCAATTAAAATAGATGTTGATAAACCTCCTCCATCTTTCTTAAGCTCCCATCTCGCAGGGCTGTTTCTGGCTGCCTTCCCCTGGCTCAGCCCTGGCTGCCGGGCAGCGTTTTGCCCTCCCTTGCCCAGGCTCTCCCCGGGGCTGAGGGGCTCAGCCGTGCCCTGCGCTGGGGCCGCTGCAGCCGCTGGCACCGCCTGGGCCCGGCCCGGGCAGCCCCGGCACAGCCCCGGCGCTGCCGCCACCACACAAAGACTCAAAAAAAGACGAAAATCGTTGCCTGACAAGGCACTTTGGATAAGCACCTCAAATTTCAGATGATTATGTTTAATGACAAAGCATATTGTGGTTTTGGAGACCTGCACTCTGTCTTTTTGTTCTTTCTTTTACTGGAGTCTGTTATTAAAATACAACTCCTTTTCCTCTTACTCTGTGGACACTTTTAACATTGGGAGGGCCTTTTTATCTGAACCCAAGGAAAGGGCAGCGTATAAAAGCTGTTCCTTTGAGTTTGTTCCTTTGAGTGCAGCCTGTGCTATCAGGAGCTGTGCCTTTTGGGACATAACCCTGTATTTGCTTCCCAAGCTCCATCTGAAGGGACAAAGTAGATGCCTATGGTTTTGCATAGGCTCAGCCTATGCAGGCAGGGAGTATCCCATCAGGGAGCTGCCTGGTTGCTGTGTTGGTACTGCTGTAGCATAGTTGGAGACCTAGTTATATCTGGAACAAATGTGTGTATTTTTTTTTTTTTTAGGTATTAAATTTGTCCTATCCTGTCAAAAGGAAACCTGAGGTAGCTGGTTTTGTTTTCCTCAGAAATGTATCATATAAGCAAATTATAAAACACACAGAGAAAAATAAAAAAGAAAGAAAAAATTTTAAAAATGGTCAAACATAGAGCATGATTACCCACTGTGCCACATTTTGGGGCAATAAGTTTGTATTGATGCATTGTGGATTAAATTTTCAGGAACTCAAAGCAACTGTGTCTCTAAGAAAGCATCTGTAGATATCTTCTGCCTGAGAATTTTTGAAAATGGAGCCAAAAGAGAAGAAAATAACAAACCTAGTTTTTGTACATTTACATGGTAATACTTTTCTCTAGCTCCAGGTGCCATATGGATTAGAAGTCAGACCTCATTAAGGCTTGTATTAATTTAGTGCTTTGGTGTTTAATTTGTGCTGTCTTACACTGGGGAAATGGTTAAATGTTACTCACCATTCTTTTTCTTTACAATTTTGTTAAATTTCATTGTGAAGAAGGCTTCTAAGTTTACTAAAATTTTACTGTTTCCTAAAAATCAGACCGGAACCAAAAGCAAGAAAACTGGTTTAGATAAAACAGGAAAAACATCTTCCAACAGTTATTAAAAATGTGATCATTTTATATCCCAGTATTCAAAACAATATCCTAGTATTTCTACTATTTACAGTCTAACTCAACAAACAGAAAAAAAACATATAATATGCTTACTTCTTTAATATTTCTTAGGAAAAATTAGATCTCTTGGAAGAAACAAATTTATTACTTTAGCTCCTCATAGAAGCACCACTGAAATTCTGAGCCTTTGGAGATCTTTCTGCCACTGCTTATTGGAACCAGTCAGGCACTTGACAAATGTTCAAGAAGAAAAGCAGAAATAGCAAAGAGTAACTGTCAGTGAAGTGCAGCCATTTAACTGCTGCTGGTTTTCAGTCTTTTCATAGCTTCCAGTTCAGCATTTCAAAATGCATTTCAAAATACATTTCAAAATGCATTTTCATTATGAACTGGAATAAAAAGGTAGGATTTGGAAAAATCTATTAAAAGTTCAGAAATACATTTGCTGAAGGCATAAGGAGTTTTCATTTGTATCACGCTTAAACCTTCTATGTATTTATACAGCATTGTGTATTAATGCATTAGACTTTTATTAGAAGAAAAATCAAAATATAATCTAAACTGTAGAACTAGCACAACAAATTTGACAACAATCAAGGAAAAATAAATTGGTAATTGTTCATTTGAAGTCTTTCCAATAAAATATATCATCAAGGTGATCAAAAAGTGCATTTCCAGGTGATAAATCTTCAGCATTTAACTGTTCCTTCAAGACTATGTCAAGTTGTAGAAGCACACAAGCAGCACTTAAGGATAAGAATATCTTGGCCTGTGGGAAGCACCTTTCTTCATGTTATTGAAGCAACAGTGGAAAATTAATGTCTCTCTCAGCAGTAACCTAGTCAGCAATAAATGCTTTAAATGAAGAAGGAAAAAGGAGTAGCAGCAGTGTATCATTCCAATTGCACTTTTGATTTATGACTCACTTCAACCTCTCTGCTGAAACCAACATACATGAAATCTACCACAACTGAAATGGACTTTTCTCTCTTTAAAACTAAGCTATAATTACACTATCTGAGCCTGGTATTATAATTACAACAGTTCAACTCCCTTAGGAAAACACCTTCATTTTAACTTCAAGATGAAGTTAAACAAAGTTAACTTCAGCAATGATCAACAGGTCAATGAGAGAAAACTGAAAGGAAATGTTAACATCACAGGAGCATGTAGGGGAGGGTAAGATTTATTCTGCTGTCAGTAATTAACTAAAAATTTTGCATGTTTACCAGTAGCCAACCAGTAAATCTATTATTCAGGAACACTCAGTGAAGTCAGCAAATTAGAATTTTTAAGGCTTTTTTTCAGCTTCAAAAATATTGCAGTCATTCTAGTCATAAAAGTTTTTATAAGCCACCAAACAATGAGAAAGAAAGGTACATCTGCACAGTTCTTTGCGTGCAGGTGCATGATACATGTGCTTTCCATTGCAGATGAATGCAAGCCAACTCAAGATCCAAAGTCATAAGACATTGTTAGAAAGATGAAGCCTGGTTAGGCAGGCTGCCTCTCCCAGACATGTTGTGTTTATGAAGTCTATAGACAAATTGTTCCCTCTGTCTCTTCTGGCAGTAGGAGATTGAGAAGAATTAGGGAACAGAGAGGAGAAATCGGAGCACTTTNAGACAAATTGTTCCCTCTGTCTCTTCTGGCAGTAGGAGATTGAGAAGAATTAGGGAACAGAGAGGAGAAATCAGAGCACTTTAACCCTTATTTGCTCTTTCATGTGTTTCTTAAGGTTGTGTCTCTAGAGGACTATCCAAGAGATGGGAAAATTGTGCACTACTTTGTGTAAATTGTGCACATGTTCCACATGTGCTAGCCTAGAAGAAGTTGTTCCACATGCTCCACATGTGCTAGCCTAGAAGAAGTTGTTCCTCCCTAGCAGCAGAGGCAAGACAGCTGTATCTTGCCATTAGACAAATTGTGACTCTAATTGTAGCCTACACTGGACTGTTTTGGAAATTTTAACCGATGTGGACTTTGAAAAAAATGCTACCTGCAGGGACCACTACCCATAAAGTGCAGGAAGTTTAAACTACTTAACTTTAAGGAACAAATTTTCACTATTTGAGAAGAGGCTTAAGATTTGTAGCCACCTTAGCAGAACATGTGAAATCAGTGTGATGTTAAGTGGTTGTGAACTGAGAAATGCAATGTTTATTTTCTTCCTAGATGATTGCAACATTAGCAGCAGGGGCAGCTTTCTCACCTCCAATGGCTCCTAATAGTTCCACTGAGTCTGCACAGAGGTATTGCTTTGTGCTGCCATTTACAGCTGTAACGTCAAGCCCCTCCACATAATCAACTATATCTATATACTGAACTTATGCCAGCAAAAAAAAAAAAAAGAGGAGACACAAAGTCAGCTGAAAATCAGGTTTGATTCCACTTCTCCAGGCAGTGCTCCTGTCATACCACAAGGGGTAGAATAAGATTAATGCCAGCACCACCACTGTAAGTGATCTTCAGCTAAGCTACTACAATGAAAAAAAAATCAAGTGTACTGTCAAAAAATGGAACACCTAAAATGGTATTTCAAGTTTCTTATTTCTCAGTTATGCTAATAGTAATGAAATTTGAGACATGCTAATGTTGCTTAATTTAAAATATAAATTTGTATAATCAAGCACCATATTTCCATGGCATTAGGTTCTCTGGCTATGCTTTTATCACTAGCAAAAAAGTTTCACTCTCATAGAGAATGTAAGAAAAAAGTTTAAAAGGTCATGTCGTTTTCATGGGGTTTTTTTTAATTATTTTGAAGCTGAACATAGGAACACATCTGTTTATGGGTGATAAACATATTGACTTCCTTTCCTTCTGGCTATGCCAATTCTGTAATCAGGTGAATCTTTTACATGTTTCTTACTTCTTGTTAGTCTAGAAGGGAAAGCATTATTTCTTTTCATACAGTTTTAATACAGTAAATTCTTCTAATACATTGCAATACAATACTTTTTTAATATACAATTTTGTGCTGATCTATGTCTCAATATTTATTTCTTCCTTAAGTTTCTGTCCCTAAACAATTATATTATCTCTTTGACCTTCATGTTGTTCAGGTTTTTATTTTGTCTTCTGTGCATTTGCTTCTGACATTTGTTCTGCCTGATATCTTTGCTGTTTCTTCTGTTTTCTTTGTTCTCTTTCTGTCCCCTCTGCATGTGTATGGTTTTAGTGATCTCAAAAAATGGACATCTACAATATTCTTTAAGCTTATCCTGATGCTGCAATTCCTCTTACTTTAGGAGCTTAAAAGTTTCTAAGGGTTTACAGATATATATTTTAAAACATTTTTTCTGATGTCTCTTTGCCATGCTCACTTTAACAGCTGTTCTCCTGTGTCTTGGATCACAACTCATTTTGTTTTGTTGGAGTTTTTTTGACCTTGCTACGTAGCTGCTTTTAGTTGCTTCCCGTATCTTACTTTGCTCTTCTTATTAATTCTGAACTTTCTTTTCATTATTTTGGATTCTAAAAATACCATTCTGTAATTTCACTGCCTTGGATAAAAATATGAAATGATTTGAAATTATCGTGTGTTAAGGGCAAAAGATGTTAAACTGCTGTACTAGATAGAAAGTTATTATCCTAGTAAAATAATGTTTGATAGTGGATGGTGTGTTTGTACCTACATAATGATCTTCCTATTACCTTCTTGTAGAGGTTTGGGAGACAAGGTAGGAACGTTTGTGGTCACATGTGTGTATGTAGAGGAGGAATATAGAGTATATTCAATCCCTAAACCAAAAACTGTGAGTCATGATAAGCAATGTTTCCTAGGGTTTTTTCAGTTCTGGGTCCTGATGGTATATCAGTCAGATTATACAAAATAAAATGTGCTGACTTACATTAGATAAGGACCCTATACTGCTGTGTGCATTAAACTGGCTGTGATAGAGAGGAAACTGTGCAGGATGCCAGTGATTGAGATTACCCTAGAGTGAACCAGTTTCCTTCAGATTCAGGAAGATTTATTCCAGTTTAAGTAATGTTATTACACTACAAAAGTATTTTTATCACTTAAGCAAACTGTTTCATTCCCTAGCATACTCCTTTTAACACCCAAGGCCTTGGTGCACATTTTCCATCATTATTTTAAAGGGGATTTACTCCTTCTTAAAAAATAGAGCAAAATTCTCGGTATTATAAAAGCACTGGACATTGAAGTCTTATATTTATCCTTGGGCTTACTAGAGATGGCAGGGAGGTTGAGAACATCTCTATCCTACCCATGATTCAAACCTGATCTATAGGGATTGTCTTTTCTTTTTGAGAGAGAGATAATTCAGTCTGCAGAATTGAGCTTGACAGAAAATTTTTTTGTCGATTATGTATGAAGCTAGTATGCTATCAACTAGGGAGCTGGATAAAAACTTCAAAATTCAATTTCTTTAAGGATCTTTAAGGCCTCAAAATTTGGCTGTATTCTTTTCTATTGAAAACCTAAAACCTCATCCAACAACACAGCTTGACTCACGTCTGTATTACAAATTATTTACTATGGTAAAAGTAAACACTTTTGTTTTCATGAAATACCAGGGATCAAGTACTCTGCTTACATTTGGAGTTATAACTACTTATTCCAGTGAGATGTTGATTATTTGGGTGAGTTTGTCCAACTGTTAATATTAGTATCAGACACCTTTCTTAATTCTTTAGTCTGTGTAGGAGATGTAAGCAATCAGTCAAGTTTTAGTCCACAGCCTTAGAGGCATCTATCACTAGTGTGAGCACAGACATAGAATCATAGAATGTTAAGGGTTGGAAAGGACCTTAATGATCATCTATTCCTAACCATGCCATGGGCAGGGACATTACCCACTAGACCAGGTTGCTCAAGGCATTGTCCAGCCTGGCCAGGGTTGAGGCATCCACAACATCCTGTGCAACTGGTTACAATGTCTTACCACCCACACAGTAAAGATTTTCTTCCTAATATCTAACCTAAATTTCCTCTGTTTCAATTTATATCCATCACTCTTTGACGACATGACTATATGACACATAGTGATGTATACTACATTACTATATGACTCTATGACTACACTTCCTGACAGAGAGCCCCTCTCCAGCTTCCTGGTAGGTCCTAGTCAGATCCTGGAAGGTTGCTCCAGGCTGAACAGCCCTATCTGAACCTGTCTTTGTAGGGCAAGTCCTCCAGTCCTCTTATCAATTTTGTATTTCTCCTCTGGACTTGCTCCAACAGTTCCATGTCCATTTATTCTGGGGACCTCAGAGCTGGATGCAGCACTCCAGGGGTCTCACCAGAGCAGAGGGGGAGAATCACCTCCTTTGACCTGCTGGCCACGCTGCTTTGGATGCAGCCCAGGGTTCCATTGGCTTTCTGGGCTGGGAGCACTCACTGCTGGCTCAGGTTGAGTTTTTCATCAGCCATCACCCCCAGGTCCTTCTCCTCAGGGCTGCTCCCAATCACCTCTCTGCCCAGCCTGTGGGTGTTCCTGGGATTGCCACAACCCAGGCGTAGGATCTTGCACTTGGCTTTGTTGGACTTCATGAGATTTACATGGGCCCACCTCTCCAGCCTGTCCAGTTCCTCTGGATGGTGGTAACAGGCATGGTAGAAATGAAAGCAAAATAGAGATTCTTTGATATGAGTTTTTCAGAGCCCATGCATTCCTGTGTTCCAGCTGTAGTAGCTGTACAGGACCTGCATTTTCTTGCATTAATCTTTATTGAAAAGTAGATGGTTCTTCACATTTTTTCCTCCTTGGTAATATTTTAAGAATAAAATGGAAACTAAATAGCAATGTCTATGTTGGGTAAAAAAAAAATCAGAATAACTAACTTCTCTCTGTCTACAATCAAAGTGCTGGGAAAAGTACAGCAAAACAAAGGTCAGGAAAATCCCTATAATACTTTCAGCTTCCAAAACAATAATGGAGAGATAGTCATAAAGAGCAGATTGAAGTAAATGACTAACAAAAAACAAGTTAAACTCTGACCTTTCATACAAAACTTTCCTAACGTGCAAGGACTCAGTCTGAGTCAGGAGGTACAGTCCAAGGATATGCTTTGTAGTCCTGTCTTCTTTAATTACTGCAGTGTCAGTTCAATGGTTCTGTGAATAAAGAAAGCTTTTTTCTTTTTCCTTTTTTCTGAAGCTAACTAGCATATCATCTTCCTTGGCCTGTTTACCCTCAGCAGAGAAAAACATGTTGGAGACTTCAGGCATGAAGTGCATGACATTTTGATGCTTTGATCTGACTGCTGCACACTCAAGTGGTTAGGGCAGAAGTGAAATGTCTGGAGTGTTCTAACAAAACAATGTCTTTTGTGCCTGAAAATATGTGTGTTTATGTTTAGGTAATCATATGCAGGCATATGTGCATTTTGTCTTCAATATATCTTATTTTTCTTTCATTTCTTATATCTTACACACATGTTGGATCTCTATCTGTGAAGCCACCTCCAGTATGTGATCCATTTCCCCTCTCATTTTTTCACTGGCCTAAGTTTTTAAATTTATATATGAACTTTTAAAACAACTCAGGACTAGTTCATGAACTCTAGATTTCAAAACTGACAATTTATTCTTTTTATACAATTTCTGCAGGTTTGTCCCCTGACACATTGTTTAAACAGAACGCTGAATGAAAGCTTCTATGTAGAAAGTTAGCAATAAAGAGAGAAAGGGTAAGACTATTTCAGTCCATCTCATACTAATGGAGAGAAAGCAGTGAGTGATACTCACCCCTCCACATGCACCCCTGTGCCCCTGCCTGCAGCCTGGGTTTACTGAAGAAGTTCAAGTTTAAGGTCTTCCTAAAATCTGTAAAAAGTGTAGCATCTAGAAAGATTACAGTCATTAGACATTAGCAGTTTTTCAGCTGTATTACCCAGTATTTGGTATGTGGTCAGTATGAAGCTCTCAAATCAACTTCAAACAGTATTATTATTGTTTAAGATTAGAATGAGGTTAAAGATAAAACCTTAGATTAAATGCTAGTGTGCAAATCAGGATAATATTTTAAAAAGTTAATGATGATCTAAGGCCTTCAGCATTAGCAGTTTATTGCTGTATAGCTAAAACTCATCTCTAGTCTCTGAAATATGTGGCAGGATTTTATAGCCTTATGTTTGGTCACTAAATGGACACCTTGTGCAATGTATTTAGGATCTATTAAGAATGTTATAAGCATATGAACAATCATTAAGTAATATATGTAGGTGATTATATTTGTGAAGAATTTAACACACAGCTTGCATCTAAGTCTACACAGTTTATCACAAAGTGATACTTTTTTATTAGAAATTATTTTGGTTTGAGTTGAGACTAGCTCTCAAATGACATCAGAGTGGGTGGTCTAACCCTTTATACATGTAAAATTAACATTTAAATTTAAACATAAAAATTAAGTAAAATTAAAATACTATAGCCCTAGCCAAAAGAAGATAGAATTAGAATTGTATGTATAAATAATAATAATTCTTTATCTGTTTATAGGCATATTCTACAATTAAAAGAGCAAAATGTTGTTTTACATCTGAAATATAATTATTGTCCTCACAATTCAAGAAAAGAACTTATGCTGGTTCACACAGACTAACACAGAGTTGCCAGCTTAAGGAACTAGCCTAATTGTCTCCTTCAAATTTGGCAGTCCCATGGCAGTTACCTCAGAAGAGCATTTTGCTCTTGTCTGCTGTTTTCCACTTAATAAACATTTATCTGTAGATAATGTTTTCTTTTTCTTGCTCCTAAGATGGTAAATCTAATACCCTAAAATGGGCAGGCATGTGTCTCACGGTCAACATTATTATTTACAGTATTTTGTGAAAGTATAAACAATGATGTTTGGTTTCCTTTCATAGCAAGTGATTTATGCTGGGAGATTTTAATAGCTTTGTATTACATTCTGACATGAGATCCATTAAGATGTCACAGCTGCAGCTGTGTACTTATCTCTTTCACTTCACTTTGTGTTTTGGGGAGGGGGAGAATATTGGATCAGATGCACTCACAGGGTGTGGGATGAGTTTGTTATTATTGGCACACGCATGGAAGACATTTCATTCATTCATTGCTTGATCTTCAGCCTTTTGAGGTCACTAGACAAACTTCTGTTGACTCAAGTGGTGCTGGATCAGGCTCTCAGAGAGCAGACAAATGTTATCTAGTTCTTGTCAACAGTAAAAAAAAAGGAAAGTCAGTGTGAGCTACAAAAAACAACTACTTAAGTCTGGAAAGAAAATGTCTACTTCCAACTTGTTTAAAGCAGGAAAAAGCTTAAAACCCAACAATAATTAGAGAATAATAATAAAGAAATCCTTTATCCAAACTGCATTTTTCCCCTAGCTTCTCTTTTTGATGTTTCTCACAGCATATTTTTTGCTGCCTCTTTTTGTCACTTACCAGGCTCTTCAGCTAACTTTCAGGTTCCTAAAAATGTCATTCAGTATTTTTTCACCCTTCACAAAAGAGTATACTCACCTGCCATGTTGGGCCTTCTTCCCAGATTTTCTTTATTGTCTTTTCTGCTTCTACTGCTAATTATGTATTAAATTGTTTGTCCTTTCTTTGTCAGTGGTCACATCAGGCCTTAAAAGTGAAGTGTCTTCAGAACACTGACTTTTTCAAATAATTTTGTAAGTGACTTAAAAATCCTATGACTTCCACTTGCTAGTATATCATTTTCCCAAGCTGTTATCAGATATAATAGGCAGCATCCTTTTTTAGTAATGTGATGAAAAGGAGTTGTCCAGAAGCTAAGAAACATTGAGACCAAATTCCTTCTTATCTTCCAAAATAAATAGGGTTTTGATTCTCTGGTTATGTGTCAGATTTAGCACTGTAGATATTAGCTATGATACTGGATTAGCATGTCTACTCCTATTACACTTTATAGTAAAACATTCTTATGTCTTCTGTTTAGTCTAATTTAATTTCCCATGAAAACTTGAGTTATACTCTTAACCTGATGGATTTTTTCCCATCTGCAAGTGTTGTTTGTCTTTCAGTACTTACTGAATAATTTTAATGGATGTTAGAGACCTGTAACTTGAGGTTACCATACATAACAAGTGAATCCACACTTTAGCTGTAATTTCCTAGGAATTAATTTGGTATGCACAGATAAATGGCCCCAAGTTAACCTGGAGGATGGTTAAGAGATAACCCAGTGCCATAAACTTTGGGTTCTTGCAGCCATGGGCCATTTACTCCCAAAGAAAAACAGCAAGACTTTAAAGCAAGAAATTACAAGGTCAGCATGAAAATCCTTTTAAATCTCACAGCATGTGAAGATCACATGAAGGCTTCTAAGGTGCTTATTATAATTTTCTATGAACATGCACACATACAGACACACAGACAGAGGCAGGTGTATATGCTTGTTTTGAAGATATTAGCAAAATAGAGGAAAAGGAAAATCTCCTGCATCACTGCCTGTAATGTTCTGTGCTTGCCATCACAAAATGGCAGCTGGGCTGCAACTGAGCTAGTTTACCTAAATTTGGATGCACCATTAGCAAACAGAAGTGTATCACAGTGAGTCAAATTGCTCAAATATTGTGCTATTGTGGTGCTGGAACACTCCACAGTCATTGATAAATCTGTCCTCAGCAAGTATTACCATCTGCATATCTTTGCCTAGCTACAGAAAAATTAAGTTTATGCTGAGTACCAGATGTGTACCATGGCCCATGCGAGAACCTTGTTTCCTACAGGATCATTTCCTACAGGATCAATAGTGGGAAGCTGTCAGAGAACATTGCTGTTCCCTTTAGGTCTTGATGGACAAGTTTTCTTTTCCATTTTTAAAACCAATGTACAGGGATACAGAAGTAGAGGGGTGATAAATTGCATGTCTGGGCTCCCACTTTAGATATAAATTTACATATAATCTTGGGGCTTTAAAGCAGATGACACAAGATATGTTGGGTATGATGGGAAATTGGATGGGTCTCAATTAGACAGCTAACCTTCCCATTTCACTGATAGCCATTATCTGACAGGTTCTATAAACAGAAAATAGTTTAGTGTTAAGACATATTCACAAATGGAGCAGACTTACGTTTTTCTCCTACATTATCACTGTAAGTTAAAGTCCAGAGAATTTCCTACAGAAGAAACATCTTTCTTGTGGAGTTAACATTTTTTTATGAGAACAAGAATGTAGATCTGCCTGCAGATGCAGCACAGGAGAAAGAATTTTTTTCTTCACTGAGATTTGACATTTTAAGATATTTTTACACTGGATTAGTGTTCATGAAATGGAAGAAATTGCAATGCTCAAAAGTTTTTTGCACAGTTCTACATGCATACCTCCATCCTGATCTGCACAAGATGCTCTTGTTAAAGGGAATAAGCCAATAGCATCAATATTTTGTGATACTTTTGTGCAACTAAGACTAAAAGGAAACCATCAAACTGACTTTCACTAGCAGAAACTGGACATAGATACCCAGAATGTGACAGCTAACATTTTTATCTTCTGTTTAACATTCTCCAGAGTGTGTGTGTATTCTTGTACTTATGCAGCTTTCTTTTTATATATCAGCATTCATAAACTTCTTTGGAAAGCAGATAAGAAGGAAGATCATGATAAGCCCTGCTTTGGGTATTAGTGATAGAAATTGGTCATGCTGCCAATATAGAGGCATTTAGAGCCTGTGCACCAGTGCGGTGCTTATGTTTTCTTCCTCCAAGAAACAGCTGCATGTAGCCTTAGATTAATGGAAATGTGAAAACAACAGTCTTTAATTTTATTCAGCTAATATTTCAGAAAATATCCAAGCATTTGATATAGTGTTGGATGAACTACAGAGTGCAATCCAAGTTGCTTTTATCTTTCTATACACAGGAGAAATTACCAAAACTATCCGTCTATTTTAAGATAAGTCTCTTCCTAAAATGATTCAGCAGCACAATATGTAACCATCTTATGAAACTCATTTAACACTGTTGTCCCTGGACATGAAATTAATTTCAAGAATGTAAACAGAATGAATTAATTTTTAACTGTTACCGTGATTACAGGTCTAGCTGCACAGCTGTTGAGCTTTTGGTCTCTGTAAGTGCATCCACTGAGATACCAAATTTTAGGCTTTTATCAGACCTAACCAAGAAATTATCTTAAACAGGGCTCAAGAATAACTACAGTACTTACTCATATGCACAGGCCTGTGAGCATCCATGAATACACTGATCAGCAAATTATTGTAAACAAACAGCATTTGATTAAAGGAAGAAGGAATGCAGACAAAAATTACTTTAAAGAAGGAGGCAACACACGAGACTCTTTAAATTGATGATTTTTTTTTTTTACAGTGATGTGAAGGGGAACAGAATTTTTTAAAAATTTTAAAAACCTTTGTGGGTGAGTCCCCATATTTCAATTTATTTTTAATCTGCTTGAGAAAAAGAAAAATGCTTTTACATTTCAATAGTACTTTTGTGCCCACTGTTCTGCCACAGCAAGTGGGACAAAAGGTGGGTGAAGGGATGGATGGAACTTAAAATTTTGAACACTAAGAAATCAGCTTTGTTTGAATAAACTGATTTACTTGAAGATTGGCTTACCTCATCTCCATTGAGGTGTGATATTCTGTTAGCTTCTATACATCTCAATATAAAACATATCAATAATTTAATCAGCATATGGTTTTCATATATGTTTAAAGTGTATACTTAATTTTATATCATCCGTATTCCTGATTATATGTTATATTCTTCAGTGTATCTTAACTAAATTAAAAAAAAAAAATGGAGGGTTTTTTCCAGGGTAGGTGATGAAAGTTGAAATTTTCAGAGTATGGTGTTTATTATTCCTCTAAAAATCTTTACCAATCTTTGAGAATATCTTAATGCCATGTTTTAGAAAATATGGGTAGAGGTTGATGCCAGTGCATTCGCTTCAAAGAACCATTGATTTTTATTTAGACTCCCTGATCCCCTAAAGACTTAGGTATGTGCTTAGCTGTCTCTTTTTTGACCATGAAGTTTCAAGTATGTGGTACTACAGCATAGATATATTTAAATGTGGGATTTTTTGTGTCTCTTGTTTTCAATCTGATCCAGGACAGAAACTTTGATCTATTATTCTGTAATTTTATGAAAGCACTGATCAGAAGCATGCAAACAAAGAATGAAATATTACTTCGTTAAATAAACTTTCGCATCTTTTAATTTTTGTCATGCTTATCAACTAGGTTATCAAAGCTATTTACCCATCAGAAAGCATTTGTTTCTTCATGACCTGTGTTATTCTCTTCTGTGACTTGAAAAGGAATTCATAATAGTGAAGTACCTTACACTGTGATGTTCAAAAGAGCAGGACTGGGGTTTGATTACAAAATTGAGCAGGAAGAGAAACTGGACTGAGAAATATAGTGTATTACATGAAAATATCAACATTGCAAAAGCAAAAAGCAGGTAATATGAGAATCATGGACTTGTTTAGTTTGAAAAAGCCCCTTTAGGATCAGCAAGTCCAAACATTAACCCAGCACTGTCAAGTTCACCAGTAAACCATGCTCCTAAGAGCCACATCTACATGTTTTTCAAATACCTCCAGGGATGGTGACTCCACTACTTTCCTTTGACAGCCTGTTCCAATGCTTGACAATTTTTCTGTGAAGAAATGTTTCCTGATATAAGACCTTAACCTCCCCTGGCTAAACTTGTGGCCTTTTTCTCTTTTCCTGTCACTTGTTACCTGGGAGAATAGAGCAACCTTCACCTGGCTACAATCTCTTTTCAGGCAGTTGTAGAGAGCAACAAGGTCTCCCCTAAGCTTCCTTTTCTCCAGGCAATACAGCCCCAGCTCCCTCAGCTGCTCTAAGTATGACTTGTGCTCCAGACCCTTTACCACTCCATTGCCCTTCTCTGGACATGCTCCAGCATCTCAGTGTCCTTCTTGTAGTGAGGAGCCCAAAACTGGATGCAGGATTTGAGGTGAGTGCAGGGGACAATCCCTACCCTGGTCCTGTTGACCACACTACTGCTGATAAAGGCCAGGATGCCATTGGCATTTTTGGCCACCTGGGCACAGTTGGTTCATGTTCAGCTGCTTGACCAACACCCCCTGCATCCCAATGTCTCTTTTTCCAATGGGCAGCTTTCCAGCCAATCTTCCCGCAGTCTGTAGCATGGCATGGGCCCAAGTACAGGACTTGGCACTTAGCCTCATGGAATTTCATCCCACTGGCCTCAGTCCAGGGATCCAGCCTGCCCAGAGTCCTCTATAGCTTTCCCACTCTCTAGCAGAACAACACCCTCACCCAAGTTGGTATTGTCCATTACTGGAGATGTACTCAATCCCATCATTCAGATAATTAGTAAAGTTTTTAAAAAGGACTGTCCCCAGGAGTCCTGGGAAACCCCATTTATGACCAGCCACCAGATGAATTTAACTCCATTTACAGCACCCTCTGAACACAGGCATCAATTCATTTTTGTTTATCCAGGGGAGAGATGGTGAATCAACCATGTGTGGAGCTGAATAAAAGGCAAAATATATTTTATGTGTTTTGAATTTTCTGAACAAATCCACAGAAATCGGGAAGCAATTGCCTAGTCCATTGGTCAGTGTGTGCTCTCTGCTCCTACTGTAGTCATCAAAGAGGGGGAATTTTATTGTAGTTTTACTAGAGACCATGGATTTTCAGCTCATTGTTTAATCCCCTGAAGTCTTCCATTGCTGAGCATTTATATCAATCATCGATCATGTTGATAGCTGTTGAAATCATAGTACCTTAAAGACTGTGACATAACAGATGCATGTTTCTAAAGCTCACTCTGGATTCTGTAGTTGAGAAGACACATATCCACCCCCTGAGAGAGAGAGAGAGAGAGAGAGAGAGAGTGAGAGCAAGAGCGAGAGAGAGCACTTAAAAAAGACTGAATCTCTAACTCTCCTTTATGTATGAAAGAGAAAAGCAGAAGGGGAGGCACTTACAGAGCAGTAATATGAGGGAAAATCTTGCCCCTACTCAGTATTTAGCACTTTGAGGAAAGAGTTTGCACCAAAATTCTATGAACAATTGGGTACAAGTTAATAAAGAAGTTACTGACTCATATTTATGGTAATTAAATGGCACTTATCTGACACACAGTGGCTATTGTGGACAGAAAAAGTTTCTTCTGTGATTCTATGATTCATTCTTTTAGCATATATGTAGATTTGGAGATGACAGATTTGCTCATTCTTATCCCCACAGAATTTCTACTCAACATTTTAATAATTAGGTTGTGGTTAAAAGGTGAATGTCATCCTTACTGACAATAGGCAGACCCAAGGGAGGAAACTAAAGGCAAAGTTTCAGCTGTAATGGCAAGATCTTGCATTGAACTTGTCACAAATTTGTAGTCCTTGGGATGAAGCTACTCACAATTTCTTAAAACAAAGTAAAAACACATGAGCTAATAAACAAGTTTTGTACAGCTTTGCTACTACAGAAATTCTGTACAGGTTAAGTGTAGCCATCATCTGACTAAGCCTGTGGACAAGATTAAAACCAAAAGTGACACCAAAACCAGAGAGGAACAAGAGGAGATTTAGTCCATCTTGCTTTGGTCTTCCTCTTACTAAAGCTCACGTCTAGCCAAGCTCACATCTATTTCCCAGTCCTACATAGTTACAGAGTCTGCTTTCATCCAGTCCTCCACTCTGGAAGTTCAGGATCTCTTAGTTGTAATCATGAGAAATTTAAGTCTTTCTGGCTGAACTTTTAGGCCATGCTCTGCACAAAGGACAATAAAACAAAGGGCATTACTCATTTGTGAATATGGATAGATCACTGCCTTGCAAATTGCCACTGATAGTTTTATCATTTTATAGAATATTTTAGGACACTGTAAGTTTCTGAGATGTTTCCTGATCAGAAACCTTCATATATAGGATATACTTTTTTTTTTTTTTTTGTAATTGTGAAATAATTTGGAAGAAGCTTCCTTACTAGCCATGCTTGGTTATTTTCTTCAGAATTCTCACAGACGTCTGATCAAAATGTTCAAATGTTTCTGGAATGTTCACATCATGTAAAGCATCACAAATTTTTCAGGAGTAGTTAGTCCTTGCACAAATTCCATTTCATAGAATAGGACTGACATCAGTCTGTGTCTGCAGAATCCAAATAAATTTATTTAAAAATCAGTCCATTTTTTGTGCAATGGAAATGTACAATGGCCATAGAATTTTCACACTAACCTGTAGATCTTACAGGATTAATAAAATTTCTATAAGGATTTCAACAGATTTGAAGTATTTATCTTGTCAGTAGTTTCTGTAGTAACAATTTCTGTAAGGAAGGCTTTTGGCAGGCTCTCAATTTTTACAGGATCAAAGTTATTCTATCTATTTAGAATATTAGCATGTATTTTTTGTGGGGGTCTATTTGGGGTGAGTGGGTGGTGGTTGCATTTTGTCCCTTCCTGGACTAGACACAGTTTTAAACCTGAATTACATGGGGGGCTTGGGGTTTTGTTTTAGGGTTTTTTTGGTGTTTCTTGGGGTTTAGTTTTGGTTTGGTTTGGTTTTTTTTGGGGGGGGTTCTATTGGTGGGTTTTTTTTTGCTTTGTTTTGTTTTGTTTTCTTTTGTTGGTTTTATTCTTTCCTAGTTAGTGCTACTTTTGGGGTTGATACTGCTTGCTTAGATGACGCTGAAGCTACAGTTAGAAAATACCTAAATATGAAATAGATGCATGAGTGCATCTTGGGAAGGTGGTATTATGGATGGAGAGCTGTCATCACATCCTTCACAATTACATTATCATGTGCTCCTGTGGCGTACACCTGTGGCTTGTTGGCAAGGCATTTAATTCTAAGGACTATTGAACTCCATGCATTTTCATAGGGAATCAGTGCAAAGTTATTTAACACAGGTGTTTCTGTAATTGTGATACATTGGGAGATTCACAGTGCTCAGTAGCCTTCAAAATTACACCCTCCACCTGCGTGGTGAAGTAGTCTAACAATACCTCACTGATGCTGCTAATAAGCCGTGATGAGTTCAAGTTAGGCATCTGTGTGTGTTCATGCTGAACCAAATGCATTTATTTAAAAAACAGTCCATTTTTTTTGTGCAACAGAAATGCACAATGGCCATAGAATTTTTAAACTAACCTGTAGATCTTACAGGATTAATAAAGTTTGAAATGTTAATAATGAAATACTTGCAATGAAATACCTCAGGTTTTTTAACATTAATATTATACCTAACTATTCATTCTCTTAAAGGCCCAGTACCTAGATGAGCCTTTTTGGTTTTTTGTTCTTCTTTTTTTCTTTTTTTTTTTCAGGATGTTACCAATCCTCCTGGTGGTAGTTAAGCAAATTTTACCACATTCAAGAAATATTGCATCATAAAACAGTGGGGTGACTTTCGTTTTTTAAAAGATTAAAGATTTAAAAAGATTAAATTATATACATTTTGACACATATATAATTTAAGATTACAAAAAAAAAATCAGCAGTAGTGATTTTATTTATGGAGTTTTGGGTGGGTTTTCTTGGGCTTTTTTTTGTTTGTTTATTTTGTTTGGTTGGGTTTTTTGTGGTTTTTTTTTTTTTTGTTGTTGTTGTTGTTTTTTTTAATAAAGGTAAGACTCTTTCCACTTCTGTGAAGCGTTTATATTTGAAAACAGGGATTCTAACCAGAGCACCAACTTCACAAAGGGAAAACAATTGCTTCCCTTGAGATCCACCAGGCACTGCAGAATGATCAGTTCAGCTGGCAAGCAGAACCTGTGAGAAACAGGACCCTCATGCATCATTGCTAGATTTGGTAGCTCACATCTCACCTGCAGGGCGATTAACCACATGGAACTGTGCTCTTTCATAGGCCCTTGCTTTGCAGGAGGTGATGCTGAGTAGCTATACCTTGCCTCTGTGAAATGGACTAGATTCTAGTATCCACATTTGGAAACATACCTCCCTCCGGCTTTTCTTTGTCTTGATTGCTTCACTTTTGTTAGGCATTAACAGTGGAAGGGACTGCCTGAATTATGAGCTACAGAATATACCACTCAGTCACTGGCAATTGTTTTTTTGTCACTCTTCACATTATCTGAATGGATTTTGGAGGGAGCAGTAAAACTGACATCTGATAAGCCAATTGTATGTACAAGCACAGTGGTGCTAAGCTTTTCCAAGGGAAGTTTGCATGGATTTCCTTTTAAGGAAAAGTTGGGTTTTTGATTTTGGCATTTGGGTTCTCTTGTTAGCTTGATTCTTAGAAACAGACAAGTGAAGTATTTGCAAAACTTTCACCAGAAGTTGAAACATTGGCAGTCTGGCAAAGTTCTCTTTTGCTAAGCAGGAGGCCATGAGGAGTGTCAGGCAATTATAAGAAGTGGTGTTAAGACTACATGTTCCAGTTTTACTCCAGCTTCACAGTTGTGTAAATATTGATTTCCCTGTAGCTAACTCTGTAGCTAAATTAAATTAGCTGAAATTTAAATAAAAAACCCCAAAACCTGAACTAATATCAAGAGCTAAAATTTCAAGGAACTGTAGAGAATCTGGTCCAATGTGAGAACTTATATTTCAAGAACTATCATAGAAGGCATGGCAGAAGGCCAACATGGATCAGCAAGGAACTCCTGATTGAGCTCAGCCACGTAAAGGAAGAACACAGAAGCTGGAAGCAGGGATAGAGTAGCAATACAGAAGCACTGCCCAACCATGCAGAGATGGAGCTGGGATAGCCAAAGTTCAGCTGGAACTGGAACATGTGAGGGATATGAAGGACAGCCAGAAAGGCTTCTATGAGTACACTAGCACCAAAGGAAGGTGAAATAAATATGGAACTACTTCTGAGTGGAGATGGAAAGATAGTGACAATTTATATGGAGGCAGCCAAGGTACCCAATATTGGTTTACCTCATTTTTTTCACTGGTTAGGTTTGCCCATGTGCCTCCTAGATCCTCAGATCTGTTAACAGAGTCTGTAACAATACCAACAATAGAGGTAAGATCAAGTGAAGATGCAGTTAAGTCACAGAGACAAACTCAAAGTCAAGAGGACAGACAGAATGCACCCAAGGGTGCTGGGGGATTTAGCTGCTGTCTTGCTTAGGCTGTTGATAATTTGCAAAAGGGAAACAATTCCACCATATTGAAGATGGGAAAATAAGAAGGCTCTGCAAAATTACAGGCTTATCAGCCTCACCTCATGCCCTGGGTAATCCTCCGTAGCACACTGGGTGCTTACAGAGCGCACTTCCCACAAATTTCTGGACAACAGTGGCATGAAGAAAGGCTGGAGGATGGAGATACTCTTCAAGAGACCACACAAGCAGACAAAGGGGATGACAAGAATTGAATGAAGTTCAGCTTTGTTAAACACAGACTTCTGCACCTGGGATGGACTCAATTCATGCAGCACTACAATCCTGGTGCTGCCTGGCTAGAATGCAGCTTTGTAAAATGCAGGACCTGGATTTCTGTGTGGAAAACCAGTTGAAATGCAGGAATCAGCAGTGCACCCCAGCAGCAATGAAGACCATCCACATGCCTGGCTGGATTAGCAATGGGACAGACAGCCAACAGTTCAAGCAGTGGATTTTGTGCCCCACTCAATTCTTGTAAGATCAAATATGAAACACTGAATTCCGCCTGGGAATTTTCAATACAAAACATTGAGTTACCACTGGGACAATATAGAAAGATGAAGCCAGACTGTTCTCAGAAGTGTGCAGTGGAGGCAGGAGAAGCAATGGATGCAAGTTGAAACATGGGGAAATTGTTACTAGGCACAAGGGAAATATTCTCATTTAACAGTGGTCGATCATGTAGACCAAGTGCCTCGAGGATCTGTAGGATTTCTTTGAGATACTTAAACTCTCAGCTGGACACTAGCCTGAGCAACCTGATCAGAATGTTTTCACATCAGCCTTGGGTGAAAAGAAACTGAATAGTCACCGGAGATCCCTTCCAGGTTATGTTTCACTATGATTCTGTAGAAATGCTTAAGACAGAATTTATGTTCTGTGGAAAACAGTGGTGATGGGAATTGTGCTTATAGTGACAAGGATGTAGATTTCCTTTAATTCTGTTGTATAATTGATCTACACTATATTTAACAGTTAATAGAAAATATATCATGATTGTCTTGAGCAGAATGCATTGCTTTAACACTTAGATCCCTAGATAGCATTAAACCTTTGACATTAAGCTCTGCTAAGCTCTTTCAGAATGCTGACTATCTAGAAGCAAATGCCTGTGATATAGAATATATTTCTTCAAATACCCTGTGTGACTTTTTTTAATAAGACTTTACCATATATACTATAAACAGAATACTAAGAACTTTAAAATTAGAAGAAGAAAAAAAAAAGACTGTATATCAATCTAGTCTTAAATAATGTTTTACTAAAAAAAAATTTACAAGCAGCAGCCATAGCAAGGAAGTAGGTTGATAAAAGAATCTAAAGTATAGAGCCATAGCCAAAAGTGTTAAACTAAACGATACAAGAAAAATTAAAATAAACCTAAACCAATGCCAAACATGTCCAAAGCCTTCTGGGGCAGAAACAGAAAAAGTAAAGGAATGCAATTTTCATGGGAATGAAAATTATTACAGAGCATTTTTTAGATATATAAGCACAGTCCTCTAAGATCAGAATTATCTTGATGTAGTTCTGCTGAAGGCCCTAAAGTTGGACCAAGAAACAAGGAGTACATTCTTATTCACACCATTCAGCAGTTGATTTTCTAATTTGTTCATTCTGTTAAAAAAAGAAACAATCCTGACTCCTGAGCCTCCTCTAGTGTTCCAAAAATAAAAGCAAGTAATGTATGCTCAAGTCAAAGAAAAGCAAAGTACAGAACGGTTGATGAATCTTGCCAAGCAGGTATTCTTTAGCCTATAACTTTTTTTTCTTCTTAACTTCCATGGTGTGAAATGAAAATTTTCCAGTTGGGTTCATATCACCATGCTTTTCTGTGATTTTCACTAGTAAATAATGTAATAGGTCAGTACAGTTTTTTCACAAATACTAGCAATACTGTTTGAATATACAAGAAGCAAACAAGCAGATCCCCCACTCCATATTTCTCCCTTGGCAGTTAGCTAGTTACATTTATCTTGTTCATGCTCAGTCATCAAAATTAAAGAAACTATTTGTTAAGATAGTTAATGCTTTTACCCAAGCCCTGAATAATCTATCTGATTTTGCTAAGTACTGTAAAAGCATACCACTCTCCAATACTTCTTTCATATTTCATTATATACCTCATAAGTGTTTTGAATATTTCTTTTCCAGTAAGTTGTGTGTATACAACGGTATTCAACCAGTACATCTTTTTATCATTATACCCTTTTAGTGCCATTTTTTTTTTTAATGTATTGCTTCAATAGAATAGTAGTCAGATATAGGTCTACATTGAGCTATAGACATGTGTGCATATATATGTTT
The DNA here is from genome assembly GCA_013397555.1 of Urocynchramus pylzowi. Lineage (NCBI taxonomy): Eukaryota > Metazoa > Chordata > Aves > Passeriformes > Fringillidae > Urocynchramus > Urocynchramus pylzowi. The sequence continues at coordinate 438,164 of VZRH01002290.1, read as the reverse complement.
AGTTCATAAGAAATTTATACATATTCCTTGCATGCTCACTTTTAGTCTTCATGACTAAAGACAGAAAATATGAAGGACTTCTCAGAAAATAAGGAACAATCATAGATTGCCATGTATCCTATATGGTTCTGATAATGTTACTTAAATGAGGACTTATTTAAAAGCCATAAAAATTATTAAAACGACTTTTTTTTTTTACATTCTTTAATTTCTATTTTCTACACCACAACAAATATCAGCTTAGACTCTTATATAAAATTTAAATATAGCATTTTACTCATCTAGGCACAGAGGAAGGAAATATAATTCTGCCTTAATTTGAATTTAGAAGAAATTAGCCCCCTTCCCAAATCCCAAATCTAACTAAGAAATAACATAATTATAGAATTACTCTCATTGCTGTACAGTGGGGAAATCAATATGAATACTACTGAAGGCTTTTCAGCCAAACCAAAGCAACAGTAACAACATGTAAGGTGTAATTAAACAATCATAGTTTCACATTTCTCATGGCAAAGCTACAATTTATCAAAATAAGAATTTGGAGGAGTTTAAGTAGTTTTTCTTCTCTTATGAAACTAAATGTTTACTTTCAATCTACTTCCATGTAACAAGTGATTCCCTAAAGTCTCAGTTAGCAAGAAATAATAAGTGTAACTTCTTTTTCCTCAGGGAAAAGAAGGGAAAAAGAAGCATTATCAACTGGTACTTTGATATGAAAAGGCATCTGAACTGAAAATAATTCATGGCTAATGAAATGTGTACTCAAGGTCAGAGTAAGGCTCTTTTCAGTGTTTTAAGTACGATGAATTTACACTTGATCTCCTCCCAAAAGTCAAAACCAGTCTTACATTACCTTGAAGTAACAGTGGGGTTAGCTTCAAAATACTTTTCTGTCTGAATTTTAGGCCAGGTGGCCAAAAAGATAATATGATAACTTTAGGAAAGGATTTCCTATTCCTTCATGCTTTCTGAGCTGATTCATTGTCTCCACCTTAAAAGCTGACAGGTTAAACAGGAATAATACTGGGAAAAAAATACAAAAGAAGAAAAGAAAGAGTAGAGATTATATTTTTATGAAACACTGTCATATCAGAAAGAAGATTCAGGTTCCAAACCTTAATTCCTGATGTATCTGGGGACATGTGAGGCTCAATACTTCAGGAAAGGTTCTCAGACCCATGACAGAGCCCTGATACCTTGCACCTCCCCCAGAGAGAAGTTTGGGTGACTAAGAAATGTCAAGCAGTTTCAGAGTCATAGTCTGTCTCATTTTTAAATTTAAAATTGGATGTTCCTTTTGAATGTCTAATGCTTTCCAAAATCTTCTGGAATTTGTAAGTATACTTTATAAATTTTTAAGTGTTGTGCAAAACTTCCCATGGCATCTGGAAAATAAAGAACCAGCATTTGTTTAAGATATTGAGTAAGCAATTTTCCATCAGAACAAATTCATCAAATTTTATATGAGGCAAGGAAACGTTTTCTGTGATAGCACTCAGCAAATTCAGACACAAAGCTGATGTTTAGTGTAAGTAAGGCTATTGATTAAAATCAGATTTTCACATTTGTGTTTCTCATTTAGCTCACAAATAGCTTGCAAAAATATTACCAGCTATTCTTTCCGGGAAAAAGTTTATTATTATTTTTTGCATTGTGTAATGTAATGCCATTCATTTCAGTGAGTGATATTTGGCTTAGTTTTAATGTTTTGTTGCAGAATTAAGTCTTTAATAGTAGAATAAGAAATAGGAAAACTTAGTTGCAAACTGTATATTTCCAGAATAAAATTGTTGAAAGTTTGGAGACCTAATAGTAATACTCAGTTTGAGAAATTTGCCTAATTGAATGTGGATCCAAACAGATGCATTAGGCAAGGTATGCAAATCAAAAGAAATGGATCTGAGCAAATTATTCTGCCTGTTCTGTTGTTTCCTTGTTATAAAATTAACAGAGTAATGACCTAATACATGGGGTAGATACATTCCTTGATGTACCTGAGAACTGAAAATGAAAAAATACCCCACAGCTCTTATCAGAGTCAATGATAAGAATATGATTGGCTGAACCTATTACATCTTGGTAGCTAACGATAAATTCTGTAACCACTGTGAACTCTCTTCTGCAAACCTGTGACCACCCACATTGCTCCTACTTTGTAACTGTGGAAAACAGAGCAAAGCCAGTCCATCTGTTTCCACAGCTATTTCTCTTGCCTGTTACAGTGAACACAAATCATTAGTCAAGTTTTTCTGAGAACTTTCAATGTCTTCATTCCATTTCCCTGCTCTGTTCCTGGCTTTTCCTTTGTTACTTGCTGGGAAACTGCATATTTTCTGAGGTAGTTTTCCTAGAATGTGTGTGTTTAGGAGAGCAAAAGTGGGAGCAGTATGCTCTCAGAGCAATGAAGCCTGTCTTTTTTGCTGGGAAGATAAAAGTGAGGAAAAGCATGCACATGAATTCATGCTCTGATAATACATTTATAGCAACTACATTCTACTCTGCAACTACGTTCTACTCTCATCTGTCTCACCAAAAGTAAAACAGCCAGAGGCATCCTGGATTGGAAGGAAGGTGTAAGGAATAATCTACTCCAGGTAAAATATTTTCAGGAAAATATCAACATAAAAGTTAAAATAGAATAGACTGTTTCCATTGAAAAGGACCTACAATGATCATCTAGTCCTTTGCATATTGCAGCAACTACAACCATTGCATACAAAATGAGACCAGGTTCTTTTAAAGAGAGTAGGTAGGAAAAGAGGGCACATTTTTCATTTGTTCAGGTCTCAGCAGAAATGCATTTGGTTTCTAATTGCCTAAAATATATTTCGTCAGTGCTTATTTCCTGTCTGGGCAATCAGTAGCAGGCACCCACTTCAACATCTCCTTTGTTTTCCATCCTCCTAAACTTCACCCAGAGGTTCTCAACCCATCACCACTAACTGTAAGGGCAGTGTAATCAAAACTCTCCCTTAAGTATAGTGTGACACCTCCACCTTGCCCACCCTGTCTATCCCTCCTGGAGAGCTAATAGCCCTCCAGTCCTGTCATCCATTCCACCAAGTGTCACTAAGACCTAGTGTATTGTAGCTCTGGGAGCTTACCAACACTTTCAGCTCATCATGTTTGTTTCTCATGCTGCCTGCATCGGTGTACAAGCACTTCAGATATGCTTCTGAGACCTCAGTGCTCCTGAGGGCATTGTAAATGTTCCTACTAGCCTTGAAACACCCAGGCAATGTGATGCCAACCCTTGGCTTACCTGATGCAACCCTGTTGCTATCCCCTTCCCCCATTGTGTACAGTTTAAAGCCCACATTAGGGATCAGTCCTGACAGCTTATGCCCAAATATCCGTTTTCTCCACCAGGACAGGTGGTCCCCGTCAAACCCCAGCATAACTTATCCTGTGAAGTCTCTTCAATGGTTTAAAGCCCTAAAGTTTTGGTGGAGATAAATTTCCCATCATCCACTATAGTCATGGTTGCTGATGACTTCATCTTCCCCAAACAAAGGAAAGACCTCAGCAGATAGCAATGTTATAGCTAGACAAGACAGGTAATGATGCTTTTCATTTCAGGTGATAAGCTGATCTGAGGCAGTGGAGAATATGTTAGCCTTTTCCATTTTGCAAAGTAAGGAAGTTATGTTACATTATCTAACTACATTTTATGTAGCTATGAAATTCCATCACCTGCTGAGACACATGTTATTTGCACTGCCTTGAAAGGCTATCCAAATTTGGGCTTCTCATGGTGGAGATGACAGATTATTAAAAAATAATACTTTACCAATTTTCTTGTGTGTGAACTGAAAGAAAGGAGCCATCCTCATATTGCCCAGTTACAGGAAAGGTCAGCTGAAGTTTGTGTCTGGTGTTTGAGTAGTGCTTGGCATTCTTTTCTTACCCTCTCTCTGCTCCATAAATCATCGCGCACAGAAAGGTCAGGAACAGAGAGGAAGTAAGATACCAGCTAAATAAGGACCAAAAGATTCCTCTCCATCTGGAAATCATCAGAGGAGAAAGAGAATTTCTAGAATCCTTTTGAGATAGGAAAGAAGACCTGAAGTAGTTAAAATATGTGGACTACACACTGCACAATTCAATTGCTTGGAATCAGCTCATATCCTTGAATAAATAAAGTAATTACCTTTGTGTAAAGCTGTCCAAAGCCAGAGAATAGTTACAGCTGACATTTTTTTCTTTAAATTTTCTTTTCCTTACAGCATGTGTTTTTCCCCTCCCTCCACCTTTTTCCTTGATCCGACCTAACTTTTGCTTGTGTTCTTGAATATGGGAAAGGACAGAGGAGAATTAAATAAAGGACAGTTGTTGCCATGTTCTTCACCTGGCATAATAATTTTTAATCAGGTATTTTTAGACTTGTACCTTCTTCAAAAGGATTGAGCCAAAATTAACCTTTAAATAGGTATATATTTATATAGGAAGAACAGGATGCCTTCTGGAAAAATAGGGACAAAGAAAAAGATTTTCTTTTGTTTGTCTCCTTGCTTATTTGGATTGGCTATTTCAAATTAGTCAAAATTTTACTAAACAGTGCTTTTGGACAGTTTGAAGCAGAAGCTGGCATCAAACTCAAGATGATTTCACTGAAGCTGTGAGCCTGAAACATTTTGCTCATACAAAATGGGCAGCTTCCTGTAGATGTTTTTAGTATTGTGGGGAATGTGGCTGTTTTCCTGACCTTTTGCAGACATTTCTACTGTTCTATGAATAATATCAAAGTCGTCAAACAAGAGCAACTTTAAGGAAATTATGTCCGTGCTTATTTGAATAAAAGAATGAAGTACCATACATCCCCTGCCTTTTCACAGTGACTTTTATGGGCAATCTAATTTATATCTATCCAACAAATACCAGTGTAACCTTGACTAGATATTCATGAGCACAAGTTCAGGGACTTGCAATTCTTGATCATTCCATTCACAGTTTCAAACCTTTTTGTCATGAAGTATCCTTAGTCCTGCTCAAAGAATTTATGTGGTGAAGGGAGGAAAATTTTTTTTAATGTAGATAAACTGGGTCTGATAGCAAGGTTGGAAGTATTAAAAGATACTTCCCTGTTCTATGACACTGCTCTATCTCATTATTTTGGAAAAATAATGAAACATTTGTGAGAGGTGTGGACCTAGTGAGAAACCCCACAATGACTTCTTTTTGTTTTTTGCAAATATAGCAGAAGACTGTTTTTTCATCAGCACAAGTTATAATAATGGTGAAATAATGTGAATATTTATTAAACTCCATTTTTGTTTAACTTCTACAAAATACTTGTTATTACTTTAGAATATAACTAATCTTTAAGAGTCCATATTTGGAACCTATCACACTGGGTGCTGAGCAAATGTGTAATGTGAACAAATGTGTAGAAGGGAATACTTAAAATAGAGAAAACAAATGTTTCCAAAAGAAAATTTTAAGACCTTCTTTCCAGAACAAGACCTGTAGATGTGTTCACACAGAACTTGCCCAATTGTGAATGTTCCTTTAGAGACCATGGATGGAAATTAGGTACTTAGAATGTATACACACATAGATTGGTATAATATGTTAAGATATATTCTAGATAAGTTAAGAATAAGTACTGATGAACAGAGATTTTTTTGGAAGATTTTACTGACTTTGTAATTTATCCTCCTGGCCTTTCTCCTTAGAAGAACTTTATGAAAGAAAAACAAAGAGTTGTAAATAAACAAGGTTTCATTGGGACATAAGCTGGAATAATTAAATTCTTGCACTGAGAAAAATCAAAAACATGTAGGTGAGAGAGAGCAGAAAATTTGAAAAAGAAAATTTGTAAGCCACTCTTTCCTTACTGCTTTCTTTTTCTAAGTCAGGTTCTTACTTTCAGACTTGATACACAAAAATTCCCAGGTTACAACAAACCTTCTCAGTGCTATCTACCCCCAGAAAAAAAAACTCTTTTTATCCCCTCCAAGCTGCAGCTCCAATCTCTTTGCCAACATCCTTGGCTATAGGTACCAGGCTCCTAGGTCCCATGAGATTTTTTCCTGCTCAATACCTCTCAAAGCTGGAAGGTCCTCTTCCAGAGGGTCATTTGCCTTTCCTCTCTTCCTCAGCAGCATCACTGCTTCCATCCTAGGGTATCTATCAATACTTTGTTGATAACAATCTGACAATAAAGAAATAAATCTGCTAACAAGTTGCATTGTAGACAGGAACATATTTAGAAAAGTATTTCCTTAATTTCTCCTGGAACATAAACTCAGAAATGATGTAATGAGCACAGTTTACCTTTTCTTAGACAGGCAACCCTTTTTTAAAGGCATGTGAAACCCAAACTCAAATGAGTTGAGTGAGCAGTCCTATTTAACAGGCTGAGAAAAAGTAAACTACCTATTCTGCAGAACATGTTTAGAATATCATAGCAAAAACAGTTTTGACACTGCTGTTTATGCTATGTGTCAGGTAAGGAAGAATTCTTCTGTAAAAACATTCAGATGAAGGAACAAATCTACTATACTTCCTTTCAGACATCTCCTTCTTCCTTTTAAGCAAGAAAGTTGCACAGGCACTGAAGTAGTCTCAATGCTGAAACTATTTCACTACCAAGATATACTGCAGAATATAGAACAGTGCAAAAATTCCAGAGAAGAACAGATACCAGTACTGTGGGACAAGTATAGCAATTATCAGATACTCAGCTAAATGATTGAGGTTATATTAAACAGCCATTCAGGAAAAAAAAAAAAAAAAAAGAAAAAAAAGAAAAAAAAAGNAATTAAGGTTATATAAAACAGCCATTCAGAAAAAAAAAAAAAAAAAAGAAAAAAAAGAAAAAAAAAGGAAGGCAAATTATAGTCCCTATATCTTGACTGGAAAGATTAGAAGAAGCTAAGCATAAAATTTGGAAGGAAAATTTTCAGTTGCTATGTTCAACATTGTTTTTAGTTTTTCTCTTCTTATATCTGTAAAATATGAAAAAATAGTAAACCTAATCATTTCTATCAGCTAAGTGTGTGTGGCTGAATTTCCCGGGGGGAAAGAGGATGCAACAATTAAGCAACTGACTTTTTAACCTTCTAAGCTAAGATCATTTATGCAAAGCTCTTGCCTGAAATGAATTTTCAAGGCTGACTATTTAAAGATTAGCAATAGTTTAAAAACAAAAGAACTGGCATAACCTTTCCTGTACAGAGCACATGAATGATGATATGAATAAAGATGGGGAAAATTGAGAGCATTCAAAGATATTTTAAACCAAAACAGAGAAAACAGCAACTTGAAAGGACTGGAATTGCATTTTAGTGGTTATAACTTAAGGTTTCCTGGATTTTTGGAGGTTTTTTGTTTTTTTGTACTGTGCAGTCTCTTACACTTCCTGTGATGTTGATAGCAGAACACAAAACCAGCTCAAAAGTACAGTACAGCTCCCAGCAGCCTGACTTGAAACTCTAAGCTTCAAAAGGACTAAGATTGAATCAATCAATCGATCATCCCCCTGCAGTTTCTTTGCACACTCACTTGTCTTACACCATATGAAGATCCAGTGTGGAAGAAAAAGTTATCTTTTCCATTTTATTGTCTCAGTTGTTCCAGGTGGTACAGGTAAAGCATTACACTCTGACAACCTCCTACACTTTTTCATGTTGAAAGGACACTTGTGTTAATGTACACATGTTAGTACAGAGCAGACTTCCTCTGTGTGGTAGTGTCATGTCATGGCTCCTCCAAGATCAGCATCAGCTTTGTGAAATGAATGATTAATTAAGGAAAAACAGTGACACTGTTTATTCAGATCAGTGGTAGTTTCTTACATATTTTATAGGAGAATTCAACTAACTTCACCTTCAGAGCATTTTGAAAATCATTTGGGTTCATAGTAGGCTCCCTTCAAACACAATAGAATTACAGTTAAAGAAATTTCGGAAACTGAATTTCCTTGTGTGATCTTTTTTATTTATTTACTTTAAAAATATATTCTTGAAACTCTAAGAAACATTGTTTGGTTTAGTTTTGGGGTTTGTATTTTAAAATAGAGAAGATAAATGAATGACTGTTCTATTCATGCTGCTTCTGTTTCATCTCCTACTTCAACGCCCTGTAGCAAAAAAAAAAAAACAACAAAAAAAAAACAAAAAAAAAAAACCCCTCAAACCTATAGTGTTCCCATGGGCAACAAAAGCTTGAAAAGAAGCAGCAACATGTTGGTAATAAAAAAATTTCAAAGGACCATATTTCAAGCTGTGGGAGTGCAAGGAACATCATTTCTTATATAAAATGCACATCATCTCTTGTGAATGGCAGCTCAGGAGACTGCATATGCTCCTCTCCTACTTCATAGGAATTATCTAGCAGATATAAATGAAGGCAGTTTTGATAACTAACTTAATAAAATTCCAAAGAGTGGGGGTGGGCAGATCAAGCTGACATTTTAAGATTTCATGAGGGAGGGTGATGGGTGAAAGAAGGAGGAATGTCAGTTTGGTACAGACAGAAACTTAATTTCTTTAGTTTGGATGAATTCCAGGCAGAGTTATAGCATTTTTACTATCCTCCTATTTCTTATACAAAGCAAACAGTTTTCTTCTGTTTACTTAAGTACACAGAGATGAAAAAAATCCAGAGGCTTACAAGACCACAGCTGTCTGCTCTTCAAATACTGATTCAACACTTTGATGAAGGGTAGTGTTGTTTGCTTTCTATGCACTGCAGGTTAAAATTAGGCAGGTTGTCCGCAGGACATAATTTCTCTAGGGATGGTGCTTCCTGGTTGAATTAAAAGATAAATAAAAATTCATAGTTCATTTAATTTATTTTTCCCATATCCCAAATACTTTGATATTTAGTCTAAATCAGGGCTTGAGTCCAGAGACCTTTAACTCAGGCAATATGATTCTTCAAAATTATAAGTAATTAAGAGTAAATTTATGGCAGATTAAGGTCTCTTTTAATTTCCCTTCTTCATATATTTTAAAGGCCAGGTGCTCTGAATCACTACTTTCATCACTTTTCATCATCCAAGTGTGTAGTCCTGACACAGATGGTCTTGATTCATGCCACCCTTTCTAGTGTTTTCATTAAGATTACTTGACCAATTAAGAGCTGATTACATGGATAGGGCTTGTTATACCATCTTGTGTCACTCACCTTCCTGTTTCTTCCTTCTGCACTCTTTATTTTCCCTATCCACATGAAATTCTGTCTCAGTTAGCTTAGGAAGGTTCTCAACAGAGTTTTTTGCAGCCCTGTTTAATCACCTCTGCAGCCTAAGATATGATGAGGCGTAAGGGAGAGCTCTTTTACTATGAGGGATAAGAGACCTTGGCACAGGTTGCTCGGCAAAGTGATGGATGCCCTATTTTTGGAAGCATTCAAGGACAGGTTGGATGGGACCTGATCTAATGAAAGGTGTCCCTGCTCTTGGGAAGGGTAAGGTGGGGGAAGTACATTGTAACCAGGTGATCTTTAAGGTCCCTTCCAACCAAAACCATTTTGATTCTGTGTTTCTGTTTGATTTGTGGAGATCAGGATCTGAGCAAGAGTAATCTTAAATGAGACTGGCCTGTCATTTGCAGAGAATACAGTACTTAATCCCTGAAAAAATTAGATGAAGAGACCAACATTTCCAAAATGGACCATGCTTGTGATCTTACATCAAATCTTATGTATGCCCAGGTGAATAAATGACACCTTGAGGAATGGATGTAGCTGTGTAGCTCCAACAAACCTTAATGACTTGGCACCCAACAAACAGACCTATCTTTTCATGGTTCTTTGGGGTTCTCTGGAAAAACATTAGTGTCAACAGGACTGTACATAGCTCATACTTATTCTCTCCTCAGCTGAGTTTCTTTGGACACTTTGAATCTCAAAGCTTTGTGTTTGTAGATATTTTTGGTGTAAGAAGAGTAGAAGTGACAGATGGGATAAAATTTATAATAGTGGAGTTTGGAAGCACTATCACTATGTAGTGGTTTATATAACACAAGCACCTTACATCTTTAACTTTTAAGAATCCCAGTTTTAAAGATATATACTCAAATATATGCTAACCTACATAGATATTGGCATATATATTGATGGTAAAAATTCAAGGAAGGTGCTTGTGGTGCACAAAATCCCATAAATAAGAAGTTATGTAACAAATACAGTACTTAATTCTTTGTATGATTCATCAACAAATAATTTTTTGTTGGAGAATGTTGATTCTGAAACAGTCACCTGTACACTTAGGGAGACAACATAAATTTGTCCTGCTTGTAGGAATTTTACTTTCAAAGAACATGGACATTCAAGTTCAGGAACTATGCTTTTCTTCACACTAAAGGAAGAGAAAAAGTAAGTCAAAGTATAGATTCAGCAGTCTCCTCGGGAAGTCTGTTACTGATGTCCTCAGAACACATTACTTTTTTGTAGACTGGCAGGTGTGAAGGACATGTTGTGGAGATTACTTGTAGAGCAGTATTTACACCAAAAATTGCTGGATAGACTGGATTGATGTGAAGAGAAAAAGACTTTCTGTGCTCTTCTAATATCATTATCTCTTCTGATTAGATTATAATGCAAATATTATCGAAGACTCACAGCTTATCTGTAGTATTGACATACATTCCCAACACTGACATTCTCAGGTCAATATACTAATATTATAATACACTTCCTGTGAGTTAAGAATAAAATTACCCTAAAAAAAGGTATGAAAACTAATTCTTTAAAAAAGCAGTATTTGAAAGTAAATCCGAGGAAAACAGATTTCTTGACACACCTGAAAAAAATTTGTGATACCAACTTCCTTATACTAGAGGAAGATGTGCATGGATACCTATGAGACTTTTGGAAGAGAGGAGAAATGCAAGGGGAAAACAAATTTTATCTGATGTGGGAAAGTTTGGGATATTTTTCTACAGATGTTTTTAAACATATATAAGGCATACTTCCTCTGAATTAGTTCTTTCTTAGTATATGAGATGGCTGCCTGTGAAGATGAGGAAAGCACTGGCTGTTGTTTGCCTTGTGTTAAGGGCATCTGGTCTGTCCCTTTTGGCACTAGGTCCCACAGTCAGGGAAGCAAATTGGACTCATGGGGTACAGTTGGTACAGGGTTATTGCCCTACTGCTGCCACACAAATCAGGTTCATCAATGGGATCTGAATTATCTTCCTCCACCCCTCCTTCCCAGGGTTTTGGTTTCCAGTGCTCAAGGCCAACTCTGATTTAATGCAGATGTGGAAATCTTGGATCAGATTTCTGAGAAAGAAGTGGATGTCAGAGTTTTAAATGAAGCAAGGTTCTGGCCTCCCTTTGTTTGGAGCAGTGTTGAAGGTTTCTCATCCAAGCTACTTTGTTGATGTATCTGTGCCTGACCCATGGACTTGACTTTTCACTTTGACCTCAGATCTCCCTGGTCACCATGGACTTGTTTAGTGTTCTGGACCCTTGCCTGATTACCATCCTCTTTTCGGCTTTGCTATTCTTGTTCAGTTTCTGTGGGACTGCCTTTATTAGTGAGAGCACAGCCCTGCCAGTTTTGTTGTCTCAACTCCCAGTTCTCCTTCCCATCTGGAGAATAACCAACCTTGCTTCTTCCTAACAGCCTCTCAAACAACCCAGTCAAATTATTTGCTTTTCAGTATTCCCTTGTTTCTCCTTTTTCTCAACAAACAAGATGTCCTTTTTACTCTTTCTTTGCTCAACAGGTTTTGTAGATTTTTCACCCTTATACGATCTTAGTCTTTGGTTTTAGACATTGACCCCAGTAAACCTGTCTTTCCTGTCTTTTGACATCTTCCACCTAGAAGCAGTCCTAGAATCAGAGAATGATTTGGGTTGGAAGAGATTTTAAGGCTCACATAGTTCCAACCTTGCTGCCACAGTCAGGGCTACCCTTGGCTTCATCATGGTTGTTCAGGCTCCCATCCACATTTCTATCACACTCATAGGATTTGGGACTAGAGTTGGGTCTCTGCCTGTATACTTTAGCAGATTGCTTAAGAAATGTTTTCAACATAGCTTCCAACAAGTTTTAGTCAGGTTTCTGAGATATAAAATGGGTGGAAAATTTATCTATCTCTGTGCTCAAATTGTGGTGAACAACCATAGCAAATTTGACTGTCATCTTGTTACTTAGTGGTGTTCTTTCCAGTAGATACAGAAGCTAATTCTGTGTAATATTTTTTTAGTTAACAACTGGATGATGCAAGACACTACACTCCACACATTTCCAGACAATACTAAACTGGCTAATCATCAAAGGGCAGAGCTGAAATGAGGATGTAAGTAAGGTGGAAAAATGGGCGGTTGGGAACCTCATGAATTTCAAATGGAATTGCCAAGATCTCCACTTGGGGAGAAATAAACCCATGGACCAGCAGAGATTATGCTTCATTCTGATTATTCTAGCAGTATGTAATTTTTATCAAAATATTTATTATAATAATATGTGCATAGATAAGCATCTGTGATATTCCATTGAAATGTAGAATATTATAGCTAAATCATTATGTATTAAAACTTGAGCCAAAAAATATTCATGCACTTTTGTAATTTTTAGTCTTCCAGTTTACAACTTTAATAATAACAAAAAACATGGGTTTTTTTTCTCCAGTCTGAAGTTAGTAGCTTCTTAATTGCTGAGTACTTTTAGCAGGATAGTACTTAAGCAGAATTATGGCAGTGCATATATTGGTTTATGTGTAGTTCAATACCACTGTTTAACAGATGTCTGATTTAATTATAGGCACCTCATATACATTTTCATTGGTGTCATGAACCTACCTCTATGGTCTCAGCATTTCTAAGCAACATTGCAGCCAACTAATGCAGTAGAACCACATAAAAGACCAGTTTTCTTCTGTATTCTCCTTTCCTTTCCCCTTCCAGCTCCAAAAAGCAGTTACCCTATAACATGCCTTTCCCTGTCAGCTGTCTGTATGTCCATCCTTGTAACCACACTTCAAAAGGTTTTTGTTGTATGGTTAAAGGAAGGTCATGTTTGATTGAAACTGGTTGCATTTCACTATTGAATGAGTTGCTGCTAATACGTTCAATTTCAGTTAAGTCACTTCAGAGATGAGGCTCTCAGTGAGAACATAATATTTTTTTCTTTTTTAAGTCTTCAAGATGCTGTATATCCAGAAGGAGTGAACTGATTTTTCAGTGTTGTTTCATGATCAGGGCACTAAGGTGTGAATGGAGAAACTGAGGAACTGTGCTTTCTGTTCTAGCTTGAAAAAGGGATGTCAGTGTCTCAGGTTCTCCATCTGTGAAGTGAATACCATGTACTTGCCTTTCTCCAAAATAGCCTCAGATATTAATGAAAAAATAGAACATGTTCTTTAATAAAATTCAAGTTAACTGCAACTTAGAATATTTCAGTATCCTTTATTCTGATTTATTCTTCAGTAGCTATTCAGATCAGGAATTCAATATTCCAGAACGCTTCAGGAAAAGGAAAATAGGGGGATAAGGATCAAGAGCACAAGAGAAGTACTAAGAGAGATATTACTACCAGAGAAAAAGGAGCTACTCACTACTTGGGAAAAAACCCACAGTACTTTGATACTGCAAAGATGGTGGAGGCTGAGAGGGGGAAAAAAATCCTTAAAAGTCCATTTTATTCAGTTCTGCTGTATAAGCAGATTGAGAGCCTCAGCAGTATGTAAATCAGAGTGCTTTACTGAATGAGTAGAAAGGAAAAAATAAAAAGCAAAATAACTGACAGGGAATATAGTATTTGCTAGTATAAATTAGTATTTATTGCATTTATATTATTTGGAATATAATATTCCAAGAATTGTGAATCCCAGAATTTGGGTGACATGAGAATATGGCTGGTTCTCTTCCCACCCTTCCTGTGTCCTCTTATTTAGTCCTTTTTGTACCCATAGAACCATAGAATCGTAGAATATCTTGAGTTGGAAGGGACCCACCAGGATCATCACGTAGCCTGCACAGAATATGCACATTAATTGGATAAAGTGACTGCAGCATGAGATAATAAAAGGCTAAAGTGTAGTATGGTGCCTTGTGTGAGGATTTCAAAGGCACTGTCACTATCTAAAGTGAATATGGACTGTGGTGCACAGGTACTGGAAAATAAAATGCTAATGCTGCAGTCTGCAATTCTATACTGTCAGCCTGATTTTTGGCAGTGTTAGATTCTCAGAAGGCATCACCACTTCAACCACTTTCAGCTAGAGTGAATGGAAACTACATGTAGCTGAAAACCCAAATGACACAAAAGCATGCAATTTAAAAATGAGGCGACAGAGATTCAAGTAAAGGTGTTTACTTTGTCATATCTGCCACAAACTGTCTGTGAGTCAGGCAAGTTAACACAGATTCCCTGTTTAAAAAAACTCAAAAACAAAACCACACAAATACTTTCCCCTGTTGTTTCTCTTCCACTATATGTCCACATGAATGTGACCTCTTCAAGTCCAAGACTATTTTATGTGATCCTCCAAAGTGCTATAAAATAGATCTTTCATTTTTTTAAAAACATCTTTGCATATCAATCAAGAAAATCCACAACTCATTATTGACTTTACCAGTACTTATAACACAGCAGTTATGATAAGTGTTGTATTCTTTGTAATTCTGAGGGAAGTTGCATCAAAATGAAGAATTTATCAGAAGTCAGATAAAGATATACATTTACCCAGAAGCATCAGGTAAAAGAGAGAGTAAAAGTTTGGAGAGAAGTGAAATTTTGCTTATACCCTGTCCCTAAATTACCAATGGGCATAAGGATTTAGTCCTCTTTTACTTTAGTGCTCAAAGGTTGCAGAAATGTGTTTACATGTTCACTTAGACCACTGGCTTAAAATAAAAATAATATAAAAATGGTACCTTGTGCCTGATACCAAGCAACCAAGAATTTGCTTATCTGAATTTGTAGGTCAGATCCTTCTTCCCCTCAAGTCAATTCCCCATTGATCACACTGAAGTGGGGAAGGGAGCGGTGGGAAACTTTCACATTTAAAATAATGTGGAGACGTTTTCACTCAGATTAAACTGGGACTCAAAAGTGGCTATTTATATGCATGAGACCAACACAAAGTGCATATTCTGCCTCAGGATTAAAGCATTTAGTTTTTCAAGAGGGAATAGTTCATTGATCAATGCTTTATGCCCACATTTCTCATGTTGATAGAGCTTTGCCCATGAACTCTCATTAGATGTCCTGATTCCAACTTAAAACTTAAATTTGATTCCAACACCAGGAGTAAGATGTCATGAAGAAAACAGATTGCTCCATATATTCATCTAAATACAGGTCAAAACTAGGTATATATCAACAGCATTTCATCATCAATAACATGTGCCACCAAGATGAATTGATGCTGAAGGCTGCAATTTCTAATCACTAATAGTAATGTTTGCAATTAATTGTATGTACAGCTTAGTGTGTCTCAGTTTATTTGCTAAGGCAATTTTGCTAAACCAAGTAATTTTACTGTTAAATACAAACACTGGAAAAGTTGTGCCTATTAACATGACTAGTTTCACTTGTCTAATATATGGTCTCACAGTTAACCAGTCTGATAATTTAATTTCATGCTACAACTGCTTTACGCTGAATATTTGATGTAAAGCAGATTAAAAGTTTGACATTAGAACATTTTCCCCAAGTATATTTCACTTTACTGATCATCTTGTACTGCCATAGCAGTGCAAACTGGCATTTTACAGTAATTTTTTTTCACCAAAAAAAAACCAAACCAAACCAAACCAAACCAAACCAAACCAAAAAAAAAAAACAAAAAAACAAACAAACAAAAAAACACAACCAACCACAAAACTAGCAATAAAAAATATGGAACTCATGGGTTGCAGAGATCCAAAACAGCTAAAAGGAATTTTATCAGATAACACTCAGTGATTTAATGGCAATTGTGAGGGTACATTCTTACATTGATCTGAATTCACTCCTTTCATTATAGGCCCTTTTAACAAATTCCTGCCAAATATGATGTAAATAGGTTGTAGAGGTATGGTTCAGGAACTAATTCACACTTATTATTTTGATGAGTTACAGTACATGCCATTTCACCCTTCAGAAGCTGTGCATTTAGTTTAGTTTCAGAGTACATTCTAGTCTAAATCCCAGATCTCTCACTAATAAACACTAAAATATGCTTAATGTACTCAGTATGTATGTTTCTGCAGTTAGAAACAGAAGTATTCCTGCCATATTCCAGAAGTATTGGACCTGAATACTGAGTAACACTTTCAATTCTGCTGTGAGTCACTAATGTGTGCTGCAGCTGACCCATGAACTGCTTCCAAGTTCTGTACCTGAGAGCCACGACATTTCACAGACACCAGCTCTGAATTTCCTCTGATTTAAGTTATTAATCTTGATTTGTTTTAACATAAAGCACAATGTTAGAAATAAGCTACCTTTGAACAATTTTGTAGAAGGTTAAATAGTGTAAATAAATCTGTATTTTTAGGACAACAGCATTACATCATCAGAAACCATTCTGACTAATAAAAAGCTATTAGTCTACCAAAACTGTAATGAGATCATGATTAATAAACACCCCTGAAAGGTCTGCATCAAAGTCAAGGCTTTTCTGTGATAAATGTAAACATGCAGACCTTACTTTGCCAAAAGCTGTGTGTTCCAGTTATCCAGCTCTACTGATTGATTTGTTCATTAGACTAATAAATAATTTATCACCTTGAAGAGGACAATTTGTTATACAGATAGCATGAACAAGTAATTTTAAGCAGCCAAATCTTTAGAAGAATTAGCAGTATTAACAGTGCCATGAAGTCTGATGTCATGAAGGTGCAGAATCCAGACCAGCATAAAAACAATGAAATTGTTATAAAAACAGGTAATTTCACATAGCTTCTAAGCAATTGCCCATGGGTATTCACAGTGCAGCTTTATCAGAAATCTCATGTGTCATATTATCTTTAGGTCCTTTTAACTATCCTGCCCTAGGAATTATAGTAAACTATGAGCTTTCTTAAAAATAGAAACAGAAATAAATTACAGTTTGTAATACACCCTATTTTCTAAATTAAGGAGAAAGTCTGTAAGATTTACAGTATTGATTATTTTATTCTATGATTTTCTTTCCTAAATACCTATATGATTTTTCCTTGCAACAAGTGATGGAAAAAAATCATGTACAAATCAGGCAGAGGGGGTCTTTCCTTCAAGTGTAGGAACTATCATTGCAAAAACTACATTGTAACTCACTCTCTAGAATTTCTTATGCATTTAAAGTTTAAAAAGGTGGAGATAAGTACAGTTGTATCATGGCAACACATTAGGGGATAAATTAGGCACAATTAATCATCACAATTTCCCCTAACAGGAACAAAAGATATTATTATTTTTTATTATTATTATATCAATTTTATAGCTTCTTTTGTAAAACTTTAAATGGATATAATAGTCCCTTTGTTTAAGATGGAAAAAAGCCTACAAATAAGTGTCTTTGTAATTAAATGTGTAATGGGTCTAAGAAAAATGATTGTTCAACTTCATTCATAAAATTGATAGCACCACAGCCTAAAGCCATTTAGCCAAGTTTTCTCCCTCAACCATGCACAAGAACAGAGATGTTTTATTTTCCTTTTCTTTTTGTTACAATATTTGATTTTATTTCCCCTAGCAATAAAAATGCACTGAAGATTGGGTACTCCACTGCAAGACAGGAATCTAGGAGCATTTAGAGAATGACCTGCTGCGTTTCATCCACAGTGAAAGTTCTTGCTTTCTTGGGAATTAATATCTACAACACCAAGCATGTCACCAGTCTTGGAATACCAGCAGTCTAGTCTCAGTCTAGTTCAAAATAACAAACCAGACACATTTTTTGTCATCACTTGCACCCTACTTTCCTGAATCTATCAGATATTTGCTCGAAGCAATGTCTCTGTAAAGCATTATACTGTGTTGCACATTGCAACACCTGTGACTATAAGACTGTGATGATCAAAGATTGTGTTCTTTGAGACCCCTGATTTTTTTCTTCTTTGTTTTTCGCCCTGAATCACAGATCTGGCTTGGGGAAGCAAGGGGTGGTGAATACTGCCCTTTCTGCTTTTTCTGTCATTATCCTAGAATCTGATCTGCAGGTTCAAGTGCAGTGTATTCCTTTCTGTTGTTGAGGTTATTGTTGATGAGATTGTTGTTGCTTACTCAAAACAGCAGCAGGGTGATTCAAAACTGGGATGCTTCATACAGATATTTCATATTGTCATTTATATGACTTCTACTTTCATTCAGGGAGATTCACAAAGGCAATGTCTCAAAAGAAGATGCTGTAGCAGTATGATTTGGATAGGATCCAAAAAACTTCAGGAGAAATCTAGAGAAGCTAGATGGTAGTGCAGAAGCTGATAGTCTCCTTCAGATCCAATGGAAACTTCAGGGAACTAAATCCCTGCCTTCTGATACAGGGTGAGGTAACTTGTATCTGGTAGAATTATTCCAGAAACTTTATAATGCAGGGAACCATTGTTATCCAAACCAAAGCTAAGACACTTCTTCCTCTCTAGTGAAAAATGTGGCCTCCTGGGATGATGAATCCTATTGGCTTCTATGAACTTCCATTGACTCTGAGTGCCACTAGGCAGATATGCTACCCTAGGCAGGATAAGATAAAGGAAAACATATTTAGCATCGATATTGAAAAAAACCCAAAACACCTATTTTATGTTGAATTTTCTCTGATGTGCTTTAATTAACTAAATATAAAAGTTAACATTATTCCCATTATGAAAAAAACATTTAATTTAAAAAAAATTAATTTAAAAAAATTTAATGAAACTGTGTTTGCCTGGTGGATGTCTTCCATTTCATTTCCATATACTACTCCTAAGTTGTTAGAGAGAGAGAGAGAGAGAGGAAGAGAGAGAGAGAGATCTTTATATCCAAGGGATGTGGCCATGGAATGAGCAGAACAAATTAAACTCTGAACAAAGGTTTCCTCCAAATAAGCTATAGCACAAGCAGTAACCAACAAGAAATGGGATAAGAGCTGATAAGAAGAAAGCTTGCTTTATTGATTTTTTTCCTCTGCCCCCAATTAGGTTAGGTAGATTCTATTCATCTGCTGACTTAAATAGATATGAATGTGAACTCTCTAAGGTATTCCTAAGAAGTTTTCAGTAACAATGTTTCCATATCACTGCACTAAGAGGGTTTGGAGGTAGCTGACAGCTGCGGGTATATAAATTAAATGGAATATTATTGATGTATTTGAAAAAAAAGCAAAACAAAACAAAACAAAACCAAGCCAACACAGTTTTCATCAAATTTCAGCTTTCAAAAATAGTTCAGTGGTGTGAAAAGCAACATTGTTTCATATTTTATAGCTCCAGATTTGTGAAAACATTACTCTTTGTAGCTCTACAGTAAAATAAAATTACAGTAAAGTAAAAATACTTGCCTTTAGAGTGATCCACATGTTGTGTTCACAATATCTTATCTACACAACCAATGTCTCAAAACTTGTCTCTCCACAATTAGGATTTTTTTAATGAACATGTGAACTTGTCCCTGAACCCAAGTGGGCAGCTATCCATGACAAAATTATTATAGCCAGCTCTGGAAATAGGAGAACCTGATAAATAAAGTCCTGATCCTAAAAGGGATGGTTGAGAAGCAGAAAGCATTTGTGCTTTTTGGAAAGTTTCTACAGAATGAGGTTTTAATTTTCTCTTGTGGTAAGGAAGCTCAATCAGAGCCATGTTTCTTGTTGAATTTAGCAGAATTTGGTGCTTGGAGAAGTGTCCCATATCAAATGGCTTTGCAGTGAGAAAGGATAAGTCACTGTTTCTGTATGCAAGATGATAGGCACTTTAGATGCCTCTGAGCAGCAGAAAGAGGCAAAATCCTTCTCTCAGCCCTTCCAAATTGTGTGTGAATTCAGCTCTGAGAGGGCTGACTTGGTTGACACTGAGAGAAGATGGTGAGCTGGGGAAGACAGCTCAGTGAAACTCACCGTGGTCTGGAAGATGGAGGTTTGTGGTCAGCTGTGATTGCTTGGTGAAGTAACACAGACAGTGGAGGTGGGACAGTTTTCTCCTGAACCCCTCCGGTCATCATATTCCAGTATAACTGAATTAGAGAGGAAGAGAAAGGTCTGAACACTGTCCTTGGTCAGGACTGAAATGAAAATCCCAGTGAAAGGCATTATGAGCCATCGAAAAATGAAAGGGCAGCATTTCAGAAGTGTGGTCATGAGAACTTTGTCACCAGGACTTAAGAGAAATGTCACTAGATTAAATTAACCCCTTGCATTCTGCATGGAAGAGGGCAGGCTTGGTCAGAACTGCTCATTATCTGCTGAATTTCTCTGGAGAAAAGGGAGGATGAGAAGAATCATTTTAGGGAACACCAGCCCTGACCTGCTAATCTACCAGCTTCCTTTGTTTTACATAACTGCATTACTTCTGCTGAGGGGCCCCTCATCTCTGCTCTGTTCAGGCTGTAGGGGTGGCTGAAATGCCATCTGTAACATGGATTGTCTCTTGCTTTTCTGTGTGATGAGTATTGAACCAAAAGAAGGCCTCTTCAGTTATCCTCTGTAATATCTTTGAATAACCTACTAATAACAACAACGTGATAGCAATAGATGCAGCATTTACTCTTTCACAGACAGAACAGCTAACTACAGCAACCTGATTTGCATTACAAACCATTCCAGTTTGCAACAGACAGCTCTCGTGCTGTCATTTCACTGACACTGGTTGTGTAACTAATGTAACTTAAAATACTTGCTTGCTTACTTCGCATCCACTTACACGGGCCAATGAGTGCTCTGTTTATTTATTTTGCAGGAATTTTTAGCATCAAGAATAAAGGGGATTTTTTTCCTTTGGTTTGGGTCAGGCTTTGGGTCTTGTAAAAGGCTGTGCATTTATTCTGCATGCTTGCTAAATTAATTTTGAAAGCGAGGATATACTATTATTACAGCAAGTTTGCTGGTAAAATGTGATAAGGAGAATGCTGCTCTTCCAGCTGTCTGCCAACGACTCTGGACAGTAAGAACATGCCCAATGGTATGTTGCAGAGGCTTAGCAAAAAAAAAAAAAAGGTTTTGTTTTTTCAGAAATATTTGTTTTGACTCAGCGGTTTACACAGCTTGTGGGAATGAAAGCACAAAGGTTACATTACTTGATGTTCTTCCATCTCTCATACATGCTCAAAGCTCCTTCCCTGTTCTTTTCTCAGGAGGCAGTAATAATAGACACCCAAAGAGTATCTATTATAATGATAAAACAATACATTTCATTTAACATATTTAGTTTTTTAAGTGTTGGGTTTTTTGGTTTTTTTTTTCTTTTGCTGTATTGCAATCATGCCTATTAGAAATAGATTGCACTGTAATTATGTTTAGATTTACCAACCAATTCCATTGAATAGGAGACCATGGAGGTCACTGCACTGCAACCTCTGGGTATTGCAGACATTTTAAACATCTGGCACTGCATTATTAGAACTGTCACATAGAACTAGAGAGCTTTGAATACCTATTATCATTCATGCAGGTTACGGCTGATGAGATGAGATGTGAGTGGGTTTAGAGTGATGCTTCTCTTTTCTCTTTCCTTTTTTTTTTTTTTTCTGAAAGAATACAGCACATAAACATTGTGTACTTTTCCTGTCAATAAAAATTTGAAATTAGACAGGCTTAGAACATAAGATGTTTGATCCCTTACTATAAATTGTACACCATGAGTTATTTGCTGGGATTTTCTAAGCTGATTCAATATATACCAAAAATGCATAAAGCATTTGGATTAAAACCAGCTTTTCTTTCCTTTCTTGATTGCACAGATTTTCATACCCCCAAAAGATTCCTTTCCTATTTGGAGTATAGAAGCTTTTACATGTGTGTGTGTATGTATATTTTCTTCTTCTTTGTGTGGTTTCTTCTTCATTTAATATATGGTTTCTTATTCTTCTTATATATATATGTATTATTTTTTAAATAAACTTTCATGGACTCCACAATGTTTAATTACTGTTGACTTAAAAACTGTTTCCAGCTTCAGAATTTTTGGCTCTCTTTCAGAGAAGTTCTTAAATATGTGTTTAATTTTATATCAGATTGTAGATTCCAAACCTACTAGTATAGCCCAGAGAACCTGCAAATAGTCCCTTAAGTTAGGACTTTTAAGAGCAGCTAGAGAGAACAAAACCTTGAAAAGTGTCTATGGCAAATGTGAAGATCACAGGTCTCCATTCCTAAGAGAAATAAATGGATGAAAATTGAATACTAAATTCTAAAACAATTTAATTAACACCATTTTCATTTAGCTTGGTCGTGTTCCTCCATTAGAGACGTATTAGAGCCAATTGTAATTCTGAAATGAATTTTTACTTACTTACTCTAGTTCTGGGAAAAACTTATCTTTAGCCACCGTTCCAGCCTTTATTTCAGGGTTCAGTTTTGCATAGAAGGATGTACAGTTTGGAGGTAGTGGACATTTTATGACATTCTGCATAGGGCAGTTTACCTGAGAATTTCTGGGAGAGGATTACCTCCCCAGAAATAAGGGACGGTAATGTACACATGGAAGATCAAAGGAAACAAAAGAAATTAAGAAATAAGATATAAAAATGATAGAAAAAATCATATAATAGAACCATAAAATGGTTTGGGTTGAAATGGACCTTAAAGACTAGTTCCAACCCTACTGCCGTGAACAGGGACACCTTCCATTAGACCAGGTTGCTCAGAGCCCCACCCAACCTGGCCTTGTGCATCTATATTCAAAGAAAAGCATATCCATCAATTTACTTGTGTTTTGAGGTTTATTTAATTTGTTTTGTTTTATAAAAACATGTTTGCTGAAACTTCTAGTTAGTCTGAACTCTTACTATGAGTCTAAATGGTTTAGATCCATGCCGGTGAAGGAACAGAGTTCAGTACAAAACACTGAATTTTTATGTCCTATCTTCACTTTCAAATATTTCTAAATATTTTTAATCAACATGAAATATGTCATAAAATGTCTGCAACAGTTTTTTGAGGGGTAAGGAGAGGTAAAAGCAAAGAAAGCAAACCAACCCTCTTGTCTAGCCCACACCTTTTGTCCTATACATTAGAGAACACAACACAAAAATGCCCAACCTTTTTTACAGTGGAAGAAAAAAAAACACAGATTAGTCTATCTAAAAGTTATAGATATTACAGAGCTACCTACCAGACCACAGTGTGGCTTTATGGTTATTGTATAAAGCTGGCACAGGCTTGTGACAGATAAAGGACCACAAGATCAAGGACCAGCAATTTATTGCCAAATCCAGAAGAAAAAAACAGAGAACAGGAATGCTTGAAAAACAGTTCATTGTGTTATATCTGCAACAAATTATCTGCTATTGGGTCTTATTCACAGCTCAGTAAAATCACTGGTACAGGGCTTGCAGTCAATACTGTCCTCTCCACTTAGTTTTCATATTATACTGTATCAAGAGCTGGAATACAGTTTGCTGAATGCAGCACAAGATTCCTAGGCCAGGAAAAGATATTTTATTCCATTTATGTAAGATTTAAAAAGTGTATTTTCTGTTAAAATATCTCTGGTGAGATTTCAAAAGCCAGCACTCACAGGCTCACTTATTTCTTGCAGGCCAAAAGGGATCATGAAAAGAATAAACATGGTCAGAAATGAACGGTCCATCCCCTGCACAGATGTACAAGGTGATCAGAGAGTGCAGGAGCAGACAGGGCAAGACAGATAGGTAAAGCATCCTGGTAAAGAAAAGAAACACATCATTAAGCGTAGGTCATGCTGCAGACTTCTTGATTCACAAAGTGGGCAGAAATTGTCATCTAGAATGTGCCTCTTGAGTGCTGTTAGCAAACAAAGTCTGTTATGTTGAAGTACTAAGCCCCTGTGAGGTGGTGTGTGGGTGCTCCTGGGGTTTTAAACTGTAAATTACAGGGGCATACTAAGCTGGTGTGTGTCTACACAGGTAGTTTCACTTAATTTAACTGTCAATCTAAATCATTTTAACATCATCCCTGAAGTTAAACCATTCATTCTTGGCAGCCTGCCTTTAAGACCTAGTTTTGCAATGAGTCCCTGATGGATGTTGGTTGAAGCTAATGGGGCTGTATATGGTTGTGGAATAGCAATTGCATAAAATTCATTAAAGGGCTGGGACTTATTTGGGTAAGACCAACTCTGATACCTATGCTTATTGGGAGTTCTTTGCATAATAGTTGTTCCTCTTGACTTCAGTGGGACTATCTATGGGTTAAAGTATAGCTCAGCAAGAATTTGGTTACATGCAGGTGAAGATGTTTTTTACCTTGCCAATGTTTCTCATCCCATCGAAATCAAGGTGACTATTGATGACCGTGGGTTACTTTAATGATGAAGAGTTTGCAGGAGGGGGATATTCTTTTGCCACGGGAATATCAGACATTTGCTTTTAGAGTCTCAGAAAGTCAACCATGGAGAAAAGAAAAGTTAGAGAGAGAATGTTTTTTTTTTTTTTTAATGCTCTATCGCGTACTTTGGCAATATTCCTAGAAAAACTGGGAATAATTCCTTATGATATTCATTTCTGGGTTAGAGAAAACAATTATTATTCTGCAGATGAAAAAGTCAAAAAAAGCAGCTCCTAGTCATCTACACTTGCATTTTGGAGAGGAAGATGCCACTGGTCAGAAATACTCACAGTTTATGGCATAAATGCCATAAAAACTTCATAAAATTTGGATCTGGACACAAAGGTTTATACTTTCCTGTCCAGGTGCAAAAAAATACAGCTGAGCTGATTATTGCCAATACCCAAACTACCCATTTTAAGAAGCTAACAGATTACACACAGCAGCACAATGAAATAAATGGAATTACTTATGTAAGTGCTGTCTTGCATAAAACCTGTAAAACTCAATCTTGCCATGATTTCTTCACTATCGTTGCTGTGTAGTGTTAACTGGTGAGTCAGGTCTGTCTCTGAGAGGTAATAAAATATTCCAGTGGGGAAAGAGAGGACAGCTGTCCATGGAGGAAAAGAGTGCTCTGTTTCAAACTATTTTGTTGTCACCCAGATTTCAGCTCAGCTGCTTGTTCAGTTGGTTAAATCGTATGAGTGATAGAAATTAAAAATATATATATATAAGATGAATACAAATAGCTATGAGAACATGCACTCATAATGCATTTGTATTAGACCATTAGACATGGATACATTAAGTCTCTCACCTTTAAATTTTGCATTTCAGCTCTTTTTAGGAGGCAGAGATGTCAGAATTTACTTAACTGAGATATATTCTGCTCTCATTCCTGTTGGAAAGAAAAATCAGAGAAATCACATTGAATTCAGTGGAATTATTCTAGATTTACCTTAAATAAGATAATTCTTTCCACACTCTACAAAGCAACCTGGATATAAGCGGACCATCTTCATGACAGATGATCTAATCCTCCTATCTGTGGTGGGTGTACAAAGAAAGTTGATTCAGGGGATGAATAGCTCCAGAACTAAGGATTTTCTGCCTTTGAGAAAGAGGAAGTAAATCCATGTACTTTAATCTCATTGAACTTTATTCTTTGATTTTCCACCAGTTCATAAAGGTACTGGAAAGTATCAGAATGTCTGTTCTGCATAAAGCTGGAAAACTCTGTCTCTCACAAATACTTTTATTTATCACCACACAAAGCCTGTTTAATAACATGTATGGCTGTAAGAATCCAAATCTTCTGGATTCTATAAGCTTTTATGTATATTAAAGAAATCTTTCTGTAAAAGGAGGATACATTTTCACAACACAGTGAAAGATTTAAAGTATCTGAGTCCCAATAAGAAGTCATTTAACACTTTAGAAAACTTACTCCTTCATCATGCCATGAAAATTAATCACAGCATCCATATTCAAATTGTATCCTGAAGTTAGTTGATAATACAAAGGCAAAAGAAAGACAAAGGGGTGATCTTTGAATCCTGAATGCATTTACACAAGAAAATAAGATGATATTTCACAAACACCTTCAGCTAATAAAGCACACATAGAGGAGAAATTATTAAATTGAAACAGTATCAGGCCTGAAGTAGGAGTATCAACACAGAAATTCATCATGGGAATTAATTTTGTTGTATAAAGAAACAGAAGGATGAAACATCAAATTGAATCGCCTACTCCTTTTCCTGTAAGAGCAGGGGAAGATGGCAATGCATTATACAATTATTATTATGGCATTCAAGGCATCTCCGTTCTTTGCCTTACCTCTGCTGCAGGCTTTCAGAAAAATCAATGATTTTGTCACTGGACTTCAGTTCTGCATCTGTAAAACCATAATAATTGCCTAGTTCTTGTCTAATTGGGCTACACAGGTGTAAAAGGAAGGACAGTAAGGTTCTTATCTCCCTCAGAACTTTTGAGTACTCCTGTAATAAAAATATGAAGAAACATTGTCATACCCCCATTTTATCTGGGGAGAGGAAAAGAATTTCCAAACAGCTGAGCTGCCATTGTTTGTCCTGTTCTGATTGCCTATCTTTGCTAGACCATGCACTTTACTATTGGCTCTGTACAAACCTTCTGGTCTTTTTTTTGCCCATTTGGACACATAACCACCTCTTCTGTGTTTGATGTTAGTATTTGAACTTGATTCCATGTTAAGCCTGTTTATTCATCTTACATATCAAATGACAAAAAAGCCAAAAACTTTAGCAGGTGGAAGGTTTTCTTGTGTATTTTCTGACTTTCCAGGATACTGATTTCAGAAAGGCAGGAAATACAGGATATCTGTCTTTTCTGGGGCTGTCCATAGCAAATGGGAATTATCTGCAAATGCTTCAGAGGTAAACACCTTGTTAGATACAACTGTACTGAACGAATGTAGCTGTACTGATCCAGTGATTAGTTGGAACAGATTGACAGAGCCGTGCTTATAATAAAAGAAAAAAAAAATCTGGGAGAACTGCAGGAGAGAGGGTGTAGGGAAAAGTGAAAGAAAGGTGCATGTTCACTCTGAAATACCTGGTAGCCCTTATTTCATGCTCTGTTGAGTAGGTTGTGGCAGTAAAAAGGTAGGAAAGTTTTCCTGTGTGAGGAACTGTGTGAAGTTGTTTACCCATAATTCACAGGATGACAAACACCCTGAGTCTGCATTTCTTCTTTTCAAAGCTACTAATTTAGGTTACTTTCTGAAAATTCTTGATTCTAGTTGTACAGGATCTGAGGAGAATTCTGCATAACTTTCCGTGTAAAATGTACGACATACGCCCTCCAAATCTCATCACACATCCAGGGGTTTGAAAGGACACTCAGATGCCACTAATGGAACAGTTACCTTGCCTTTGCCATACACTGGAACACAAATTGAAACAGTTCATATCCTTTGTTAGACATATTCAGTCACATGGATCCTGGCATTCACAAGGTAGCATGCCAGCATGCCTCCATACACACACAGGCTGAAGGACAAACGCAATGTAATAGTTACTTTTCTACCTTTAATCTAAATGTGTCCTCATTCCATTCTGAGTCCTCCCAATGCTTTTTCTTTCCCATGCTGCTCGCTTCCTTCTCAGCCAGCTCTTGCACAGGTAACTTATCTCCTTTATAAAATTTGTTGGTCCTTTTCACTTCTGAATTTTACCCAACATTGGTCAGATGATATTTTATTCTACCTGTAGGCAGTAGCACAATGCCTTTTCTCTTCAGTGAATGCTGAGAATCCACAACTTCTGTGTGTCACTGACTGGAGATAAGTACAGCTTCCCCAGAACCATCCTGGTGATATAAAACACAGCATGGGAGCCCCTTCAATCTGTCTTTTCACAGTGCAATTAGTCTGACAGGTAAGGTTAAAGGCTTGTGGTGTATCAAGCATAATCAACAGTAACAGACTTGTCAGCATTGAGTAAATTCAGTTTTCAACTGCAGGGAAGAGTTCTTCATAGATATATCTTCTAAAGTTGGACTAAAAAAGAAATCTGCTTAAATTATAATAGAATATGTGTAGGCTACAACTGTCTAGAGGATATAGGACTTATGTATTGTTTCAGGTTATAAGGTTTCTGACTTTATTAATTAATGCATATAGAAATTGGTTTTTAGTATTTACATTTTGGGATTTTTTTTTTATTATTTCTTCAGTATGTGCAGATTAAGTCTCTTGTCCGTGCAAGTAAAAGACTTCTCATACTGTAAGTCAGTTTAAGTAAGTGTTGCATATTTTGTGTCTATTTTCCTTGCTCTGATTTTCTCTTCTAATGAGACCTGGTTAGAGATCTCAAGAAAGAATAGGAGGAGTAGGAGTATGAAAGAAAGAGTGAGAATGATGATTCCTAACAGTATAATTACAAATGTCTTCTTGTAGGAGGAACCTGTCTTCCCTTTGATTTCACGGATGGTTGGGAATTTCCATTTGAGGTTATAGGAACAAATGTGCTGGCTTGTCCAAAAATGTCTATTTCTCTCGACAAGGGCTTTGTCCTAGAANAGGGCCGGGCTGGCCTGTGACCTGCACTCAGGGCAGAAGAAAAAAAAAAAAAATAAAAAAATTCCCAAGATTCTATTTTTGGCTGCCATTTTAAGCCATTAAAGATGATCTATCTTGCACCTTTTATGCAGTATGGCTATTATTTATACATGAAAGAAAATTGTACAGGACTTGCATGGAGGGGGGGGGGGACTTTAACTTTCTTTCCTCTTGTGATTTAGGTCAGTTCTCTCGGCCTTTTCTTCAAAGTTCTTTGCTCATGTTGTGAAATCTTATGCCCTGACCCAGACCCCACTGAAGTAGAGAAATTCATGCTACCAATACTTTGTTTTGTACCTAAGAATGTATGTTAGGTTAGGATCATTCTGTCATTTCTCCAAACCCTTAGTGCTGTGCACTACAAAGTAGAAATGTACCAACCCTTTCTTTCTCTGATGAGGCAACAGTGTGTTTATTAAAAACTTTTCCTCTCTTTCCTGTACATAATTAATTGCTTTTACTTAGAGTGTAGGTGGCTTAAATTGATATTTGAGAGCAAGTTTATTAGAACTCCCTGAGATGCTTAAATAACAGCTAGATCACTTCTAGAAGGAAGCTGCTTGGTAAAAATTTAATACTTGAAAACAGTCAGAATAGCCCTTTGTTTCTTCCTCTTTTAGACTTGCTTTCCATAGGTTTGCAAATTGCAATCAAGCCAAACAAAACAGAACTGAGAATCCTTCTAGAAATGACTAGAGGCTCTAATTAGCATTGACATTAGATGGTTTCTTGTACACAAAAATTTTCAACACTAGTTTTTGAGCAGTTAGATACATTTACAAGCTCCCCTTGCTTGTAGATGAAAGAAGACTGGAAGCTGATTGCAGAGTATAAAACATGTCCTATTTTGTTTAAATCTCCTGGGTAGTGTCACATTGGGACATTTTCATAGGATATACAAATATCACTGAACAGGGATTCCTATTTTGTAGTTGTCTTCCTAAATTTTGTTTCCTTTGTTTACAAATGGTCCCTTTGGCTTAACTTCCATTACGATTTGCATTACTGCCTGCAAGAAAAACGTTCAGCACTGAGAAGCTACTGGCTCTACAGCTGAACATCTTCACATAAAAATACCTAAAGTGATCCTCTGCTGAGTCACACAGAGCAATGATTCAGTCCATCAAGTGCTTGCAGATTCCTCTTCATCCATACAAACAGCAACATTTGCTTTAGGCAGCGCTGTTAATGCCTTATTGCAGTCACTACAGTCACTTCTTCAGTTTCATATAAAAATCAAAAGATTTTTTAGAACACTGCAAGTAATGATTCTAGTAGCTTCCAAGTGCTCAGCCTCTTTCTAGAACTCAAAATGTTTGTAGGCACTATCATTTCAAACCAAAAAGTCCTTACGTTGCATTTAAGATAAAAACCAAATACAAAACCAACCAACCAACCAACCAATCAAAAACAACAACAACAACAAAAAGCAAAAATAAACCCCAAGAAAACAAACAGAACACAAAAACCTAAATCAAAAAAAAAAAGGCCAAACAAACCAAATAATAATAAAAAACCACCCAAAACCCAACAACTAAAACCCAAAAAACCAACCCATTTCTTTAGGTAGGTATTATATATTCATATAAAGTCAAAAACAGGCAAGAATTGATTATAAAGACGCTGGAGAGAATCAGAAGTTCAGAGAGAAAATGCAAAGAAATTTAATGACTTGTCCAATATCATATAACAGACTAGTAGCAGAACTGGCAGCAGCATCTAGCTCCATGCCTCTAACCAGTCTGACTTCTAGACCAGCAGAGCCAACTATAGATTGAAAGCTAAATTTAAAAAATATGTAGTGAATCAGGGAGTCATAAACTTCCTAAGTAAAAAGAGCAGCGGTAGGGCTAATGTTCTGCTGTTCTCTTTGTTATTAATTCTTACTGGAATTAATAAATATTAATTCTGACTGGAATAAATAAATTAATAAATATTAATTCTGTCTGGAAGCTGTCCATTTGAAAATGCTGGGAGTACAGTTTTTGTTGTTGGTGTTGTTTTTTGGTTTTTTTTTTTAATATCAGATCAGCTGTACAAAAAGTCATAGCAAATCTGAGACTTAATCAGGAAAACAGTGTCACACACCTCTGTCTTAACAATACTTATTGTTTTAAGCCCTAATTACTTAAATTGATTAACTGGATGTGTAGTGTCTTGACAAGTTCACCTGCATTTTTTTTTCAATAATTCCACAGAAGCAAGATCTTCAATATTGTCTGATTACAGTATTTCGACTGTGACCAGAAAGGACTAAGGTTATTTCCTTTCATTTTGACCTTCAGCTGGGTTTTAACCTGAAGTTATGACAACACTGACAAATGTGGTAACAGATTCTGATGTGCAAATAATAGAAGCAACAGGGTTTAAGCAAAGCATGTATTTCTCAGCAATCTCACTCTCTGCAAACTGGTGATGGATATATAGCCATAGTATTGTCCACTGAAGAGTCAACTATTTTATTAGTACTTTTTCCCCCACTTTCTTGTTATGATATAAGCAATTTGATCTTTCTCTTCGCCATAGATTCCATTGTGGTTTTCATGTATAGGTAAGCATACATGGATTTATGCATATTTCTCTCAAGTGACAGTTACTTCTGTCCCAGATCCCTAATGTATAATTCAGAGTTATCAAAGTGCTTTAATTTACACTTTAAAAATACAAATATAAAACCAACAAGAAACATGCTTTTGCACACTGTCTGAAATGCTGCCCTGGATCTTTACCATTAATCCCCTTGCTATGTCTTTCTGCTGCAGTGTTATCTCAATAGCTCAGAGTGAAGTGGGAAGAGTCTCAACTATTTTGTAGAGAAAGAACTGGTCTGCCTGTATCTCATATGTGTCAGACACAAGCTATAGGTCTTATCCATCCCCAGCTCAGTCCATGGCCAATATTCATGTAATTAGCCTTAACACTTTTCAGCCAGTCTGAACTGAATGAGGTTGCCAGGGTGCAGAATGAAATTACGCAGTCTTCTTCTGCTTTGAGCAGGAAGAATAGGGCACATAGAATTTAGCATGTATAAATCAGCAAGAATGATGCACCTAAAATGTGGTTTGAAAAGGGCAGCAGCCTCTTAAAAAGCTTTGGAAGCTAACTTTTACCTTTGAAGGGAGGTTTGGAAGTTGAAATTCAGCTTGTGGTATCATTAGGATCATTACTGTACCCATTATCTTTCTTTCTTTTCTTCCCATATATATAAAAGGCTCAATAAGTCACCAGCAATGTGGCCAATATTGAAAATACTCCCCAAAGCTGAAGAAATGTACACATTCTTTATTATTAGGAGATTTTGTTTATTCTTGAAGACCCATTTTTTCATATTACATGTCCACAGGTTTTACTTGAATTGGCATATATCTTGAAAAATTATCTTGTTTATAAAGTTGTACAATAAACCTGTAGTACTATTTAAATTTCAACTGCAACACTGCATTGAATTGATTTTTTCCTCTTGTGAAAGCAGATGGTTCCCACAAAACTAATAGGAATTATTTCTATGCAGTATCTCATCAGTCACTTAATGAAAATATAATCACAAACTATACTACAAGGGAAGTATTTAATGAGTTGGATATGACAAAGCCTGTATTATATCACAATATAAAAATCTAGAGGTGTTGGCAGCCATAAGCTACTTGGCTTGTTAAGTCCATGTAAAATGTAAAATACAACTGAAATTGGCTTTATGCATTTATTTTTTAAGGAATTTATTTTCATTTTTAAAAAGAAAAAAACAAAAACCCACTTTTATGAAGTTCTTTGAGATCTACTTATTGAGCTCAAACAGTACTAAATTTTTTCATTCAATTTAAAAAATACAAGTACAGACCCTAAAAGCTAAATGTGGTAACTTTTAGGGAGGAAGTTTTTGGGTTTTTTTGTTTTGATT
The DNA here is from genome assembly GCA_013397555.1 of Urocynchramus pylzowi. Taxonomy (NCBI): domain Eukaryota; kingdom Metazoa; phylum Chordata; class Aves; order Passeriformes; family Fringillidae; genus Urocynchramus; species Urocynchramus pylzowi. The sequence goes on along the minus strand of VZRH01002290.1, from coordinate 405,796 downwards.
TAGGTCACACACTTCAGATAATTTTTCTTCCTATTTCTTTTTTTAGCTACCATCAGTTCAATTTTAATTTGTCTACCTATCTAGTCATTACTGCTAGAAAGAACTTTTTTAGATTTATACATAGCTGATAAGGTCTCAGTAGCCCTGATGGACCCTGATGTTCCTTTTACACTGGAAATTAACTAATATTAACAATGGCCTGCTAAGCTTAAATCCTTCTCCCTGAATATAGAATTTTAATTCAAAAAGGAAGGTATTTCAACTATAGAGAATTGGTTAATTTATAAACATGAAAAGAATGCATCGTAGACTAATTCACATTTTGAAGGCAATCAAGTTATTGTGTTTATTTTAGTTAATATTAATTCTATTCAACTTCTAAACGATAGCTTAAGACCCTTCCTTGTGAAAAAAACAGTTAGTTAAGGTTCTCAGGAGCCCAGAAATCTGTGCTATTTAGTCATACACATAGGGTTAAGCATTTACTTCAGTGATCCTGCTAGTCTGGGATCTTAGGAAAGACTGCACAATAAACCTACAGGTAGTCTGTCCTGCCTGTTCAGCTATGATTCTGTTCATACTTTAATATGTTTCAAAGAACTTTTAATGCTTCTTTATTTATTTTTTTTTTTGCATCTTCCATACTTCACTAATAAGTCTAGAGCTTTCCTATAATTATTTAAATGAAGTTTTGCAGTAAATCATGATGCAACCTACAACATATCCCCAACTGCTAGCTCAATTCCTTAGCAAAAGCATCCAATCAGTTAATCCTAGAAGATTAATTTTCCTTTCCTCTTAGAATGCAAGATTCATTAATGACTTAGAAACTTTCGGTTAATTAGTTGAATGATGGTCATCCATATCTATCGCCAGTGGCAGACAGCTGGAGTAGTTAAGTCCAGGAAAATAAATTCACTCTCAACACCAAAGTATTAATCAGCTCAGGAAGGCTTGTTGAGGTCACACCACATGGGTGTGAAATAGAAACATCCTAGAGTTTGTCTAATTGATGGTTTGATTTACAGAATGGAATTCATAGCTTTAATGATGGGCAGTAACCTCACATGACAATATTATTTCTGGTAAATTTGCAGCATTTACTTACTTATTTTTGGGTGAAGGAAACAAGGATGTGCATGCTGATACTTTCACACTGTCTGCTGCCTACAGAGAGTCATATTTCAGAAGAGTGCACACTGCCTTTGGATGAGTGCTCCCCATAGCAGTATGCACACAAGCAGAGAGTGGGGATTTATGCACAGAAATGTCACTAAGAGCAGCAGGAAAACTCAATGCGGAAACTCTGCAAAATGGACCTTTTTCAAAAATTTATTGCTTGTATGCCAATTTATTATTTATTCTTTTTGTTTATTCCAAAGGTTTTTAAGAGCTAAAGAAGCTTCAGTCCAGTAGTTGGTAGACTTGATAGCAAACATTGTTAATTAAAATTTTTCTGAGATATCAAAGCTTGTTAGATTTCAGGATGATCAGAACAACCTAGATTTAATAACTTTGCAATTTTAAACAAATGTATTGATCTTTTCACAGCTCTGCATAGTAGCTTTATTCTTGTGAGCAAAGAGTTATCAATGTGCAATTAAATTACATTTCTTGATATGTATATGTTGATACAACTACTTTCACAAATACTTCAGTGACCACAAATTTAGCATGACCTATAAATTTAGTTTAATCTTTAGCCACTAACTGTGCTTACCTGAAAAAGAAGACATGTGGGTGAATTACTTCTTAAAATTAGCAACTCCTTCTTGTGAAGCAAAAAAGAAACTGATATCTGTGGAGAATAATTGTACCAAGGAGTATATCTTATGTAAGTCTGCTCATCTGAGCAAATTAAAACGATTGAAACATGAAATCTGTTTTTCTTCTGGCATGCTTACTAGGGTAAGGAAAATACATTAAATTCTTAAACAAGCTCTAGCTTTTCATGTACCTTACCATGTTCTGTTGTGATCCCCATTAGCTATTGTTATTGGAAATTGAAAAAGGAGCATGGTAACATGACAAACAAATAAGATTAGATGTATTTTTGGTTTTTGCCATGCACTATTTAACAGTCCACCTAAATATTTAAATGGTCTGGCTATCAAACACATTGTATCAGACAGTGTGAATACTCTTTATTAAAATCAAGCTTTCCAGTTTGCCAGCTGAAATAAACTCTGTTTTTCACACAACAAGGATTCATAAGAACACAAGACTAAGAAATAATTTAACTCCTTCAGAACAGGAAGAAGAAATAAAATTGCAAATATTTTTCATCAGTAACTCTGGAAATTAATATTTATTATTAAATTTTATAAGCAACTTTTTCATTGTTAAACTAATTTGAGCCTAAATCCACAAAAATAATAAAAAATTGACTCTTAATTCTGTGCTTTACTAATGATGGATAATCATATATCTTCATGGATCTGGAATGTAGGAGCCCAGTAAGATATGTATTTACTGACTCTAAACCAGAGGCACTTTAGAAAAGTTCATAAGGCATGCATTTCATTTCACTCTAATACATGAAAATGCATAATATCAGAAGTGTGAGTGAATTAGCACAACGCTAAATCATTTTCTCCACTGTGGCATTATATTTAGAATTTTTTTATGTCTATGGTTAATCAAGTTCTTGGATGAACTTTATCACTCGCATTATTTGCATTATAGTTGTAGAAATACTTCTGAGTGACATACGTCTGAGATGATTTGAGGACAATTTTCTCCATTTTGTTACAGTTTCACCTTTGAATAGAGCTGGAAGATATGTTTAGGGAAATATTTTTAATCCAAATTTCATCTGCTTGCAAAGGGGTATTCACCATGATTATACTTCAAGCAACAATTCAAGGCAATTTTTTCATTCAGAAGTGTTTACAGAATTTCTCTGTGCCCTCTGGGAAGTCTATAGTGAGCACTGGCTGCAAATATGCAGTCAGGAAAGTGAGCCCTATAGCAAGCACAGGAGCATGCTGGTGATTAGCTAACCAGCACTAACAGCTATTAATTCTATCTTGCACATCCCAGTCAAATTTGTCTTTATCTCAAACCCTTTATGCCCCACCTAGGGCACCAAAAAGGGCTGTCATGGTTAATCCACAGACAGCAGCCTGGCCCCACTCAGCCACTCTCTCCTCCCCTACCAGTGGAATCAGAGAGACAATCAGAAGGGTAAAAGTTGGAGAAGTCATGGGGTGAGATAAAGACAGTTTCGTAGGGGAAACAAAACCACTCAGGCAAAAAAGCAAAATAATTCTTCCCAGGGCTGAGTAAGAGTTTGGCCAGTACCAGGAGAGCAGGGCCCCATCATGTGTAACAGTGACTTGTAAAGACAAACTCATCACTCCAAATGTCCCCCCTGCCCCTCCTTCTTCCCTGCACTTTATATACTGAGCATGATGTCTTAGGGAATATCACTTTGGTCAGCTTGTGTCACTTTTCCCCGCTGTGTCTCCTGACCACTTCCCAAGCACTCCCAGTCTCCATACCAGTATGGCAGTACAAAATGCAGAAAAAGCCTTGCCTTTGTGTAAGCCATGCTCTGTTTTCAACAAAACTCCAAAGTATAGACCACACTAGTCACTTTGAAGAAAATTAACTCTACCCAGTCAAAAGAATATCTTCAAAGTCTGTTCCAAAGCCAAGAAGGCTCTACTAGAAGGCTCTTCAGTGGGCTTTGGTCAAGTTTGGTTTTGAAAGTAAAAAGTTATTCCAAGAGAAAAAAAAATCCCCACAGTTTCTACCACTGAATTCTAAATCTTTATTTGTTCAACTCTACCTCAGCTGTCTGCAGCTATTTTTTTTCATGGCTTGCTGAGAACACAGTGTTCATTCTGTTACCATGTATTAAATGCAGACTGGCAGCATTAGCATTACGAATTTATATATTATTACAATCTCAATTTGTTTGAGTAATCTTTTTGGGATATAATTTATCATTTGGAAAATCTGAAATGTTCATCTTTTCATGATCCTAATTACTTTAACCATCTTGCCAAAATTAAAGTCTATATATATATATGTATGTTGTTGCAATTGATAAATTCCCTAAAGACAATAGATTTATTCAGTTACTAATGGGTTTCCACTAGACATCTTAGTAATATAATTAGTCTGTCTCATAATCAAATAACTGATTAATCATTACATCTTTTTTCCAAAGTTAATAAGTTGTTATAAATTATTTTTTTATATATCTTTCAAAATAATTGCTTTTTCTATACTACTCACCAAGCAGCTCCATAAAAATGATGGTATTTCTACATATTGTTTACTAAGTTTATTGAAAACAGAGTTTGTGATAGGTATTCAAATCAGGCAAATAATTTGTTGATTTTAAACTTATTCCATGTACTTTTCAAGAGCATTGAACAGATTATTTTTTAAATAATAATTCAATGCACAGCCAGTGGGAGTACTTGACTCCTGTAGAAGTTCTAAAGGAAAAGTATAATTCCACTTGTGTCATAAGAAACTAAGTAGTGTGTGTAAGCCTTTTATTATTCTTTTTCTACTTAATCAGAGCAATTAAACATATGCTTTAATCATTTACTTTGGTGGTTTGTTTTTAAAGGATAGATATGTCCATATTCTGCTGTCTTAAAATGAATGCCTTGATTCATGTGTTTGTTGCATTCCTGGCCTAGGTAACTATGGTATCTAAGAGGTAGAATGCATGTAATATACTTGTACACACACACACTTACATATTCAGTACATATAAAATTTACATACCATTTTTGCCTCTGTTCTGAAAGCAATTAAAGTCAAGCCATAATTCAGTTCATTTAGACATGGTTGAACATTCTGTGGTTGAAATGGCCTGGGATACTGTGGAGTGTGATCATGATACCTCAACTGAATGATGCATCATTTCTTCCAGGAAAGTATAAAAGTGAGGGGAATACACCCAGGGAATTCTCTCTCTTTTTTTTTTTCTTTTCTTTTTTTTTTATTTTTTTTTTTTTTTATGTGAATGTAAACACTTTTCTTTTTTTTCAATGGTAACTTATTTTTTTGCAAGTAAAAGATTCTTGTTCATAATTGTATACAACTATATTTGATCACTAATAGTGCATTTGTGTATGTTCAAATGATGCATAAAAGTAAAAGATGGGTGGGAGGATAAATGAATAGGGTAATTTAAATTATATTTCACTATATAGGCTCTTTGTGTCTTCTTTGAGTAAAAAAAAAAAACAGGTTTACTATTAATATGCTCTTTTTTACTACAAAAAGCAGTAGATTTTGCTAGGATTTGAACTTAAAATTTTATATCTATGTCTTAAAGTAGTACAATCCATGCCCCTGTATAATTTGTGCTTTCCTTTGGGTCTCCCATCTTTCCCATCTTCTTGTCTGTGCCCTCCTAAAATGAAGTAATGGAACCCCAAAATGAAGTAAATAGAATCCTAAAATGATATAAATTAGGGTAATAATGGTTCTTTTGATGTTCCCTTCCCTGTGATGTTTGGGGGACATAAGAAGAGAATTCTTACCCTAGGAGTTTGTTTCAGCAAGTGTAGAATCAAATTCCATTTTCTAGACAAGCTGAAATGACTTGCTAATAATAGAAATTAATTATAAATTAGAAAGACTCCCCAGGCTGATTTCAGACATACTGAATTAACAAAAGAAAAAGGGAAAAGGGGAAAATGAAACAAGACCTTGAAAATTATAATCTGCATTGCTCTGTGTAACTTTAAATACTCGATTGAGAGTATGCTCTCATGGCTTCCTTCTGGGTATCTGATAAAATCTTGCTCTAACAAAGCACTTATGATTTCTTTTCCCTTGAATTAAAATATTATTTTTAGAGGAATTACTTGTAGTTAAGGACAAGCATTTCTTCTGTTTCCTTAAGTTAGTGTGTAATCATACAAACTGTAAATTCTATTCCATTTAGCAATTGTGCTGGACATATTTGAAATGCCTTAATGCTGATGGAAAAGAACTCCTCAACTTTATGGCTTGTTTCTTTTTTTTATTTTTTGGGGTTTTTTGCTTGGTTTGGTTTGGGGTTTTTTTATTTGCTTTTTGTGGTTTTTTTTCTGACCAGAAAAAATTTATTCATGAAAGAACATGAACATAGAACACACAATTGATGCCTTGTTATATCATGGCTTGCAAAATTTCATTTTTATTCATCCCAGATCACAGGCAACATTTGACCAATTCCTATTTGACAGATGTTTCTTATAAAACAGTGAGGGAGAATAGAATAGCAAAAATAGTAATATATTTTTAAACTTTTATCTAACAAACAAATATTTTGATGCCATATATTGTAGCATAAGTACAGTAAATGCTACAGGAAATGAAACTTGAATTTAAAATTCCCATTTGGTCATCATTAGATGACCAAATTAGATTAGTCTTCTTTCTAGAGAAGACTCCACTCAGAGGCCTTTTAAGTTGAAAGAGACATAGTACCAACATGTTTCACATATTCACGTAAAAAACCCCAAACAACCAAGTCAAACCAAAGCAAAAAACCCAAGAAAATCTGTAGACAGGTACACATTCATATTTTTGCTAACACAAAGGAAAAATAATTCAGCAAGCTTCCATTGCTTTACTAATGGGCCTTTTCACTACTTTGAGTCATTGTTTTTTCAATAAGGGTAATGGAATTCAAACAGATAAATTTAATGTATCTTAATCTACTATTAATCTAATATTATCAATCTTAATCATTATTTATAGTAATATTGAAACATATTTTTAAAAGCTTTCACAATTATTTTTCATAAATTATTTAAATAATTTCATGGCACAAGGCTATTACAAAATTATAAATATGTGTAATCTAGATGTAATATACTTTATTTATTAGTGGCAATGTCATACTAGAAAATCAGATATAAAAATTGAAATTTTTTGTGGAAAATATTGATTGAAAGTTTTTCATTAAAAAAATAGATGAAATCTATTTAAAACAGAATTGTGTTTTCTAGAGAAAACAAGGTGATTGGCTTAAAAATATGTGTTCCTGGCATTTATTTTTCCTTTGTTAGGGCAATTGACTTTACCACACTTAGTTTAAATGGGGTTTATTATACTGTTCGACTCTGTAAAATGCTTTGCAGTCTACCAAGGATTTTTTGGGCTCTGAGATTTTCTGTGCAGTTGCAGAATTTGTCTTGTGCTGTAATCTAGGTTCTTCTCATCTTCACCATTCTGTTGATGAAATTTCTTGATAAAATTCAGTATTATGGTGTGCACAGGAGTTACTATGTTGTTCTGTTGTAATTCAAAATAGATCTTATGAAATACTTTCTTCCATGGCGGTTTATAGTCTAGAGTTTGTCTCTGGTTTGGACACATATGTAACATCATTTACAGTACCATGGAAAATTCTAGTCATTCACACCTGAGAAGCAGAATGAATGCTGAGTGTAAGAAGTGCAGAGAGGAAATATCATACAAATACAGAAATAACCAAGTAGATAAAAGATGGATCTTCCAGATGAAATGAGGAGACTATATTTTTTTTTTCTTTAAACCTAACAAAATAAGTTCTGAAAGAAAAATGACTGCTGTTTGCAAATGCATCTGGTTTGTGTTCATAAAAGAATAAGAGGAGCTATTTTATAAAATACAGAATTGACAGAATAGAAACATTTGTATATTGAATCTGTAGAAAAATGTGTGAGGAAACTGTAGCAAGGAAAATAACGTAGCTGCTGTTTAAGAAGGTACAATTTTAGTTTTTAAAGAGATAATATGGCAACCCTCAATGTGAGAGAAAAAATTCAAAGATTCAAAGATTCAAACTGATTAATGATTACATCTAGGAGGCTCCTCCCACTTGTGTACTGCTTGAATTTCAAACTGTAAGACTGCTGCTGGGTGGAAGTTATGCTTTTCAAGTAATTCTAGTGAAAACTGTTTTAAGATAGAGAGGTTTTGAACTGTTTTCTCTTTAACAGCAGAAAGAATTTTTCAAATAGGTGACTTTGTAAAGAGAAAAGCTTCAAATTTTAAAGCTTCAGCAGCTTTTTTCAAATCCCTAATGTACAATTTCAGTGAGGAAATATGTAAACAATCAGTATCATTCCAATACTAATTTTGAAATATTTTGCACAAAGTTGCCAAAGGACCACAGATGAATGAAGTAATAAATGAGTAACGTAATGCACAAGAACAAATGGAATACCTGATTGTGTTTTGTCACATAAAAATAGGTTAAATTCATCAGGCAAGTTATTGCTTGTGAATTATTCACTATGTTCTACTGGCTGTAATTTTTTTTTTTGCATTTAATTACAAGGGGCTACAGATTACTTAGAGGTCTTGTAATGCATGTGCATGACTGCCAAGACCACTAATGGAAATTGCATACCATTGCTGAGAGAAAAGTATACACTTCAGTAATTACATGTGGTACTCTAAATGCAGATGCAAAAGTAATTATCATAAACTGGTGCTCTGCATATTGGAATGCTGTATTGGCTCAATACATTAGCTTTCACTTCCGAAGATCATCAGGACTCAACACGTTGTTAGTTCTCTCATGAAATATAATTGAAGGTCTCCAAGTAACTTCCTTTTGTTCTTGTGCTCTCTGAGCAGCTCCACAGGGAGTGCTGCAGGCATTATTGCAAGGCAGAAAAGAGTGATATTGGCTAGCACTTAAGTATTTTGGTAGAATTTTAAATAAAAATCGTTTATCACATGTCTTTAGCTACTCTTATTTGTCACATTTTCACTGCCACAAAAGTTTATATAGCAGAGAAAGGTAACTTAAATTCTCAAGAGGTTATTCACATCCTTCTTCTGAAATTTCAGTAACAATGAAGCCTTGAAGCTCTGACCTTGTGAAGAGATGAGCAAACAAAAACTACAAAAAGGAAAAAAAATATGTGTCAGAGGTAGGATTAAATATCCAACAGGGCTCTGAACTGCAGAACTCGATGATTTGTTGCTGTAAAATAGTTTTAATTTATGACCTTTGATGGTTGCAATGCTCCAAACACGACTGAAACTCAGAAATTTCAGTATTTCTCCAAATATATTGTGAAAGTGAATATGTTCGAAGGTGTTTGGTCCTTTGCTCTATTTACACATGGTGAGTGCATTTCCTGTTATATATTGGCTGGCACCTTTATTACTGCATGGAGCTAGCCTACCTTTTTTTTCCCCTTCATTTTGGTCTTTCTTGACTGTCATGAGTCTCAGATTAACACATTACTTTTCTCTCATGTCATCACATTCTTAAAATAACTTCAGAGAGATATTTCAAACTTATAAAATATGGTTGGCACTAATGTCTCACACAGGTCTTTTAAATTAATGAGGTAAGAAGTTTGTTTTGTGCATATGGATGTTTCCAGACTCTGGGATTTTCTTGGGTCAGTGTAAGTTTATGCTCTTTCTTTTCTCCTCATCCTCTTGCAGTTTTTTCCTGAAGGCTCACTTAAGTATTGACTATTTGCCAGTTTCTTCTCCTGCTGATCTGCAGCTCACATACAGCTACCTCTGATCTGCCTTCCCAGCTTTCTGTCCTGATTACTTCTATAACTTCATGTATCCTGATAGCTCTAAGTTCAATACCCTCTGTTTCATCAGTCTCCCCTATTCCCATGGATTCTTGAATCACCATCTGATGTCTGATGTCAAAATACTGCAACTATATTTCTGACTTCTGAATTTCAAGTCAGTGCCAAAAAAAGGTCAAATGTTTCTAATTTTTTGCAGTCCATATAAGACTTCTAAGTTCCTCTCTTCATGAGGTTACATCTTTCCTTAAACTCTTTCACTTCTACAAAGGTCATCTTCTCATCTTTACCAATTTGCATGTTGTTAAAAAGTGATAATAAGACACATTGCAACAACTTGGAAAAAATTCTTTTTCTCCCTCTCTTCTTATTAAACTGAGTTTCTTTATCTCTTTATATATCTCATATTTTATCTCAAATGTTTTAGATTTTCTGTTAATAAAGGTTTAATAGGGTATTATGTAGGCTGCAGGTTGCTAAGAAGCTACATACATGCCTGAAGTGAGATGGAAGTTTTACTGAGCTGCTGTCAGCTGCAGCATACCATCTGACCAAAATGCACAGGAATGTTTATACAGAGGTATACATAGAATTCCAGAGCTTCACATGAGAATAGAATTAATGAGAAGGCCCAGAAAGAGGAATCCTGGCACTGAGCAATAGGAAAATGCAAGCAAATACTTATCCACATGCATCAGCACAGTGGTTGATGTGTATATGTGTATTTGTATAAAGCACTGCTTACCAGCATCAGGAACTGTTTAAATATCCTATTCATGTCAAATATTAAAATGAAGGTGTTTTCTGTAATGGTTATTCATGATTATTTACCATCTGCTCACAAGTAAATTCATTACCATGAAGATTTAACCAAATAAAATAAGTTAACCTGTTACAAGTGATGAAATACTGTAATTAACTGAGTCTGAAACACAAAATTAGAGAACATTTTGTTTACCTAATAGCTCTTAAACCGGCTTCAATAAGTGATTGTTTTGCATGGTACATGTGACCAAAAGAAATCATCAATGTGATTCAGAGATTAGGTGTGTTGAGGCAATGGTTGCACACTACACTGTCTATGTGTTGTGTCAGGCACCTTCATGTAGGTAGTACAAAACCACAGAGCCTACAGACACATTTAGAGAAATGCACTAGGTATTTTCCACTCTTATCAATATGCATTTTGAATAACCATATAAAATATATTTAGTTATAAAATATATTTACAGAAGTGGGAGGATGAAGAAAACATTTAATAAAAGAAGGTCTTGATGAAAATTGACAGGCTGAGAGTATAAAAAGGAAAGTATATTTGTGTATGCAGCAAATTAATAGTGAATTTAATGAAAATTCACTATTGTTAATACTATTAATTAAATATTTTGCACGATCATGAATAACATCTGTTTTTACCTCAGAAAACAGTAACAGCAAGCATTAGTTCCTGGTTTTAGCCACATAAACAGACTGCTATCTACATAGTTTTTAGTTAAAATTTTTTGGCCTGAAGCATTTCTTCACAATAATTTCATCTGCTTCCTTGGTTTTCAATGACAGAATTGATTCTTAATGAAATTATTTTTAAAACAGTAAAATATGTTGCCAGTGAAAAAGACAAAAAAAAACCCCAAAAAAACCCAGTATCTTCTCTTCAGAGTTATGCATATGGAAAACAATAAATGCATTATCAATGCTGACATATAAGAAAAAGTGTGGGAACTCAGCGCATCACCTCGGATGCTCTGAGTCCCAGGGAGAGCCCCTGGGGGGCTCAGAAGTCCTGGAATGTAGCCAAAAGTACCTGGTGGCTTGATTTTGACCCTTCGAGAGTCGTGCTATCTCAACATGAGGATTCACAGGTTTCTGAGGTGTAAATGGTGAAGGACAAATGCTTTTTTAGACTAGAACATAGGTTTTAAGATTCTGGTACAAGGGGGTATGATGGAGGCAAGATGGAGGATTTAGGCCCGACCTCGTGGTTCCTCTTCTTCTTCTTGTCATCCATTTTCTGTGTGATGTATGCACTTTGGATTGGCTTATGCTAAAGGTGCACTGTTCAACAAAGGTGATGGGAATTGGTGAAAAATTGTAAATATCATACACGTAATTATCAGTATAAGAATGTTCTACCGCCCCAGGGGCGGGGAGTGTGCGTGTGGCTGTCTTGCTGGTCGGATCTCAGCTGGGCAGAAGAAAAACTTTTTAGATAAGATAAAATAAACAACCTGAGAAAAAGATCAAAAGAAGAGTCCAGACTCAGGCTGCCTGCGGACCACCCTACGCGTGTCCGACAGAGACAGACAGCCGATCGGACAAAAAAGGGTCTTAAGAGTACAGACAGGGTATACAGAGTTAAGGTAACAGCAAGCATATACTCTAATGTAAGAATCTTCTGAAGTGACTGACTTATACTGTAGTTGGAACACCAGACTGCAATTCATAAGCCTTTCTTCTGCTTAAAGAAAATCTTTGGGTATCTGAAGTTGAACAGAGAATGAAGTAAGACCATTAAAACTGGAAAAGTTGAAGATGTGGGCCCATATTCACATCTTATACACATCAACATATTAGATATGCTTTGCAAAAATCTTAAATCTTTTGTTCTTAAAAAAGAAGAAAATATTATCCATTCTGGAGCTTATACATTAAAATGAAGAGTTTTCTCTAATTAAAGCCAGAAGCTTTGGTGATCATTTCTCCATTTTCTCCTTCCAAGGAATATCAGATGGAGGGGAGGCTATTTGGGCCATATTGATGTCCTCTGGAAGTTCAGTGATGTCCACATATATGCTAAACCTCTTAGTCTGTTTTAGGACTTTTATTTCTTAGTGTTCTCTTTAGGACAACTGTCCATGCTTTGAGACTGCTTCAAATCAATGTTGTTGGAACAGGATGACATTCGGAATTATTTACAAAGGAGAATACCAACATTTTTGCTGTTATGTCAAATCTTGCAGTAAGTTGTTTGGGTTTTTTTTTTTCCTTTTTCCCCCCTTAACCTTTCAGCATAAATGACAATGTCGTTTGCAGTTAAAGCAGAGCACTTTGACATAGCTGACATCAAGTTTCCTTAATGCTTGATCAGCCTGGGAAGTGTACAGAAACTGGCACGTCTGGGAAAGTGTGTGTATGACTGCTGAGGGATCCTATTCCCAGGATACTTGTTACAGAGTGCTAATGTCAGAGTGTCAGCAAGGAAGCTGTTAAATATCAGAATTACACAAAAATAAAATGCGAATTATGTCTTAGGACAGATAGTTTGGAAATAATATCCCTCACTGTTGTGTCTTTTCTCTTTTCATTAGGCATGTTAGTGACCTCGAAATTATAATTTGTTTAGATTTCACATAAATTATATGGCTTTATTAGAGCAATCATTAAAATTTTTCTTTATTTTTTTTTTTAACACAGCAAGATATTTAAGACTTTTTCACTGTGTAGCTTAAGTTGACTAACAACAGCTGAGAGTTCAGTCAATATATTCCAGGTAGGAATGCTGGTTCCATTAACAGACATTATTAATAATTGGTAATATAAAAGGCAAGAATGTGAAACTATGTAGCAGAGGGAATCTCAAAAACATTTTTAAATATTGGTTGAAAACCAGCAATGCATAGATTATGTAAGTGTGATAAAATATTCTTTTTAACTATGATTAAATAAATTTTTGTATGCAGTTAAATATCCTCTTCTGTACAGATTAATAAATTAGAATTTGTCTAAGTATGCATGCAAACAACATTAAATGATTTTTCAGATCTGTCAAACATGTTTCTTCAGGACTCTATATGTATGTTACCCTTTGTACCTTGAGTTGAGCTGGGTGTGCCAGCTTTTGTGGGGGTATTGGAGGAGCAGAATATTTATCAGAAAAGAATATCAATTTTTCTGAAATTTCCCTTGAAGTAGAAATTATCACCAATAAATTATTTGAAACAATCAGATTTTATTTCTTAATGATAGTGTCTTTTTTCAGAAGATTAAGAGAAATGAACAAAACTTTTAGCATACAAAATTATCATCAGAATGAAACATGCTGTCACAAAAACTAAATCAAAATTAAGCCACTTTAATTTTTTCTTCAAACATCTAGATCTAGATGTTTTTATCTAAATAAAAAATAATTTTATTTTCTATTACAAATAATGTTTATAAGTATTATCAGCCCTCATGTATGTGTCTTTGACCAATTTTCATCTTCTAGAATGTTTGTATGGAGATGTTAATTTTATTCTTACTTGATGGCATTCCTCTCACCTAGTTTCAGATAATCTCCATATGAAAATCTGCATCTGATCAAATTGTTTAGTCTCTCTGTAAAGGCAGGGAAGAGAAATACATTCCTCTCCAGTGAAGTTCATCTTGCCCAAATACAGATGTTCTAATGAACATGTAAAGTGAAGCTCACCTTAAAATCTTTCTGTTTGTCTCTACTAACTTGGGTATAGGTGTCCAGGTGCTGGTGGGGGGGCCAGGGGCAGGGTTTGGGGACAGGAAGGGTGTGATGTGACTTTAGGGGCAGCCTTTGTGGCAAGAGACCAGGGCAGCCAGCCAACTCCACAAGGATCCCACCACAGTGAACAGCTGAGTCCATCATCCATTTTCCCATGCTTGTCAGGATGAAGATTTTATTTTATTTGGATTTCTCCAAATAAAATTAGTGAACTTCAGTATTTTTCCTGAAGTTCACTAATCACTAACTACTAGTGGTATTTTTTGCTATTATACCAGCATTTTTACTATATTTGTATATCTATTATATTAGTATGTTTTCTATTTCTAATATATGTATTATATATATATTTGTATATTTTTACTATATATTAGAGGAAATGTATACTTTAAAAAAATTCAAACTTGTTCCCTTACTTGTGAGCCTGTATACTTCATGAACTAGTTTAGCCAAAAGATTATCTCTATAATTTAAACTGGAATGAACTTTTGCTTTCCTCATGTTCCTCTACAATACAAATGCAGAGTGATGAAGCTTACACTCCAATTATGTTTTACAATGTTGACCATGAAAACTTCATTGTAATTGTAATGTCAGATAATTTCCAAGAACACGGTTCTGACTCAAAACAATGTGACCAGCTGCAGAAAGGCAGGACTCTGCCAAAACCTGTCACTTTTCATTTGGTCACTACTTCCAATAGAGCTGTTCCTCATTTTATCTCTGTTTAGGGTTTTCCTTCATGAAATTTGGCTTCTTGCAGTGTGAAAGCTCCATGCAGCATCTGCACGTGTCAGCAGGCCCAGCAGAGGATAGTGCCTTTTCACATTATCTGCTACCAAAACTGTGTGAGTGAAGACATGATCAAGAGTCTTTTTCTGGAGAGGTTAACACAACAATGCATAAAAATGTGAGGTTATGCCCCACAACTGGAGGCTGAGATAACTTCATTTCAGCTGGTTCACATGGCAATTTCTAGATGGCTGCAGATCAAATTGGCTGGCAGTGTGCTGACTGGGAAAGGACACACTCCCGTGCTCCAGGCCTATAGCTCTACTGCCATAAGGGCTGTAATTTCTAGCAGAAAGTGGTAACAAACAGTATTAAAAAATAGCATCAGAAATAATTTCACCCATTTGCTAAATGAACACATAGATGAAGTTTTGAAAAAAATTTATTAAACTCAGAAATTAAACATCTAGCTCACTTTCCTTTTGACAATTTTTTCTCTTACTTCTGAATTTCTCTTTGCTGCTTGCAGGAGTAAAACCCCAAAGCAGGTTAGTCTGAATTTCTCCAGTTTCATTACAAAAGTTTTGTGCAGATCTAGCTGAAATCTTTGGTTTAGAACTATAATGATTAATGTCCTGAGCCACAGAGAGAGGAGATCTGAGCAAGAAAGAGAAGAGAATAAAAAACTCAGAAACAAATGGGACACACAAGATTCAATACAATTCCTGACCCCAAACCTGCTGAAAGAGTCTTTTCACAGTTGGATATTTCATATTCCTTCTCCCTTTCTTTAAACTTTAGAAACTGATAGTACTTCGTTTTCCTGTCAATGGCAAACTCTTCCTTCATCTCATATAATCTCAGACATCAGTGAGTGAAGGATAGCTGGTTTGGGTTTTTTTATTTCTCTGCATTGTTTTTCTTAGACTCTGTCTTACACTTATAACAGATTGCCAACTATAAGAGAATTCTTAAGTATGCTAAATTAGAGTTAGGTATGGAGCATCTTATTTTTGAATTAAATGTCTGATTTTGGAATGCATACCATCATCGTATATTTTCACACATTAGTGCCAGAATGTAAAAGGATTTAGAATTGTGTTGGCTGTACTGCTAGAGAAATGCAAATAAGTTCATCTTGGCTGATATCTTGCTTGTTTTACAATAAATATGTTTACTGACTTATAAAATGATCTCAAGAAACAAAAATTCCAGGTTATCAGTAAAGATAGATCTCATAAAAGCCAAGCAAAACTCTCTGGTATAAAAATCTCAGTCATTAGTCAGATTAGACTGCATGACAAAGAAAAAGATACTGTACGTTGTTTTCAGTTTTGAGAAAGGCTGTACATTGTTTTCAGTTTTGAGAAAGTAATTATCTGCATCACATCTGAAATGAAATCAAAAGAAAGAATTATTGAAAGAAGTAATGACCACCATCTGCTCCTGGTATACGTAATGTACAGATCTGCGATGAATTCATAGGTACATACTGAAGCTGGTTGTGAAAAAGTTGTATTTTTTTTAAGATACTATCAGCTTTGGATTCTGTGCCTATTTGCTATATGGGTGTAGTAAATACAGTAGGAAGAACTGATTAATATTTTTCTTCAATAGTCATTATATTACTAAAAAAAATTAAATATACTGATTTATTTCAATGACATTTGAAAAAACACAAGTCTGATTTAGGCAAATAACATTTTTAAATGCTGAAAGAGGGAGGTTGGCCACCTGTAATAAAGGCCAATGAAACAAAATGCAGTATTTCAGGAAAGACAAGGAACTATTCCATTATGTGATCAAAGTCATTTTCCAGGATGTAACAGAGTCAGTGAGGATTTTCTCTTCTGCTTGAGATGACAGAAACTCTCCACACTTCTCTTTAACCTTTCCACTCCTCCTGCCTCAATTGCCAGACTATTTGCTGAGCTGAGCAAAGGTTGGCCTCAGTTCTGCCAATGCACCTCTATTTGATTAGGAGTGTTCAAAAGCTGAATGGCTTATTTAAGAGAGACTGGATTCTGCAGTTGGATGAAGACAGTACTTTTCTGGAAGGTCAAAGATTTAGTTTCCTGTGACTGCTCCAAATCAAGCTGAAAGTGTGTCTGATCGGTCTTCTCCTACCTCTGAGGAGATTGCCCACCCATCAGGCAAAACAGTAAGCAAACAGCCAAGGAATAACTTTAAACATTGCACAGGAAAGGATTTAGCAAAAGATGCCTCTGTGAAAATAACCTATTGATATTAAAGTTAATAGGATTAAAGAAATACTAATCCTCCTATCTGGCATGACGGATGACCCATGGATGATGTTTCAAAGCAAGAAGGGATTGTAGGAGAACATTGGTCAGAAAAAGGAACAAGGCTACAATCCACTCAGAGGAAAGTGAAAATCTGCCCAGAATGAATAGAAAAGGTTACAGAAAACAGATCTCTTCCTGTCCATGGCCAAAAAAGGTGTATTGCAGCAATTTCTACTTCGCAGTTTTATTTTTTTTTACATTTGCTAAGTAGACCTAAGTTTTGACAGGCCATGTAAGGGGAGATGAGACTAGCCATAGTAATATAGTTACATGCATTGCATGTGAACTACTGCATAAAGAAAAAGAGCCTGAAGAAGGAGAATAGAAATAAACTCTGCATAAATTTTGAAAATAAAACCTTATTTTTTTATAATATGTTGTGAATTAAAATTGTAAATGTATTTAGCCATGCATGCACAATACTTCTGTGGCATCCAGGCTGGGGAAAAAAATGCCTATAGACAGCAAAATAGAATGAATTTATTCTTTAAGCTACCTATGTGATCAATTACAGTGCAACCTGCTCAGTTAGCTTTTCAATTACCAAGAGGGCTGTTTTCCCTAGCTTGCCATGTTTCTTGAATGATTTATTTCCAATACCACATTGATTTCCAATAAATTTGTCCTTTGAATTAATTGGAAACATAAAATAAAGACAATAGCTTTTTTGCTTTCTTAGGTGTTTTTGAGGATTTATTTGTGAGTATTTATATTCTATTTATATATTAAGAAAGGGGAATATCAGAAAGAGGAAGGTGATTATGAAAGACATTTAAGTAGAGAGATGGAGACATTAGGGAAGAAGGTCAAAGTCTTGTTGATGGGAAGACAGAAAGGGAAATATATCAGTGGTGTGACATGGTGATCACACACATAAGGCAGGTCTGCCAGGGCTTTGTGTACATGACTCTGGAGCAGCAGTCTCCAGAGCATGAGCCCAGCTGGCCTCTGCCTCCTGTCTGCTCATTTTTCTGCCCAAGAGCCTGGTGCTTGCAGGGGAAGTGCCCAACACTAAATGCAGACAGGCCCAGCCTGCACCATGGTGAGCAAGCCCACCTGCACCCACAGACACTCAATCCTGCATGCTCTGGAGAGGGAGCCAGCCAAAACTGAGCACCTTCTGCACTGTGCTGTGCACAGTGAATAAAGCACCTTCAGCAGTTGCTGAGAGCACCAGGGAGTTCTTTCCTGCATCCAGGTTTGTGCTGAAATTACAGACCTACACCACCCTTGGACTGGTGCTTATAGTTCACACCTGATGTGCAAAAGGTAGTTTCTTCTTTAGAATCATTTTTTAAGAGAGCATGTGTGGGTTATATTTCTGCTTCTATTTTTCTGTCTTTCTGACATCTACAGTATCATACCTTGCTGCTTGTTTCTCAGCAACAGCACACAAAGAGGATTGTATTTGCCATTTACAGTTTACTCCCTCTTCAGGAAGTAGAGTTCCTTCTAAAGTGGACCTTGATAGCAGTGTTCCTTCTGCTTTACATTTTTTTCTTGCAATCAAACTAAACACTGAAAAGTTGTCTTCGAGGACCTGAGATATGCAGGAAGATTTCAGTTAGCTAATTTTTTTTTTCATGCACAAAAGTTAACAAATACACTTCTATTGATTAAATTGGTAGGATTTTTACAGAGTTGTATTTTGTAGAACATTCTGAAGTAGATAAATTACTATCTAATTACTAAATTGCATTTATTACTAACACAAATTTGTTCATAAAAGGAAGGATACTGAACTTATTTCTGCAGTGTACAAAATAGGCAAAGATTATGTGTTGCAGCTCAGAAAGATGAATTCAACTGTTAATGGTCTTTCTTTCTTTCTTTCTTTCTTTCTTTCTTTCTTTCTTTCTTTCTTTCTTTCTTTCTTTCTTTC
>VZRH01002290.1:374344-386862 GCA_013397555.1 Urocynchramus pylzowi | reverse complement strand
CCTTCCTTCCTTCCTTCCTTCCTTCCTTCCTTCCTTCCTTCCTTCCTTCCACTACCTGTCTACTGTACCCAAGACCCCAGTATAGCTGGATTTTTCTTGTATGCGTTTTTACTCTGTTGCTGATCTATTCTTATATAAGTATCTTGCTGTCTACGTAAACACCAATTTTGTTCTCAACAGCTGCAGAATTTGCTCTCATTTGAGAAAGGATTACATGTAAAGATCAAATGTGTTACACATGTGTTCTCCACAAGGGAGATTTCTGAAACTGCCTTGTCTCTAATTCTATCATTTCCTTATATTGATAATGATACATAGGCCTTCTTTTTCAAAATTTATTTGAAATTCAGAATTCTGTAATTATACAATTTGTCAATTTGTCTCCATTTGTTCAGTTCCCTCACAGAGGCATTATGTCCTGTGGAAATAACAACTTGTAGTTATTACTACATGTTGCCATGTAGTATAGAAAATGAGAGAGAGATTGCCATGTGGAATATAGAAAATGTCAAAATTGCATGGATCACTTAGCTTCTGTCATTTCCCGTAATTTGGGGACTTTGTAACTTCATTATTTTTAAACTAGATTTTTAATACATATTTCTCCAATAAAAAGGAAAAGATGTCTAACAAAAAACCCTCAAATGCATTAGGAAAATTGATTTAGTAGAGGCCCTAGAATATCTGTCTCTAGCCAGACATGGATTATCTTCATTCTTATCTTAAAGGCCAATTGAAAAAAAAAAAAAAGCTCTATCATGAGTCTGCATGCCTGAATACCAGTTTTGAGCAAAAAAATTGCTGTTGAAGCTGTCTGTCTTTTATTTTGGTATATTGCTCTATTTCCTTTTTTTTTTTTTTTAATAGAAAAAAAATCTTAAATATATCTAAAATCAGCTTAAATATATCTTGATATATCTTAATATATCTTAAATATGTATTAAATACATCTAAAATAAGCTTTGGTAAAAGCTGAACATATTTTAGTTTGGCTATACTAGTGCACCAGGACACAGAATCATAGAATCATACCATGATAATCATAGCATGGTTTGGGTGGAAAGGGACATAAAAGATCATCTAATTCTGACCCTGCTCAGTCCAGATACTTCACAGCCCAGTCCTTATTAGTAGTACAGAATCCCAAGACTGACTTAATGTATGAAGTGGTAACCTCTTAAGTGGTACCACTTAATGTATTAAGTGGTAACCTCCTAGATACACCTGAGAAAGGCTCCTCTACCCCTGTAATAAGGGGCTATGGTAAAAAGTTGGTCCAACAAAAGTCACCATATTCTGGATCAGAAACAACTTTTTGCAGTCATCGCCTGAAAGGCAAGCTGCTTCTGTTTTTTATTATATTGCAAAGGTAAATTAACCTTTGCAATACTTTAATTTCCTTGGCATGGATGCCTCCAACACAAACACAAATTCAAAAATAATATGCTCTGTAGCCCTAGCATGAAAATAAGGATCTCTTAGTGTTATCTCTATTACTGTATTAGCTGGAAAAGCACAGCATCTCCGTCTAAGCTCTCATTAAGTGCATTTGCACTTGTGCTCTGTATTTTTGAGATTAGAAAAATGATAGGTGGCTGGTAATTGCTACCTGCTCAGAACAAGCAAGTCAAACAGTAAGGTCAAAACCCTCATTTTTCTTTTGCTCTGCCAACACCCTCAGGGTAAACAGCAGAGAGGATTCCCATCACTTTGTCAGCTTCCTTGGTGCCAGCCTGCCCAATAACTCTTGCAGCAAAGCAGAGACAGAAACTGGTGAATACTTCATAAGAAACAAGCAGCAAGCTAAACTATTTCACAGTTCATTCACTACTCACTTCTTACTAGAAAATACAGTGATGATGGTGATTTTGAAAGCCATGACATTCAGCTTATTTCATATTTATTCTTTTATGTAAGTACAGGTCTTCTATCCTGGTGAGACAGCAGACAAGAGGTGAGCACAAAACATGTAAAAAGCAAACAGCTGTATCTAAAGTGGTGTCTATTAACCATTGCTCAGCCCAGGCTGAACTGATGTTTCTGATATTCTGCTCTTGGTTTGATTCAGCCTTCAAACAGGTTGTTTTGGGGAGCCACTGTAGATGGTGTTTTTAAGGTTTTAGTTTTATGCTAAGCCATTTCCCACCACCCTTTTTTTTCAGATGTGAGTCTTTCCTCTCCTTGTCTCATGTACCACCAGAAATCTATAGCAGGAGGCTCTAGATTTAGATCTCTAGTGGAGATGGGAAGGAGTAGTTCTGGAACTACTGCTTTGACAGTAGTTCTTTGATACTAGTTCCTCATGGAACCCTGATGTCAATACTGAGCAGGCTGCATGGAGTGACAGAAGGTTCCACATGAAAAAAATGCTACTTTATTCACAAATAAATGGCTTTTTTTCTGTTACCACTTTTGGAATACTATTGTTCTTTCAGGCATCTGTTTTGTTATGATCTTATGCAAGATATTGTTTATTAGCTGTCTCTTCTGCACAGTTTCTAATATTTAATATAATGAGCTTTTGCCCAGGGACATTGATTCATGGTTGTCTATGCACTTTATTACTAAATACTTTCTTACAATCAAATATAGGTAAAGAAAAGGCACTTAAAAAAACAGAAAATACTCAAGCCTCAACTGTGACAGGCAGATAAATGATATAGACAGACTCAACATATTAAATTCCAAAGTGTCACACTCTTTCAAATATAAAAGAGACCTCCTCAGAATTTAGGATGAAAGCTTTAATCTCTTGTTTTTCTTCTTGCAGAGAGTTTGGTGTGCTGAAAGATGGAATTGGAGGCAGAGCAGAAGAGCTCTGGGTGTCTGTGGGGCAGGCCTTGCTGTGGTCAGGATGTAACACACAGGCACCTTTTAGCATGTGGGTTAAAGGCAGTTTCTGACAGAGGAAATGTAGCACAAATGTTTTTTAAGCTTCCTAGACTGTCAACCTTCCATTGGGTTGAATCTGAGTATGAAAATAATTTCTTTAAATTTTTTTTTCCAGGAGATATTTTCATAAATTTTGCAGGACCAGGTGGGTAGTTGGTTCACTCTCACATTTCCTCAAAGTGTTTGTGGTCAACTTCTATATTGCTTGAAGGAAAGACCTCTGGACTCAAAAGCCAGAACTTACAGTTAAAAGTTAGATAGCCATACCATGTTTTCTGATGTCACATTGAAAGCGTATTTTTATTACATATAAGTATTAAAAAAGTCTGCATAATTTCACAAGAAAAATATTATTGCACTATTATACGTGTGCTCAGAAATAGATGCTTGTAGTTGACATTCTGAGATATTTTTGTGCCCACTGATATCAGTATATGGGCTTTTAAATACCATGGCTAGAGGGTTGTTTTGAAATTTCACAATAAAATGTTAGTCATTAAATTCCATATACTGTATTTTAACCTTACATTTAAATGGATTTAAAAATTACTCATAATTATGAGCTTTCATGATAAAATGCTGACAGCTGACATAGAGAATGATATTTTAAGTGAAATCATGAAAATGCTGCATGAAGCACATCTAGATTTTGTGTGGAAGGAGAAAGATCTATTGGTACTTGACCCTAAAATATCAAAGAACTTCCTGTAGAAAATACCTGACATGACAAAATTAATCAGTGCTTAGTATTCTGTAAGAAGCAGAAAGTAGTCTTAAGTCTGTCTAAATTCACACTGTAATTGTCTACTCAGCCCCAATAATTATATTTGACATCATCGCCATCATTAATGTGTTTATATTTTTTTGCCTGCCTTTTGTTTTCTTTCTGAACTCCCATGTGAACCCTTACATTTTAATTAAGAAAAGAGGTCAAAGTTCAAATGCTAAGTTGAATTGCAGATAAAACTTCAAAATATAAACTTCAATACTGAATTGAATAGTAAGCTTGGCAGTACTGGACTTTTAGAAATTATATTATTTTATGTTGTCTATTTAGTTCTTATTAAATATTTTTCTAATCAGAAATCAGTAAAAAAAGGGTTAGGAATCTCAAATTTGGGACAAATATCTTTAATGGGTAAAGTACTGACACTTGCAAAAACTTCCTGTCATATTTATCTCTTTGTATCGACAACAAAATTCTTGTATGGAGGTGTGTGTGTGTGCTTGTATATGCTAAAATTAAGGTATGCATTGACTTTCATGGGTTTGGATCAAGCCTTACACAGGATTACCATAAACTGCAAGTTTAATGAAGTCATGGTATCTAAAATGAGAAGATTGCTCAAGGAAATGTATTGTAAAAAATTTTGGCTACAATTTTCAACATCACTGGAAAATTAACATATAAATTAATAACAGAGCTACTGCCAGAAGCACTTATGAGGGCAGCTTGTTGGATTAGGCAGTAACACATAATTAGTAGCTATTACCAAGGATATCTAGATTCAGCAGCACCTGAGAGAAATGGGAACTTGTTTGCCCTCTCATCTAGTATTCTTTAAAATCAAAGATAACTTCTACATGTAAGGCATTGTTGCATTTAACTTAGAGCTGCAGGCTTAGTTAAGAATTGATATGTACTGAAGGGAGAAATGATGGCTTTACAGTTAAAAACATTTATTCAGCAACTACCAAATCAGCAATGTTTGTAAACCACTGAGCAAAATAAAGATCTAAAGTCAGATTCTGCATATTGAAAATATCAGAAAAAATCAGAGTCTGTATTTTGGGTAAGATCCATCTGTAAATGACTATGAAAGTATATATTTCTTCCATGGGCCATTTATGCTGTCTTGACATGAGAAAGGTCGTACACACCACCACTGTCAGCATTATAAATACACATTGGAAGACTGACAGCCCCTCCTTAGTGCAACTACTGTGAGGTACTACAGCTACCCTCACTATTCAAGAGTCCTGAGATTTAATTTTGTCCCTATATATGTCCATGGAGACGGCTCATATATAACACCAGAGAGGTCAAAGCTCTGAAGCAAAGAAAGGATGTGGCTGAACATGAGCAAGACAAAATTCTGTTCATAAAAGCCACTAATTATTTCTGTCTCTGCTCCCAAGATTGATTACTTTTAAACAGTGAAATAGCTCTCACAGAAAGATGAAGTAAAAGGCTCAGTAGCGCAGGTGATCACAGAGATTTTGTGCTCCTGGTAGCATGAGATTTCAGTACTCAGCTTGCTTTCTTTAAAGTAGAGACTTAAGTTTGAATTTTCACAGTGAAAAGTTAACCAGGTAGGCCAGGATTTTCTGAACTTGAATGAAACAAAACCTCATTACATGAACAAGCTACACAGACTTCTGATCAGAAATGACAATAGGCTATAACCTCTTGAGCTATTGCAGTTTGCCATTGGCACTTAGTTCATATCTTGATTCATTAGCAATATGCATGTGGATAAAAAGTGAGGAGCATATATTCAAAATGAAAAAGAATTTACATTGAATCAAATATAAATGCTAATGCAGTAGTCAAAATTGCAAAACAGACTCAGTCTTGTGTTCCATTTAGTTCTTGCAATTAACTGTAATGATGCTTACTGCAGAAGAAACATAACCAAAGTAAAATTAGATTCCTTTTTTTTTTGTTTTCCCCTAGCAGATTACTCTAGATTTACAGTGGCATAATAGAAATAAGAAGAGAAATAATAATTAAAGTAAAACAACAACAACAACAATTAATGATAATAATAATAATAGTAATAATAGTAATAATAGCAGCTATTGATTTACTCAAAAATGCTCTCTTCAGGACTTAGAGAGCACTTAATTTCCCCTCCTTTTTGTAATTTTATTTTTATACATAGTATTCTGTGGTCTTCATGTAGCATTGACATATTACTTGGACTACAGTTTTCAAAGTTTTACAATTTAATTTTTTTTTCCCTTACACAGCAAGTGTAGATTACGTGAGTTTGGGATTGTTTTTTCAGTCATCTCCCCTCAATCTTCTAAACTCTGCAAATAGACACTTTGTATTTTAAGTACAAATAGTAAAGTTTTTTCAAGAATAATTCATATGACTTGGGATGTGAATGTCACATTTATCAGTGTTATAGGGTATGCAGAATATCATAAATCCTCATCATCTGTAGATTTTCTGAAAGTGTTAACAATGGCTGCTCCTAACAGTAACACATGTAGTATTTAAGTACTCCAGGACATTTGAAGGCTTCAGCTGTTTTCAAGTCAGGTGTCTACCTGAAGCTTTATCTGTACTAATAAGAACCAGTGTTGTCTAGAAATTATGCAAGCAATCTTACTGAATTAAGGGATACTGAAGTGTTCAAATGTCCTTGAGGGTAAAGGAGATGAAGGATTCCCTTGAAATGACAGTATCAGGAATTGCTCAGTAAGGTAAGTGCCTGAAGATTTGCAGTTTGTCCTGACTCTCCTCATGTCAACAGAGATAATGTTTCATCTTTTCTATTACCATTACATGAGATTAATTTAAAGCCTGGAGTACATTAAATAGTTTTGTTGAAATCAGTACCTCCCCTATTCTTTCATTCATCCTGTCTGACTGTGACCTGTTGAGGTCTTCTGCTGGATAAATTACTAATGAGGGGAGGGAGGGGAAAGAATGACTGCTGAAAGCTTTATCGATTTGATGACCATGTCAGCAGTAAGTCAGCACTACTCTGAACACGTTTGGTTGTCCAAATGTCAAAAATACATTTTCCATGGGTTATCATTTCGTAATACTTGGCTATTCATATTGCACATTCCAGTGAATACTCTGTCTGAAGGCCATACTCTGCCTGAAGCCAGATAGCTCTGCAGGCTAAGAAGAAGACAGCCTCACATTCACACTGTGCTCCACAAAGTTTGTAGATACAAATTCCTGGAACACTTGGCTCTGGAAGCTCAAGCTTGAACTCCAGTTAAACTACCAAGGATACTACAATGACAGTTGCAGGAAAACAAGTAATCACATAGCTTCTTTCCAAAAACAGCCACATAAAATAACCTCATCTTTTTGGTTAGGAAAGTGATACATTTTCAGCTACAGACCTTAATCCAATTTTAACTAGAGAGTAGAAAATACCTATACATATATACATGTGTATATNTATATATATATATATATACATGTGTATATATATATACACATATGTATATATGTATGTGTATATATATGTGTATATATATATATATATATATATATGTGAAAGTACAGCTCTGAAATTATGTATCTACTTGAAGATTGCTGGTAGAGAGTGAAAAACAGGTGCCCTGGTCTAACGATCTAACTATAGTACCTCACATAATCTACTGAATCTTAAGCAGCTGAAAGTACTGATAATTTGTCATGAGCATTTGAGCAAACCATGACAAGGCAGACATCTTGAATCTGTTTGCAACCTCTTTGCATTAATTGATATGTGCACTGTCTATTAATACTTATTTTATGGCTATTTCTCTGCATCAGGACAATGCAGCTGTGGAAGAACTTTATGAAAAAATTAGACATGTCACAAGCCTGGAAAAAACAAAGCAGTGAGCACTTGAGAAATTGGGCAAACAAAAGGTTAACATGTAATCTCAATGTTCAAGGAATGGTACAAAGATGGAAGAAATATCTCTCCTGCTCTGTCACCAAAAACTAAGAATAGCCTGAAATACACAGTATTCAGACATTTTCATCAGTGGACATTTTTAAGAATTGACAAATACTACTGGAAATTGTTTAGGTCATGTAGGAGCAAACACATGAGATACTCATTTAACAATTTTCCATCCCACCATGTGTTCTGTGTAAAACTTGGCTGATGGTTAAAACTTTTTCTCCATAAAATTTTTCTAGCACAAAAATTCAATATAAAGTAATTGCTGGGAGGTACTTTGTGTGCTGGGAATGATTCTACAAATATTTTTCTCTGACTCCCCGTTCTCTGGTCCTGGCTTCTGCTTCTTTTTGAATTCAAGAATAGATAAGGAGCAATGAGTGGTCACAGAAGTAATCTCTGTCAGGAGCAACATCTTTCTTCTGTTTACTTGCATCAGACTTTTATTTATCTTTTAACATTAGAGACCTAATCCGTGTACAGAAAAATTGCTCTAAAAATCATCTAATTTTGAAGTGTAGCTTCTTGGCCAAGTGCTTTTACTCCACTAGCATGCACCTGCCAGACACTATCTGCAGCAGAATTAGAATCATATTAGTAGTGGATACAGCTCCAAGTTCCTTCTGAAAGATGGAGATGCAGGGCTTTGGTAATTTTTGATTTATTTACACTTGGTACTGTGACAGCATAACAAGAAATAAGAATGTAGTAAAATAGCTTTTAAAAAAGTAAACCTTACCCATTCTCCCACCATGTTGCAACAGATTTAAAGAAGTAATGCATGTGGAATAAAGATGATGGAACCATAAAAACAGCCTTTTGATGAAAAAAAAGTAGCCTCTGTGAAAAACATTGCAATGGTGTTTCATCATTTTTTGAGAGAAATTGTTTGGGTGATATTTTCCATATAGAGAAATGGGGAGATTAAAGATTTAACTTAATCCTTTCAGATGACAATTCACTTGCCGTTTCCTATTAAAAATCACTGGATTCTGTTTTCCTGCATGAGTTTGTAAAAGGTTATAATATTAACAGCTATGATTGTTCTTGAGACTTAAGTTTTTCTGTCCAGCAGGGTTTAGGATTTTCTCAAGATTCATTCTATTGAATAACTCTTTCTTTTCATATTAGAAATAAAACAGCAGTGAAAAACTTACATTAAGTGACTAGCTTACATCTCCTGTACGTATAAATCTGTGAGGTTGTTAGGTTTATTTCCACACTTTTTTTTTTTAAAGATTTTTCCCCCAAATATTTGCTGTTTCCACCATCAGTGATAGAAATATTCTGTATACATTTGGTAAATCTTCAACTTTACATCTCTATAAGGAATATAGAGATGTTCCCTTTAGCTATCACCAATATATATCCCTTTACCTGAAAAGAGAAGCCCATGCAGCTGCAAAGCCTTGGTTGACAATACTACAGAATAAAGCCAAGTTTTTCTTTGCCTTTACTTTCCCCACTACTCCTTATAGAGAAGTGATGTTGATTAGGAATGTATATTTCCTACCAGAATTAAGTCTTTTGCAGAAATAAAGTAATTTATTTACAAATTTTATTTTGCTATTGTATGTTCACCACTGGAATTGCTCAAAAAAACATGAAAATTTTTGTGAGGAGAGGAGCCTATAAATTTTGCCACGTTTCTTGGCTTGAGTTTGAGCTCTGGTCCAAAGGTTATGATTCTGAAGTGCTGAGCAGTTTAGCAGTGAGGAGGAGCTATTATCAGTGAAGCAGTGTGAAGAAGCAGTGGCAGGTGTTGGGAGGAAATGGAGAATGAGAAGGAAATGGTGTTTTGTTTAGGTCAGGAGTCTGCACTAATCATTTCACTGTCTTTTTTTCACAGACGAGATTAGGTACAGTTAAGTATTCCTAGCAGGTTGCAAGGAGGGTTTTTTTAGAGGGGTGGGGTTTTTTGGAGAGGATGGGATTGGGTGGTGCTTTTCTTGTGGTTTTGTTTTTTATTGCTGTGGTTACTGTTGTTATTTTAACAACATTTATGTACCTATACTTAAATGGATACAGACAAACTGACAATGCACAAGAAAATGTCATTCCTCTTAGTCAATAAATTCATGAGAGGAGGGGCATAAACTACGCTCACTTCTAACCATGAGTCCTGTAAGCTGGAATACTCATATTTCTAGTGTTTTAAAATGAAGATACATCATGTAAACATAAAAGTCTCTCTTGATATTGAAATTTGGATGCGTTAGTAGGTACACAGCATAAGTCAAATCTGACAGATTTTCAGCACAGCTGTATCAATTCATAGCTGTATCAATAGTTTTCTGCTAATAGCCTACAAAATCACCCTTCAGGGGACCTAAGAGCCATCTCGGCATTTTGTCCTTTTTACATTATTATCATAAATATCATCATGCTTGGGGTTCAAACACAATCTCTCCTTCAATGGATAAAAGTCAATATATTTATCACAAATGGTGTGCTAAAACTGAATTTCAAAGGAAAAAAATCACAAACATGCAACCTAAAATTTACACTTAAAGCAATTGATTGTTCATGCACATAGTTACCATATTACAAAAGGTAATCAACCATTAAGATGGACTTTGATGGAGAAAGGAGATGTCCTTGAAACATAGATTATTGCTATAAAGGTCAGAGATTCTTAACCAATGTACACTTCATTCATTAAAAGCCATGAAACTATGATGATCTTCTTCATCTAAGTATCTAATCTCTCCTATTTCTATGAAGAGATTGAAGTCAAGTCCCCTATGGAATAAAAACTTACATATTTAGAAAGTACTGCTGTTGTCTGAGCCAGCAACAACTGCATTAGGCTGCTCTATGGATGTGTATTTTCTGCTTATATTTGCTGAGTAGAGCTAAGCCCCTATTATCTAGGTGATTCAAGGGTCCTTTGTAAAATTTAGGCAATTAAAGTTCATTGTAAGCAAAATGTGTTTCTATTTGAGTTTTGAAATTGGAGCAGAACAATATGTTCAATTTTCAAAAATTTGACTATTAGATAATCAAAGCTAAAACAATTGAGATTAGTACTTATCTCCAAGTTGTGTTGAGCCCGTTTGCTTCCTTGTTTTTTGTTTGAAAAAGAAGTGACTTTCCTTATTTCTCTCGTCTTTTGGATTGGAATTTCCTGGTTCTGTGTTCTCTTGTGACAAGAGAACAGAGTATTGCATACTCCTCATTGCATTTCCTTCCAGGACATTATACTTTAAACAGTCAAAAAAATCATAGGCCAGTCTGGTATGATTTGCAGGTAAAAGGGGTTGACTGAAAAAATTTGATTATTTAATTTTTCTGCTGGCATTTTTATAGCAATGATGTAGCATCTCTCCATGTTGTTTCATCTTATTCTCTAGTAGTATTTTTCTAAGGTAACTGTTCACCTCAACAGATACTTGTAAATGAGTTAGAACTTAACAAATCGTATAACTGCAATTTTTAAGGCAATTTTCTGCTAAATTTAAATGTTGTGATGGCTTTTAATTTGCTTAATTTGATCAAATTTCATCTAAAAATCTGAGTGCTTTCAATGAACTGTAGTTTCAATTATCTCTCCTTCTATTAGGAAGTTACAATATAAGAATATCTTTTGCTGGAATCTAGTTACAGTTGTTTAAGATTATGACTGGGTGAAGCTTGCTTGCAGGTAAAAAGAAATAATTTTCACTAGTTCTGAGAAATGGAAAATATACTGCATATACATATCCATATATATATATATATATATATATATATATATATATATATCTTTATGTATATGCAGAGAGCAACTTTACCTAGACACAACTTTACCTAGTTCTCCTGTCTGAGTCTGGACCTTCCAAACTCATGAGGAACCTATCGCATCTATATGGATCTTGCCTTCACCCTTCCTGCCTTCCCCAGGAGCTGTACCAGTGGGGGCACAGGGTAATTATTTGTGGAGCAGGTATGAGGAAATGAGGCAGGTTGGCCAGCAGTCAAATACTTGTCAGGGGTGCATAAATTGCAGGTAATTAATAGAATTAAATACTGTAAAACACACCAAAATGTAGAAGAAAGATGTCAAGTAGGATTGGAGTAGCCACTTCTGGTCTTCCACCTTAAAAATTTTTGCTGTTGTTTAATGCCTTTAATTTTCTTTGTTTTTTTCTCACAGGATGAATAAGTCTTTTAATACATTTTTGAGATATTTTAAAGGACCAAAAGCATGATTCTGTGTCTAGATGACATTAGCAGTTACTGAAGAGCAGCACTTTGATTAGAATAATGACATTTGTGGACAAGAGAGAACTGGGGGGATGGGGAAAAGGCAGTGTTTCAAATAGTCATACATTTGTCAGCCCTAATAGATTTAAAGCTGCCTCCCTCTTATCAGTGGACAGTATATGGTAACTTCTGAAAACAAAATGTAGGCATTAATGAGAAAAATGCTTCATA
The DNA here is from genome assembly GCA_013397555.1 of Urocynchramus pylzowi. Lineage (NCBI taxonomy): Eukaryota > Metazoa > Chordata > Aves > Passeriformes > Fringillidae > Urocynchramus > Urocynchramus pylzowi. Next base: position 374,908 of record VZRH01002290.1, on the reverse strand, counting down.
AAGTTCTTATTTTTCTTTCTTATACCTACCATTTCATTTACTGCACTGGAGCCAGCACATGTAAAACTTTGTATTTTATTTCGATTAATAAACCTATCATGAGGACATAAAAGATTGTTGGTCAGGGAAAGGCCACATGCCTCGGTAAGATTGCATCCTTTAGATTTATTTTAACCTCACCTCTCTGCTTTGTAACTATATCATTTAACCCCTTTGTCTATAAAAGTGTCTTTTCTGGCTCTTAAACACATTTATTCTGTTTGCCATCTTATTTCATATGTTGCCAAGTAACAAAGACCACTGAAGCTAAGTAGGTCACCTCAAAGTCTTCCCTTTTCCAAAGAGAATAAATTTAACCTTTTCTTTTTTTTCCTTTCCCTCATAAGAACAAATACTATGAAAGTCCAAACCTTTCTTTGACTGCTCTCTCTTATATATTCTCTGGAGCAGGGATATTTTGGGGATGGAAATAGAATCAGATTTGCTAAAAGACGTTAACTAGCACTTCTTTTGCATGGAATATCTGTCTGTCTGCATGCCAGTTTTTCCTTTTTTTTTTTTTTT
>VZRH01002290.1:290979-374284 GCA_013397555.1 Urocynchramus pylzowi | reverse complement strand
TTTTTTTTTTTTGGTGCCTAGCTATCTGCTTATTTCATGTGATGTTTTGATTTGTGATCTTTTTCAGAAGTGTTTTTCTTTTTAGCTTTGATGGATTTAAGGGTTTTTTTCCAAATAAAATAGATCTCATGGTCAAGAACTTCATGATGATAATATATATAGCCTCTTTTTATGGTTATTGATAATTTCAGAGAAAAAAAATATAGAATTATACTTTTAAAATTTAATTATTGACATTGAGAAAATATGTATAGGCAAGACTAACAACCTATTGCTCTCACTTTGGCATTAGCCTGAGGAAAAATCATTTGACAATTCTCTAATATTTGATTTAGGCAGGGAGAAGAGAAGATTTAACAGTAACCAATTTTTATGATTTGTTCCTGAGATCATTAGTGTCACTCCTTTCAGTACACTGTGGCTGTTTGCAGGATCCCATCTGCCCTGAGGAAAGAAGCCATATAGGGATGGCACAGACAGTAGGCAGCAAGTTGAATTAGTTGTTCTGGATGTGGTTATTGTCCCATAGGAAGGAGTTTAAGAATCCATGAGGAGGACGTGGCAGACGGAAAGCAGGTGTCAGAATTATTCTGGTGGTGTTAGTCCAGCTACAACTGCCCACTCATCTGGGGGTGCTGACGAGTAGGTGCTGGGCAGATGGACAAGGTCAAGCATGGCTACAGCCCTCCTGGCCCACCCCATGTGCTCAGATTGATGTTCTGTGAGGCCCATGCCACAGTAATGAAGAGGTGCTGTATCCTGCAAACATCCTCTGATGATGACATATCTCAAGGGACTTTCTTACTCATCATTGCTGTGAGGCCAACTTGTGACACCCATGTTTTGCCATCTCCTCCTGGACTCTATTCTGGATGGCACAATCATTCTACTTTTAAGAAAAAAAAATTAGGAAGTAATTCTTCACTTGGTACTATTTAGCTCCATCTCCAAAAGCCTTTAACAACATAGGACAACTTACTGCATGGAAATGAACATCCAAAATTACCTGACCTCCTTTGCTACTTAACGCTCTTTAACACTTTTCCAATCATTCTAATGAGAGTGGGCAGTTTTGTATATGAAAATTTTAAGCTCAGGGTTTTAAAGGTGTCTTTTGCTAATATTAGTTGAACTTATATTAAGTTATTTAAAATCAGAAGACAGGGGGAAATGCAGTGGTTGTTAGAAAAGATCCTCTTTACCTCTATTTGTTGTCATATTTGTGGATGTCTTTTCATGTGATAATAGAATTAAAGCTATCATTAATAATTTAAATCATAAACATGATTTATTGAGTAAATAAATGCTAATTCTTGAAGTAGTTTCTTTGACTAATTTCTTTGACAAACTCCTCTGTACAACTACCTGAAAGAAGGCTGTAGTGCAGTGGTTAGCGGTCTCTTCTCCCAAGTAACAAATCACATGACAAGAAGAAATGGCCTCAAGTTGCACCAGGGAAACTTTATTTTGGATACTAGGAAAAATTTCTTCACCCAAAGGATTGATAAGCACTGGAACAACCTGTCCTGGGAAAGTGCTGGAATCACCATCTCTGGAAGCATTAAAAAGACATGGCACTGTGGAAGTGGCACTGCAGGCATGGAACTTAGGGACTTGGTTTAGTGATGATGGACTTGGCAGTGTTAAGTTTATGGTTAGACTCGATGACCTCTTCCAACCTAAATGATTCTGTGATTCTATAAACACAAAGAGGACTTCAAACATGGTTCTTTTCAAATGAAAATGTGGTTTTGCCTTTCTTTTGGTGGAATTATGGGTTTTAGATTACTTTGAGGGATTCAGAGTTACGGCAAGAAAATAAGGAAAAGGAAAATGTCTCTAGTTTTTCATAGCTTTTATCACTAAGTAAACAGGAGAATCCTATGCTGCTGATGTGTGCTAATGGTAAAGACAAAATAAAGGAACAAGGTTCATTAAATTTAAAGGTAGATNATCACTAAGTAAACAGGAGAATCCTATGTTGCTGATGTGTGCTAATGGGAAAGACAAAATAAAGGAACAAGTGGTTTTTTTACTTACTGAATTTAATAAATCTTTACATTAATAAATTCTATTCACTTATCCCTCAAACTGACCAGAAACCACAGAATATTATCAGCTAAATAAGAGAAGTAGTGAATTGCATCTCCTTTGTGTCTTGTGTTTTGCTCTGTTTCTTCTGGTATTCCTATTCCTAGTCTCTGCTGGCCAAAGAATAAGTGAGGTGGTGACTAGCATGTAACAAAATTACTGGAGGACTCAGGGGCTTACCTGCAATGACATTTGTCTCACTGTTTTTAGTCAACTAAAGTTAGATTTCAACTAGAAAGAATACATTTAAATATATTTAGTTCTCTTGATATTTGAAAACCAAGGTCTCATTTGCTGAAAATTTTTTGATGCAACACCATGACATGTCTTTTTGTTATGCTAATTATTTCCTTTCAGCTGTTACGAGAGCATCTGTTGTACATTATACACAGAAAGCAGCAGTAAAAGTGTGGCCTTTCTCATTATCTTCTGCTGATGTTTCTACTACTTCCAGGCCTAAGTTCCATTTCTGACATCCCAGCAGGACCTGCTAAAAATGGATAGAACAAGGAGAAAAATTAAGATAAGCATAAAAGCTACCCTTCACCAGCTTTTATGCAGCACTTGCCAAAATAGTTTGACAGTGTTATATAACTTACCTTTGATACAAAAAGGGAGAAATAAATTAATCATTATAGATCTATATTGTGCCAAAGATCCTTCTCTGACTCTGCATAGAGGCTATTGTAGAGGTGTAATAGCTACAGGCTGCTTTTGAGAGTAGACTTCATGACAGCAGTCCTAGGCTGCCTGACCCACTTATTGCCACACACAGTCCTGTATTTCAGCTGTAGGATTTGTATCACTAACACTGCACTTCAGCCAAAATAATGCTTCTAATGAGCAGGATCCCACCTTGTTCTGCCATGGGCCAAAGTATGGCACACACTGACAGCCTGTGTCAGTATCACGACTCAGCCCTTCGTCATCCTCACCTATTTTGGTGAGCTTCATTCATAGCTTGAATTTTTTAACACAAGGTGAGTGACAAAGAAGGTTCATGAAGCTGGTGCAAATATTTCACAGATTCCCCAATGTGGAAGCCACAGTCTTTGGGACACTCTTGTGATCTGTTTGACACAAGCTAAAACAGCCTCTACCTAAAGTAAGAGAGTTTCATGGTTATTAAGGGCAAGAAAACTCTTAATTGTGGGATTGTGTGGGTGTTTAGAAGGCATATAGAAGAGAAGTAGGCAGATAATGTGAGAAAAAAAAGGATGAACAAGCATGACAATTTATGTTTCTGCAGTGTATCAGCATCATGTATCTAACAAAGTATCCATCCTGGCACAGAAAAAGTAGGAGGGGGTCAAATGGTCATATTTGGCTATTATAAGTTAGTGATCCAATTTTTTGAAAAGGGCTGTTAAACTATTAATGGAATTGTGGATCAATCTTTGCCTTGAAGGCAGTTGTTGACATGTCTGAAAGCATCTGTCACGCTGTGTTGGGGTCCATCCCAATCTTTTGGTAGAAGAGCTGGTTGAGTTGTTGTGCAGGGAGGGAATATGTGATGTTCTGGGAGCAGCTGTCTGGAAAGACACCACAGTGTTTTTAATGCAGGTCAGCACTGGTATAAGAGGCAGCCATGTGGCATGGTGCAGATGTCCACACAGGCAAACCAGCCTTTGCATCATAGCTCCCTGTTAAATTTTCAAACAGTTCATAAAAGTTGGGAAACACCAATCTTAGGGTTCTGTCTTCTTTGTTGATAAGGAAAGTAAAAAGTTTTAGAAAAATTGTCTCATAATCTTCAGGATGTACCAAAAATATTGCATGGACATGCATTCAGCAAGTAGTCAAACACAGAAGCATGGACATGTAAGGATGATGGTAATTTGGAATTTTGGGGGTTTTTTAATATCCTTTTCTCTCCCTCGTGCCAGAACTCCCCTTGCTTTCCAACACCACAAAAAATTTAATAGGTGGATTTGTCTATATCCAGGCTTGACCATCCTCTTGAATGTATAGGCTATTTTAGATGAAGGGCATTTTATGAGGCTATGTTAGGTAAAGGTGATGAGAAAATGAATTCCACAGTACGCATTATAATGTGAGTTCTTTCATCTTTTCAACCTGTGTAACAAAACATCTCAAATTATCATGAGAACAGATCATATAACAGTTTTAGCAGGCATACAATGACACAACAGTGGAATTTTGGGGGTTCCACTTTGCTTGAATTAAACTCTTAAATTGATAGCCATGACTTACTACTGCTTTTTGACTACATAAAGTCTTTCATCTGAAAGCCTTTCAACAGCATGGGAGATGATGATACCCTTTTTCTATAGAATATAAAATGATATCTAGAGAGGTTAAGAAACTTATCTGATAGAGGTGATTCTGGCAATAGAACTCACACCTCCAAGCAGCATGACCTAATTGGGTTTTGAGTCTCTATACAAGTCTCAGTTAGAGAAAGGTTTTACTTGAGGCTTGTTTCCTAATCCCATATGAATCTAGAAAGCTTCAGCACTTTATATGGATCAAGCCTATGGTCATACTAATCTACCAGCTTTAAAAATTTAATTTGTAAGCAAGATCAACTTTATCACTTCAGCATGCTCAAGCAGCTCAAATCAGAGTGAGCTTGAGTTTTACCATAAAGTCCCTAGCAACGCAAGTTTAGGGCTTGTAATGTTAAATAATTCATGTTTAAATTAAGCCCTCAGAATTCTTATGTCATCTCACTGTTTGCTGTAAGTATTCTGCCTGTGGTATAGTGACAAACCTACCCTGCTTTATACTGATATTTTCCATTCACTTCTGTGAGATAGAATCAGAACTACTGAACTGTAACTATAATCTCTGCACCAATAGTTAGAAGAAACCTGCTTTACTTTAACAATTTGGGAGATCCAACAAGGTTGTTGCATGAGATTCTGGTCTTTACAATGCTCTGAATCTTAAAGAAAGCATAATATACACAGTTATGACAAATAAAATTAGTACTGTACCCCAAAATTTATTGATTTGCTTTGAAAACAGACATACATTATAAGTAGATTAAGTACCTCTCTCAACAGCAAGGATAAGTATTTAAAAATCATCCTAAATCTTTGCAAATTTATGAGTTGGAGGATTTTTCTTCCCTAATAGTCTGAAATGGATATTTTCAGTTTGTGGCTCATTTCCCACATTCCTTTGTTGTGCATGCAAAGTAATCAAGGTGCAAGGCATTACCTCCAATTCCAGATGGTCATTCCAGCACAACTTTAAATCATGTAACTTTAGTTCTAGAGTAACTTTAAATCATGTGAGCCATGTCCATTCTTCATAGGAGAATTTTCGGCAATATCCTGCCACAGGATATTTCAAGTTATTGAAAATAGATATGTTCTACTCTTTCTGTATAAATTTTCTTATAGTATCAGGTTTCATGGTGGTCATAGGTTGAATAATTTATCTGTGAAATACCCATTAACATTTTAATTAATTCTCATTTTTGACCAATTGACGTGCACTATTTTCCTGGATGACTTGGTATTTGATACACAGCGTACTCTGTATTTAGTAAATTCAGCTGATAAATAAGCACACGAACAGACAGCACTGATATTGTATTCTGTCTGCAGAAGAGTCTTCTGCATTTCATTTTTGGATATTTTTGACTGCTATCACAAAAATGAAGGCTGAGTGACAGAGGTGACTTATCTTGACAAGAGACACTGCTGGTTTGCAGAGGACCACAAGGAGGAGAAACAAGAGAATAAAGACAGAAGATTTACGTCTTGTTCTACATACAGTGCATCTGGAATTATATTTTCCTTTGAAGACTGCTTCAAGCACAGAACTGACAATGAGGTATAATTTATCCACAAGAGAAATGGCAGGGTCAGCATTTCAAAGTAAAGTTTAATGTAAGTGTTGAGTGAAGTAACAATAACTGTGCTAGTCACTCATCTGTCTTACCATTTATTACTGAGTACACAATATACCAAAATCCTTATATTCTATATTTAGTATCTAGTCATTATATATTATATTCAACCTCTTTGCCTATTGTACTTGCTTACTTTTTCTCAAATCCCAGGCAGTCTTGGATATTTTGGCTGTCTGTATTTGGAGTGAGACTGTACAATAATGCACAATAAAATCCTCATGGCATTATTTCCTTAGTGTATAGATGATCACACAGTAGTCAATAGGTACATTTAATAAAGTAAGATCCAATCCATGGGGAAAAAAAAGAAAGAGGATTATTTCTCTATAAAATTACTACTATAATGTTCATTGATTTCCATTGTCTTGATTTCCAGGAAGATTCTATACTCTTTGATCTGTACTCTTCAATCCTACTTGCCTTATATAAAACTTCCAAATGAGGCCTTTCTTTCAATAGTCTGGACAATATCCTACAGACCAGTATCAAAAAAGAAAGACAAAACAACATTTTTTCCTAGCCTGTGGATTCCTTTTTTTTCATTAGCTGAACAAAAAAAAAGAAAGATATTTCTAGTATTAAAAAGCAGGTTTAAGTTAAATTGCATTAGAATTGAATATTTTAAAGCAATATGCAGCTCATGGACAAAACTAAATAATTTAGTAAATTAATTTTGAGCTCAGGACTCTAAAATAACAATTTGAATTTTAAAAAAAAAATTATTTGAGCTTCTTCTTTAAAACCTTTCTCTCACAGTGTAAAAGGTAATCATAGGTCCACTTAACACCTAAAAGACAAGTAGTTTTAATTATGCATATGATGCAGAAGAATCAATTAAGCAACAGAGTAATTGTAATATGACTAAGGTCAAACACGCAAGACAGTGGCAGAATAAGGAATAGAACTCTTTTTCATTCTGTAGCTACTATACCTAAATGAGATGGAAATTAAAAAGTAATTAGGGGAAATATATTGAATTTGTATTCCTAATAGACTACAGGGTTTTGGCTTTCTTTTCTATGCTCTGGCAGAACCCAGGGGACTGATACACATTTGCTGGTAGGTGCAGGAGGCAGCTCAGCTGCAATGCATTGATCTGTGTACCACAGGTTGCAATGTTCTCTAATTATGCATTTTATTCTGAAAGCCTGGTTCATCATACTTTGGCATATTGAGACACACATTTATGATTTGGTGGAAGCAACTGTGCTCTACGATATACAATATGTATGCAAATAAGCAACAATTTCACATGAGGAAAAACATCACACAGCTTTAAAACTAGCCAATGGTTTTCCTTGCCTTATTCTTGACCAATATTTAATAACCTCAACAAATAAAATTTTGCACTTAACATCACTTTTTTCCTTTTTTTTTCTTTTTTTTTTATTGTGTGGTGAAAGCAAGACTTAAGTTTAAGTTTTTTCATCTTTCTCATTTAATGGACCCAATTAGTCCATTATGTTTTTGTATTTCCAAAAAAATAGTGCAGCACTGGTCTACCTGTAACTACCTTGTATACTCGTAACAGGGGCATTTCTATATATAGTTTAGTACACATACATAGAATTTAGCAGAATATCACAGTTATATGCTTGATTATAGATGATGCATGGTAACTTCTACCAGGTGTTTTTCACCACACTATACTTTAGTTTCAGGCAGATAATCTGCTTTCAGGCAGGAATGGCAGTGAATACTGAGCACTATCAGGTTTCCTGTTCTTTTCTGTTTTAAAATGCTGTGGTAAAAGATTCTGGGCCATGTTATGACTATCCACACTATGGATATAACCTTCCCCTTCCCTTTTGCCCCCTGTTGCTTTAATTCTTTTGGAAAGACCAGTTGCCATCAATTAAGTGTATTGAAGGATGCAAGGCAGAGGAGAAATGTGAAAAGAGCTACTTTCCATACTTTTGGCTTCCAGATAGATAGCATAACCCAGAAAACAAGGTTTTTAAAAAACATATAAAGGTTGCATGAGAAAAAATTTTTGACACTCTTATTTTTCTCTTTTTATTCCTCGGCCAAATAAAGAAAAAAATCATGGATTATAAAACTGGACTCCAGATAAAAGCATTTTTTATTTGCAATTGAATATAATCGTTATATTCTAAAAATATTATTCAAAACTAAATGCTCATTTCAAACAGCCTAAATAGAAATGTATGAAATTTCATAAATTACTTTTCCACATGGAAAACTTCAGTATATGTTAGGAATTAGCATTTAAGCCTCTAGTCTGGGTATGAATCTGCTAGAAGCTCCATTAAAGAATTATTTTCTTTTGGTGGGAGCTGCTGCATTTTGTGCATGTGGAACATCATGTACATCTGCATGCTTGCAGGAGAGTTGAAAACTTCTCCCATCCCTTTACAACTGTTTTGTGAGCAGAGCCTTGCAGTTCCAAATAAAATGCAGTTATGAACGAGTACTAAATAACACAAATTAAGCATGTTTGCCTCAGAGGAAAAGTAAGAAAGAAATAAGTCTGCATGCAGTAAACTGCAAATTTATAGAGAATTTACAAAAGGAAAAAAATATTAAAATTATTATAATTGGACTGGTAACAAAGTTCATATTGTCATGATATGAAAGGTGCATCTTCAGAGGAGATGCAATATCTTGCATGAAAAACAGCTATATAATCCAATATGACACCAGTGTGACATCACCATGGCCTAGAGAGAGTAGATCATCAACAGCTATAGGATGCTGCAATTTTCTGAAGGTTTTTAATTAAAATATATTCATCCATTATTTAAAGGATTCTAGTGTCAAAGACCTTAGAAAGTGAAAAACTGTGATAGACTTATAAAATGTGCTGTTAGAAGGAGAGATAATCCTGAGCAGATAAAATTTTTAAGGCTGAAATATTAAAACATTATTGAATATGATTATTGTATTATTTGAAAAGGGAAAGATTGGTTTAGGGGTTACAAGACTAATGATAATATTTTAGAACTCTTTCTTTTGCTAGCATCTGATAGAAGAAAATTATCTGTTCCTTTCTATGTCATGAAAGAATGTCCCACATGAATTGCCCCAAAATGTGGAAAATTTCTGCTCAGAAAAAGTAGACTAAACTAAGCATAAATGTCAAACTGTGTCCATTACAGAAACTAATTTTCTTGCCTCTCTATTTCTGATTGTAATGCTTTCTAACAGCCAAATGTCAATAAATAGGCTTTTTTGGAGTACTTGTAAATAGAAGGGGTCCAAATTTATAAATTTTGATCTCAAAGCAAGCACAGAGCTTTGTACAGAGTGGTTTTGGTCAATTTATACTGCATTTGCTCATGGAAGTAGTGGACACGTGGCCATTAGTCTTTGTAATCTAAGATTTTGTTCCATTTGAGAGGAACACATAGGTAAAGTCAATACTTTAAAAAAGGAAGGGAATAAAACTATTAACATCAAGAAAAATAATTTTGACTAAAAGATACCAAGGAATTTGTGAATGTGTAATATTTTTCTAATGCATTGTGATTGTGCAAAGTGTCTTTGATCATTTTAATCAAAATTTCTTTGTATCTGGAATTAGATGGCTGCAGAGAGAATTTAGCACTAAGGTTTATGATTAGTAAAAGAACCCTTGGTACGATTTCGAAAAGCTAATGGTGCTAGCAGGGAAGAAAAAGTTTCATGAAACAAGGATATAGATGCATGCTGTGATAACTCTTAGGGGGCTAGTTCTCATTCAACAAATTTTGGCTGCTCCAAAGGAGACTGGTATGGATCAAAAAGCTATTTAAGTCAACCAGAATGTTTCTAGTCACTCAATGGGAATTAAGCAAGTCTGCGGGAATCCAAACAAGTAGATATGTATGTTTTGATGTGTGCTGCAAACTCCTACTGAAATCTCCAGAAATCTCTGCCACTGAAGTAAGAGAGAAAATCAGTCATGTTTAATGCAAGATTTGCACTGCAGTTTGTGAAAGCCTGACTTTTTTTTTTTTTTTTTTTTTTTTTTTTTTTTTTTTTTTTTCTGGGCACAGGAAAGAATATCTATTTTCTCAGAAATAAAGTGCTCAAAAATACTTCCAATACCCATGTTTTGTACTGTGCTGAAATAGACACGGGCATATTCAAATAGCAAAGCTGTGAATATCGTTTGATTATTTTGTTTATTTCCTTAAAAAATTATTACCAGCAGTGACATGCCCAAATGTTGCAATTATGACCAAGGTCAGTTATGTCACTTGAGGTGAGTGTTTCTGTGAGTCCTGTGCCCTTGGTTTCTTTTGCCACATGGTCCAGATGCTGTGACTGCCATTGGCATGGTGGTCCCAAGTGTCAGCACAGATGAGGTGACAATACAAGGTTATAGAGAACCTGTCCACAGATCAGTTTAAAACCACCCATAAAATGGTGGCAGAAGTAAAAGGTAAGAAATATGACTGATGCAAAGGGTTATCTGAGATCTTTGTGGAGAGAGCCATTTTAGTCATATGAGTTCAATGGAGTGTGAGACCTCTAAGAGCAGAAATAACTCCTACAGGAATACAGATATAAGGTGTCCCTTTGGAAAACAGTTTAGTCTGGTTCCTTTCACATTGCTGTCTGTATACATAAAAATGCCTGTGCTTATGAGAGAGACTGGCTACCAGGTGGTGGGTGTGCTGGTAGGGTGCAGCTGGTACAGACAGCGTGAAGAACAGCCCAAGCAGTGCCTGCTCCTTGTTTCATCCTCAGCAATGCGAAGCTATGAGCTGTTTTCCAGAGACCAGACATTAGGTCAGTGATTGGCTGAGAAAAAAACGCTGTCAAGACTACTCACTGTAAAATGTGGCACCCACTGTACACCCACAGCACAGTGTTTGCACAGAAACCTTCACAGCAACGTATAAAACAACTCCATGTAATGTCAAACGTGCGTCTGTAACTTGGGTGTGATCTTAGGGTTTTTCTTGTGTATCTTCAAGTTAATCATTTGCTGTGCTTTGCACTTGTATGAACAATTTATTTTTTTGCTCTGGCTGCATAATTGCTCAGTTCCTTCTCTTACGTTATCCAGCACTGTGAATTTAATTACTCCTCACCTTGAAGTAATTTCTGATTTATCCTGTTAGCTTTGCTCCAGGGTGGTCCCACATGAGCTTAAAAGTGCATGAATTCAACTTCAGTTGTATAGGCAATGTTTGACTATAGAACACAGTTGCATATTTAAAGAAGAATATTAATTCAAGACTTTTTGTTGCTGTGTGAGGAATTTGTATTTCCCTCTATCTGAACAGGTTCAGAGAATTTTTTATTATTGTTTTTGTTTAACAGGAAACAAAGCATGCAAATCCAGTTGCTACTCAGTATTCATTCCAGGAAAAATTGAGGCAGTGAACTGGATTGAATAGGAAAGGAATAAGCATGTGTCATGTGCATGTTGGGATAGCAGAGGTTCATTCCCTCAAGACAATATGAATTCTCTTACTTTTCAGTGAGTCAACACAGCAATTGCACACTGCCCTCAGGGTATTCAGTGCTCTGCTCATTGGGGCAGAAATAATTTTTTTTCATTCATGTTATTCTTAGCAGCCCTCTTTGTTATCCTCTCAAAGGGAGTCATCCCTGAGCATCACTGGGGACAGGACTATACAGCTGGATGAGTACTCTTCTACCAAACACAAGAAATAGCAACACTTGTTCCAAAAATAATAGGGTACCTTAAAAGAGAGTGAAACAGACTCTTTTCTAAAATATTATGACTCCAGGAGCTGGGTCAGCATGATGCACAGAGACAGTGATCTGTAGAACTGTAAAAAACCTCAGTGAAATCACAGAATTTGCTATTCCTCACTCCTGTGGGGTGGGCACTGGAGGTGTTGTAAACCGACTCCCAGTCTGATGTGCTTTTGCCTGGGATTTCAGATTCTGCCACAGATTGTCATCTTCCTGTCCTGTTGCTTGTGGTTGCCTAAGCAGCCTGAAAGTCTTTGTTTCATGAAGCATGAAACTCCATTTGTAAGCGGTAAAGTCCAAAGGGAAAAAGTGATAGATAACTTAAAATGCTGTGTGTAGTCTACTGGAAAAAAAAAAAAAACTATGCAGCAATTTTTAAATGAAATAATTTTTGATTAGACTAGGACTATGCAGTGCATGCCATGCACTTTTCTATGAAGCTAGAAAAACAGCTTTAAAAAGGTTCTGAAAGTTAATATCCTCAGTTGGGCGTGAATGAAGGTTTGATGGGGGGGGGGGTTTGTTGATGGTTTTGTCCTTTTATGAATAATTGCTCAGAAGAAAGACTATCATAATTTAGCTTAAAATACTTAATTTGAATCTTGAAAATATAATTTTTTCTTCTTTCTCTGCTTTCCATCTTTTAATTGTTTGAAATCCTATATAGCTAAAAAGAAACATTTTCACTGGGGGGCATTACAGAATGAGGGTAGAAAAAAGAGCAATGAAAGTTGTAGCATTTGTCCTATAACCATGAGTTTCCAAGTTCTGTAGCTCTCTCTAAAGGGTATGTCTTTTCTAATCTCGGCATCTCAGCATCCCTTAAGCTTCAGCCATTTTTATAGCTGTATCCCTGAAGTCATCTGCCCACACAATTTCCATCTTCTATTAGTCATTTGCAAATATGTGAGGATCCTGCAATTGAAGGCAAACATTTATTTTCTAAGTTTAAAAATATGTCCCTCAGTATCTTGATTTGGGGAGAGAGGAAATTTTTTTGGTCACAGAGGTAAATTTGTCCATGCTTTCATATGTAGGCTTGGAAAGGAATCACAGAAACCTGAAGGGATGAATGAGTCAGTCATTGCTGTTCTCTTTATTCAAGGGCCATGCATGGTTTTCAGTCAGATAAAGGAAATAAGCTAGGGGGTTTTAGGCCTGGACCTGTAATTATTTATTCTTATATTCTGCTATAGCAGGAGTCTTAATTTAGGAATATTTTAACAAAATCTGGGAGCTGAGTTCCACCATGTGCCAGAGCTACTCCTGGCTGGTGTGTTCAGAAAGCTGGCAACAAACTGAGAGCTACAACTGAAGTAATGCCTGTTGCAAAAAATACCAAGAGATTTGCAGGAGGTTTCAAGAGCTTAGGGAAAGCATAGCCAGCTCCACACATGTACAAGGCATGTGCACTTCTCTGTGCATGAGCCCTGACTGTACTGCAAAATTGTTCCTATGCTCTGACAAAGTGTGGGAAGGGGAGGTTTCTGGTACCCTGCCCTGCGCACACAGAGTTGTATTCATATCGCACTGTTATGTGTTAACCTTACATGCAAAATTTGGTTATGCCATTTTGAAATTTATTCAATTATTTGCATCTCTTTTTCTGTCCAATCTTCTTGGTTAGATAAGTGATTTCCCACCTTAAAGGTTTTCCTTACTTTTCTGTTTCCATCCTCCAAAAATAAGACTTTGGAATGTTAACTCGAAAAAAAACAAAAACAACAACAACAAAAAAAAAAAAAACCACCCCAAACTCCCCCAGAAATATTGCAAAAATGTGGTGTGAAATCAAGAATAAGTTGAATAAGTTAGAAGTCAAAAAGGTCTTCTGTTAGACACAAAGCCTTACTGAACATCCTGTTCAGCTGTTCAAGTTTTCAGTCAATAGAAATACACTTGTCTGGGCTCTTGTGTATTTTCTTCATCCATAAAGATGAAGAGATGCTTTGGAAGTTGTCTTTTTGACATGAATCTGGCTTTTCTTTTATTCTGATTTTCAAATAAATAACCACTTATTACAGGGCAATGAAACTAATTATTACAAGTGAAAAAATGAAATCTACAGAGTATAAATAGTGGCTCATTCCATATTGATGATTCCTGAACATGCCATATTTTCTTAACAATATGATAGCTTTTTTTTGACACAGATTTATTCTGAATAACTTTATGAATTAGCTTCTTCAGTATAATATTTTTCATGTTGCTCTCCTTAGTAGCATACTTCCTTCCAAACTGTTCAAATACTGATTTACAAATAATGACCAAAAAATAAAAAAAAAAAAAAAGAGGAATAGCTGAATAGCTGCCAGGTGGTTTCACTTGAGAAGAAGAAGGGGAAAAAACTGTTAAACTGGCTATTACTGAACTTCTTCAGTTAATTGGAAGATGTTAAAATTCATGCAATTTGGCTCTTGAAATGCATGTGAAATAGTTACCAGAATGGTGTAAATATTTATAATTGCATTTTCTGAAAGCAGTTACAGTAAGAACAGCAAATTTTTTGAATTCTGAGTAAAAATATATTTGAATAAGTATATGGAACATGTGGATTCAAGAACATGAATAGAAATTTAATTCTGTTGTTAAAAAATAAGATTCATATAAAAAAAATCTGTATTTCCCTTTTTTATGGTTGAATACAAAGAGGGTTTTTAATTTCATCCACATCTTCTTTAAGTATCTTTTAATTTGAAAATATATATTTTAAGGTCCACAGAATATTTGGAAATATCCTTACTCTTTAAAATCCTCTCTTGAAAGGTGTTTTGTTTTCATATATCCTTTGCAGATATTTCTTTTATTTTCCAAAACAAAGCTTAACATATATAAGACAAAAAGAAATCAACATGCATGATTTTAAGTATATTCTACATACTTATACAGAAATAAACTGTGGTAAAAGCAAAGCTTATAATATTATAATCTTACAGCTGATATGAATAAACAAAACCCCCAGTTTCATGAATACACAGCAATTTTCTGTTCCAGAATACCTATTCAACACAAATTGATGCAATCTATGAACAGTTATAGATCCATTGTTTTAGTTTATTTCCACTGTCCTTTTTTTTTACCCAGATGGGAAGAAAAAAGTCATGCAGTTTGTAGCTGATTCTGAGGGGAGACAGAACCAGCTAGGATCAGGACATGGGTTCACTTTCCTTGGTAGAGGTCCAGCTCACAATGTGCTTTTTATATGTTTGTTTATCTTACTTTTACACATTTTTTTAAGTAAAACAGTAACATCATGAAAGCTAAAAACCTGTGTTTTATGGGATCCCAATGCTTTTTTACTTCATAAAAGACCAAAAAAAAAAAAAAAAAAAACCAAAAACCAAAACCAAAACCAAAACAAACAAACCCAAACAAATTAACAAAAAGCACACAAAAAACCCCAAAACCAAACAAACAAAAAAAGTCCCAACCAAACCAAATCTTGCATACAAGCTTTAATTTAATAAGATTGCATTTTAGTAAAATTATAACACCTTCAATGAACATCTAGAAAGCAGAAATTATGATGAGAGAAGTGGGGGTGCATTAATAACTAATTTTCAATTTTAACGACAGTCTACCATGCCTGTATTTATTTATGTATTTATTATGTATTTATGCCTATTTATCTATTATTATCTTATATTTTTACACAGCAAGATGTTTAATTTTTTTCTACTTTATTCTAAGTGCATTTATTAAAAATCATTAGTATGGCATTGTGAAGTATGTATATACATACACTTCAACCCAAATAGTGCTGCAAACTTCAAAAAAATGTGAAAGTATGGATTGATGCTATAACACTTGAGCCACTCCTACCCTGAGCCACTCTGGCATACTGATATATTTGGCATTCTGCTTGTGACAGATTTTCAGCTTCTGCTTTATTGAAAAAACACACTCAAATGAGTTTTAGAGAAATGTATGATTAGAATCAGCAGTATACTGAGTTTTGTGCATTTTTAAGATAAATCAGCCCTCCACCACAGTGCTTCATAGCCAGACCTTCGATATTTTACAATAAATCTGTGTAGATTATTTATCAAGCCTTTGAAAAAAAAAAAAAAAAGTAAAACAGCCTACCCTGAAAACTGGGATTGATGTTCACAATTATAAACAGTCACAGCTTGATAATATACTACTCTTGCATTTTCTATTTAATTTCTCATTGACAAAAGAGTAAATTATACCAATTTTCTTTGTTACCGAATATTCTTACTTTGGGAAAAAGGCCACTTACCAAAAAATTAGATTTCAAACTTACGTATATATATTAGGAGCAAATACTCTTTCAATATGAAGTTATTTCACCCATAAAAACTTATTTTCAACAACAATAAAAAATCAGTAGCAGTGTAAACATTTCTAACAAGGAATATTCAGGACATGGACAGAATAGAAATGCACATTTGCCAAGTAATATGTGATATTTGAAGGTGGATACCTACAGATGTCAATAAATTATTGTAAGATATATAGGTTCAGAATATAGTATTGTTTCCATTTGTTTAGAAGAGAAAAAAAATTAGAAAAATTTGTAGCTGGAAACAGTATAATATATTCATACATATATATATATATATAAAAACCAAAAAATTATAACTTAAAAAAAAGCATTTCTTATAAAATTTGATTGTCTTAAAATCTATTTTTTGCAGAGATAGAAGAAAATTAAAACTTTGTAGCAATATGAAGGCAAAACTATCAGAAACAGCTGAAATTTTTAATACATTTCAGCGCACTGATTTATAAATATGTTTAAAAGCACACTCAGAAGAACAGAAAAGGAAGTTCTTTGTGCAAGCAACACCTGATGCTGCTACTGTTCAGATGACTCCAAACACAGGCTATTTTTGCAGATGTAGAATCAACAATTAACTGTCTCTATATAGCTATCAAAAATCATACACCAGAACTGGCTACGTTGTCTGTTTCTAGAAGCCTTTTTGTTGTTGTTGTTTGACTCTTATTTTCATGTTGAGGTAATATCACGTGCGAGCAGAATGTTTCCAAATAAGCATGCTGAAATCCAGACCTGTCTTCACTGAACTTTGTCCCATAATTCAAGGGAATTGACATTCCACTAGAACTTTGGTCTCGCTTCTGCAGGAAAACGCCAAACTATGAATGTTACACCTTTCTTTACAATTTCAGATCTAATAGATATAATTCATGCTTCAGCTGATGACAGGGAAATCCATGATCAGTCCAACCTCATTGATTTTTCTGACTTTCCATTAAATTTGCAAAAATTCATATTATTAAATTCCATTAAATTCACAAATCAATAGGTTTTATAAATTCAAATGGGAAGAAAAAGGAAAAAAAATGCATCTAAATATTTTGCTGTTTTCTTAGTTTTAATGGAAATGTATTTATGTCACCATAAAAGTAACAAATACTTTACTGAAACAATTTCTGTGGAAAATGAAAATTAGAAACAATTATGTGTTTATTTTTTCAATCAGTGCTTATTAATTGGCATTAATAGAAATTGTGTGCACACTCAGAATAGTGATTAAATCTCTACGCAACATAATGGCAGCAGAGCTTAGCAATAAAAGCAGTTTTAAATGAAAACTTGAAGAATATTGCTCCTACATGGAATGGTTATAAAAAGCATGTTAAGAAAAATATTTACATATTTTTACACTGATTAGTAAGACAATATATTAATAAAAATAAATTGGTTTTTTTTTCTCTCAAATAGCAATAGGCTTTTCTTGAATACAAAGAAGTATATTTTAAATAATCAACAGTGAACTATAAATCCAAGTATCAGCAAAAATCTGCTCAGTGGCAAAAAAAAAGTCAAACAACACAAAGCTGCTTCTTCTGTAGACTGTTCTTCAGCAGCATTTTTTTCCTTTATATTACAGTTGCTTTGGTGATCTAGCTCTGTAGTTTCGTGGGAAACCTCACATCCTGCTACTCCTGCTTTCTCCTTTACTTTTCAAAAATTAGAGAAAATTAGGAAAGAAATACAACTGTAAGCCCTTTCCTTTTCATCTGACACAGGTACTAATTTGATAATTTTCTTTCTGTATCCTTTGCACTTTGTTATTAGCATCAAGCATATTCATGTATAATGGCATTTTCAAGGCCAGATCTGCAGCACATGCAACTTTTGTTCTGAGGGCTGCTAATTGTAAAACTCTGGAGAAAATGAAACTAATTATTTACAATACTGTAGAGTAAAATTTTAAAATTTTTATGGTGGCACTGCCGTGTAAAGCCTAGTGACATCTGTGGAGTTAATAGTCCTTGCTGTAAGTCAAAGAGGAAGTACCTACAACATCTAGTGGAAAGATGAAGTCCTGCCCAATGTGAGGTAACAAATGTATCATGGTTGGGGCAGCACCAGGAATTTGCTTTGGACTGGCTGACAATGCAATTTTGTCTTTTCACAAAATTACTGCTTCGTCTTGAAGAGACATAATTAATGATTTCATAAGTTTAGGTTTTTTCACCCACTGCACATTGCAAAGCACTGCAGTTGCTTTTGCTCAGACCTAAAAATCCCTTAAATTCTGGAAAGCATTCACTTGCTAGATTTCAGGAAGAGGCAGTTCCAGTAGAAAGCATGGCATAGTTAAGCAGTACTTTGGTCTGCAGGTCATCACAGCTTTTGCAGTGGTTGCTATCTGTGTAGCACTTTTCATCCTAAAAAGGATGAAAATATAATAAACTTCTTTGAACTGCTATGAGGTAAGCAAACATTGTTAATCCTATCTGATTAATTGGAAAACTGCACAACTGGGTACTCCCAGTCATATTGAAGTCGGTAAGATGCAATTTAACCTATGGAATCTAAGGTTTGTTTACATGTGATGTTTGCACCACTTCCACCCTATAAACTACTAGCTCTAGGGTGGGCATAAGTGAACTGGTATAAAAACATTTCTGCTGAATGTCTTATTCACATTTGATTACTGTGGCAGGAGAACTGTGATAGTAATATAGCAGAATCCATTCCACTAGCTGTACTGATTACACTATTCTTTAGTTAGGAAGATATTTTACTCAACTATAATAATTTTGTAAATGTAGAGATGTATGTAGACATGACCCTTAAGGAAAAAAAAAAACATAGCATTGAAAATGTTAGACAGCTTTCATACTTTCCTGTCTTGACTACTCTTTTGCTTGCAATCTAACACCACTTAGTTGTAATGTGTGCTGTGTCTCACTGTGTCTGCACTTTTATACATTTTAGAATAAGCAGGTAAGGACACAACCAGCTGAGTCAGTTTCATGCAACTGCAATGACTGTCATTGTCATTTGAACAAGCAATCTGTGCTGGTGGGTGGCAAATACATTTGGGGATTCTGTTTGTCTAGTGTCAAGTAACCAGAAAAGAGTGGTCATGAGCTACCTCCAAGTTGCAAGTAAGGGTTCCAATTGCAAACAATACGTTTTGGGGAACTATGGGTAGCTCTAAATGGTTTTTGTAAGTATTACACCAGAGCTAGAAAAAAAGACCAGGAAGAATTGCTGGTTCAGCCTGCAAGGCAGCCCTGACAATATATGTTAGAACAATTATCCTGCTTGCTCATATTATTCATAAATTGCAAAGGAGAGGAGTAGCCTTCTATATAGAATATGATTTCTTTGCTTTTGAATAGCCTTGATATCAGTAAAGTATTTCTTGATAAGGTGAAGGTGGAAGACTTTTATACTGCAACTAGTTTGCAGGTCATGTGGATACCCTGGCATGATGATGGACTCCTCTAGACCCATCCAAACTAAGTCCAGCTTCCTAACACCCTGTGCCTCTATTCTGTTTTTTGATGAGAATCCAACAGGGGGAGGCAAGAGGTAGGCATTTGGGATACTTCCAGACCTTGCTCTGGCATGGAATCATGCACTGATGTTCCACAGTTTGAATATAAACCCAATGGCCATGGAGCCAGCAAAATATCTAAACCCTGCATCTCAGAAGCCACAGTTCCACATGGCTCCATAGCTGGCAGGCAGTTTCAAAAGTCTCGGGGCTGAAGGTAAATTCCTTCTAAATTAAACCATTTTCCTAGGAAGAACTATACCTACTGAGTTCTACCACTTGTCATCTTGCCACATGTCAGTGCTATTGCAATTTTATTATTAGACCAGAATGAAAAAGTAAAATTTTGTTTCAAAGCTAAGAATATTATTAAAATGTTCCTAGGTATATATTTTTTACTCTGAATAGACAACTGACTGAAGAACCATGTCCAGTTTCCACAACCTTATCTGAAAATTTAATTTTGCTTGGATTTGGATTTTGTCTGAGTTCCATTTTCAGTGTGGTAATAATAGAGGATATCACAAACGAGAACTACTTTTTTCTTACTCTTAAGCATTTCCATTAATCATTCTGTTCTCTTTTAGCATGAATATTTAGTGGTCAGGAGCATTTTTTAAGACACTGACATGTCTGAAAGCCATTATAAACTTTAACTTTTGAACAGTAATGATGTTCAAGACGAAAATTGCTCTTGACAAGAAGATGAACATTTGTGACAAGTTCTCCTTGAAGAACAGCCACCTTTGATAGAAAAAAATTTCTCTGCCCTTTTCTAGTATTTGAATTACATGTTGCTTTCAGTTTTTGTCATATCTGGATGTCAACCAGTTGGCTGCCACCCAGTTTCTGTTAGCAGCTTTCTGTATTTTGTTAAGTCAGTTTCTCAGCAAAATTTCCTGGGTGATTGAATTCTCATCAGAGAGGAGGAAAAAAATTGATGTATATTTCAAATAATCCAGTTCCCCTTTTGTAAAGTAAAGCAGCTCATGTTCTGCTAATCAGTACAGCAGAGTGCAATAACAGATGCCTTTTTTACCACTTTGCTTACTGAACATCAGCTACTGCCTCAAGCTCGGCTTCAGAGACATTAATAGAGCAGAAGGAACTCCAAGAGCAAGGCTGTAGCAAGACAAACTTTGCTTAAACTTTGTGGTAGTGGGACTGGGAGCAGAAATGTGGCCTTTAACCTCAATTTTCTGCTAAAATTGGTTGTCAGTTGCTCACATATGCATGGAGCTAATGAACAGATACAAAAGCAAGTTCAGAAGTCAGTAACAGCAACAACTGCCTTTTCAGCTTTCAAATCTAGATGTGAAGAAATTACCCATTTCAATTATTTTGCATTTTTACACTAAACATGATTAAAAAAAAGCGAAAGTATGTTTCACATGTCTTCCATGAAACATGAAATGAATGATTTGTTATGGAAATTAATTGTGCTCTTCCAGACTTATGAAATAGTCCAGTTCCAAAGATTTTTTTTCCACCTTTTTTTTTCCCATCTTTTGGCCCATTTTATCAAAATCTTAAGTTTAATGAATACAGGTACAAACAACAACACAGAAAGGTAAAATAAAATTTCAAGCCATAGAACTTATCCTGCTCCAAGGAAGCTTTTCAGGTCTCTATGCTGCATAGAATTGTTACCTCAATGCAAGGCCTTTGCAATCTTTCTTTTTCATGTGTTTTGCTCCTCCAAATGGATTGTTTCCAGTTGTTTGTGTATGTGTACTGGCTGCTAAGTTTGCTTGATCTGACTTTTAGACAGTTGTTAAATATATGATGTCCTCCATCCCACATGAAAAGGAATAGTTAGAAGAAACAAATGTGCTTATTCATTCAGGATTCATAGCAATATCAGACTGCACATTCTGGGAACTATTTAGTTTTTTGATAGCATTTTCATTCTCCTCTGAGTTTTTCCTAGAATAATAAAATGCAGTTTAATTGCAAGGCTCGTCTGAAAATCCAGAGTTCAAAAATATATGTGCCATTTATACAGTAGACTAGCATTATAAAATTTTCTTTTTTAAATCAGAAAAGCCACATCAGTACTAAAAAATTATCTTTTAGAAAGGCAGCCCAAATTTTTCACTTTTTCACAGCACCAGTATTCTTCCTATTGGTGAGGAAGTCAACGAGATTTCAACACTCAAGATTTCTTCCAAAAATTCAAACGGATTTTTAGTCTATTAGTTGAAGGCTGCCATGCTTTCATTCTGAAAATTTATACAGCAATAAAATATCTTACTCATGTTGCAAAACTGTCTACCTTTCATAGAATCATAGAATGGCATAAGTTGGAAGTTACTGTAAACATCACCCAGTTCTAACCCCCCTGTCAGGGTCAAAGGCACTTTCTACTATATAGGTCACTCAAAGTCCTATCCAACCTGGCCTTAAATTTGTTTTCTCATACCCAATGTAAAAATTTTTTATTTCCAAACCCATTTGAAAATCTTTCCACCTTTCACCTGTGTGAAACTCAGAAACGGAGAAAGATATTTGTTATTTGTTGAGTTGTTTTGAGTTTCTATTTTGTTTGTTTGGTTGGGTTTTGGTATTTTGGTGTTTTGGGGTTTTTTTTTTGTTTTGGTTTGGGTTTTTTTGGGGTTTTTTTTGGGTTTTGTTTGTTTGTTTGTTTGTTTGTTTGTTTGTTTTGGGGTTTTTTTGTTTTGTTTTTTCAGGGGTGGAGGCTGATTTGTAGGGAAATGCACAACAATTCACAAAATAAGTAAGAAAATAATTCCCAGTAATCTGGGTACCTCTGTGGAATAGATATATTAAAGGGGTAGTATTGCAGATCAGAAAGGAAGATATTTTTTGAGAGAAAGACTTCATGCTAAGTAAAACATGCAAGCTTCAATCCTACAAATACATTTAGTAGATATGCAGCAACAAGTCTGTCTAACTGATATCCTGCTAAAGAAGGGAAAAAATACCTCTTGAAAATATTTAGCATTGAGTTCACATTATTCTTGCACCTATAACCTCATTGTGTAATTATTGCAAATTATAAGATATATATAATTATACTTACATAAATTTTAAAATATAAAACATAAATTAAATTATTTTCTTCAAATATAGAGGTACATGCTAGAATTTTTTTTCATTTGAATTGATCATTCCAGGCTTTTTTGATAAACAGAACATACAGAAGTTTCCTAGGGAGTGTTAATGTGAAGTGGGGAAATGTTGGCTATTCTCTACCCCTGGAAAGTTTATAACCCATGCTCCTTATAATACCAGACTATTACAGTGTGCAAAAGAGGTATTAGACAGATGGTGAGAAGAAGACCAAGTGAGGCATCATTCTTGCATAAGTTTTTTAAATTTTCTTTCTGTAAATCTGTTTAGGAATGTAGGAACCTTTAGCTCCATCTTGGTCCTTGGTAAGCAAAAGAGAGGCCAGCACAGTTACCAAGTATGAAAAATCAGGTGACATACAGGGAGGGACACGTCTCACTCTCTGCACAGTGGAAGAAGAGCAGTGAATGCTTCTCTATTTCAGTCCTGAAGAACAGCAAGGCTTCTCTCACTATCTGTGTTTCCTCTAGTTCTAGTACATGGAATATTCTATATGATGCAAGTTTTTCTGAGATTTCTCTGGAGAAGGAGTGATCCCCGCTAGCTGTCCTCTGGAGCAAAGCCTAACAATGTGAACCTTTAATTCCTGTTCAGACACTGCACAATAAATACCTGAATATGCATAAAACCCCAAAATATAAGAATAACCATAGACTTCATAAAAGATGTACAGCAGCATAAACATTTATTCCCATGGCCACTTGTGAGGGACTGATGAATGCTAACATGAAAATGTCTCAATGTTGTCTGAACTTCATTTCGAAGTGTTACTTAGAAATCTGTTTTGCTGCAAGAACTAACCTTAAGTGCTTTAGTTGCTGTATTCAGAAAAGTAATGGAGAATTTGCATTTGACCAATGGCAGCAGACATGAAAAGGAGTGTTCTGGGATCTGTGGTCGTTATGGGGAGGAGGACAGAGAGAGTCTGTTGCTGGGTGGTTCTACTCCAAGGAAGATTTCTTTGGACAACCTTCTTGAGTGCAGAAGGAGGCTCTGTTAGAAGGATTTCTTCAGGCAACCCCCCTTGAGAACCAATTGTTTCTTTGGACAACCGGACTGTGGGAAGGGCTGTGCTGTAAATAAGGAATTATGAACTGCATCATCTGTCAGCCTCCTGCCCCAGCTCATGCACCAGCCACCCAGTGATTGATGAAATTGGACCGACAGGACACTGTTGGATCCATGGTGGTAACTCTCTCTCTCTATCTCTCAACTCTCCAAAATATTGCTTCTTTTCCTTCTTTTATCTCTACCTTTCCTGTCACTTTTGTTAGGGCCAATTTCTGTATTAATAAACTGTTTATGGGTGTAGCATTGAACCCGTTTGTGTCTAATTTTGCCACCGGAATCATTAGAACCTCCCTGGTCCTCTCTAGAGCAGTACATGGACAGTGCTATAAATAGCAAATAGAGGTACATATTTTAATGTTATTGGATAACCAAGCAAACTAAAAACAAACTCCAGAATACCTTTCTGTATTTTTAATAATATGGTGCCTATTTCTGTTTTCAACACAGCAGTTTTTTACATGTTGGTAGGGTAAACTTCAGTCTCTTTCCTTTTAAGTCAAATCATGAACAGTCACAACTGTTATGAATAGATGTGGGGGTTTAGATAAGTCCCTGTCTTTTGCCCAGGGCTCCAGCAGCAGGCAGTAGCTTTATTGAGGTGGCCAGCACTCTCCAAAACCCACTCTCATTCACAAGTTGTTTAATAATGTCTGATTAGGTGTATTATAAAATGAATTATTTATTTCATAGACACAAAACTAACAGACATAAGACTTAAAACAAACTATATACTACACAGGAATAAGGACAAAAAAAGAGACAACTAGTGGATACATTCAGCTCGAGGTCAAAGGTACCATTAATTTTACAGCTAGTGAAGAGATAACATCATTTAGGATTCAATGTACCTTACAATCCAATTGTTGGTGGGGCACAGATCAAGATCCTTTCTCTCAATTCCCAGGAAAGTAACTGTGGAATCTGTGTCCAAAATCCAGAGAGAAGTCTTGTACGTTTGTTAAGGCCTAAGAGCCTTCTGCCTCTTTGATAACTTGTGTGTCTTTTATAGTTTGTAAAACAGTGTCTCTCAGTATTTCTTTTATCTCTTCCCACATCTGCTCTCCAGACTTTGATGTTGATTCTTAACTGGGGCCTGGGCCTTTTAGGCACCAGAGATGATCCCTTGCTGGGCCTTTCACCCTGGGTTGTCTCTTCCATACCTGCACCAACTCTCTGTGGTAGAGAGGGGGAGGACACATCCTGCCACAGCAACCAGGAAGACTGATACTCTCATGTGAAACCATCACTGCATTTGCAAGGGATTATCTTTTTGTGTTCCTGGGGGTTACTTTTCCTCAAGATGGTAATCAGTTCAGGCTGCTGTGGCTTTTGCCACTGACTTCACCTCCAAGTTAAAAACACTGCATTTGGTGGGGTTTCATGGCTATGGTGCTGCTCCACTGCTGGGAGACAGCAGATTTGTCCCAATGCTTGAGAGAACAGTCATCTCTCTGGGAACATATTTTTTTCCTTTATACACAGAAGACTGGAGTGAGAACAAAAAGCCCATGAAGAAAAAACTCTGTCTTTCCTTTCTGCAGCATCTGATGGATAAACAAATTGTGAGGAAGATAAATCATAAAAAGGTGGTAAGATAACCAACAGCTCATTCCAAAATTACACACAAACTCAGGATAAACATTATCAGGTGGAAGGGGTATGATTTTATGGCAGTTAAGGAGGAAGGAATATGGGCAAGCCAAAAATAATCCTGGAACAGCACAGTAACTCAGTCTCAGTAAAGGTAAATGCTATCCGAAGCTTCCTCATGTCTTGACTGTTCCATCAGGAGGTAGGGAAAACTCACAGGAACCCTCTCACTGCAATTCCAAACAGGTCCTCCTAAGAGTTTCAACACAGTCAGGAAGTCTGAGCTACCACTACTCTAGAAAGAATAAAATCCTCTTTTTCTGCTACACATCATATCAGATGATAAAAACAAAAACAACAATAAAATGAAAATAAATTAATATTTTCAGATGTCTTGAAGTATTTACAACATAAAATGCATTTTAACTTCTCATCAGAATAGATTTTTCTTTTTTTCTTTCTTTATTTTGTGAAGTATCGTTCATGTTCCATTCAGAAATTAGATAAAACACAAAAAAACCTCAAAAGCAGAGTAGGAGTGCAAGAGATTAATATGGAAAGATGTTTTAGCCATTTTGGACACTTTCCTTTGTACATTCACTAGAAACTTTAAGACATAATATGTCTCAGTTAAATCCACCATACTGCATAATCCTTGTTGTGTAGTTTCTAAGTACACTCCTTTCTTCAGAGTGTACTTTGATGTCGCACTGGGAAAACGTTAAGCTCCAAATCATGACAAAACTGTGATTTAAAAAAAAACTATGACTCCAGAATGGGATTCTTGCCCCCTAATTTTAGTCATTACAAAATTAGGAGTTCATACCATTTTAGTCTTCAAAGCTTCTTTTTGCCTGAAGATAATAATCTTGAGACTTGACTAGTGGAGGAATCTCAATAACTCAGGCAAGAAATGTAACTTTTAAAGCACTAAATTTGGAAAAATGAAGAAATATGAGACAAAAAAAACCTTGTATATTTTTATGGGGAAGAATATTTGATTTCAGAGGCTACTCCCAATAATTGCAAATAATTGCAAATAATAATTTAATAATTATATTATATATACTATATAATAATTTAATAATTGCAAAAATTACAGAATTACAATGATTAATGATTAATGATGTAAGAATGAATTAGCTACCAGAAACCTTACCAAAAAAAACCCAACAAAACCATGCTGAAGTCTGCTGTTTTGGTTCCGTTTTTTCACAATTCTCCTTTATTTTGTTGGAAGGCGAGGGTAAAGGAGGAACTGTACATTCTCATTTTAAAGAGTCACAGATATAATAAAATCCGGGTATTTCTAGTACTTTTAACCTACTGAAAAGTTTTTAAATAAATTCCTTGTGATCAAGGAAGGAAAAAAAAAAAGAACAAGCTATTAAGAAAAGCAACCAAACTAAAGCAAAATACAGATTTGCATTAACTAATTTCAATAAAGTAGATTTTCAAGGAAGATCACACACATTTTTATAGTTACCAGATGCAGTGACATTTCTGTCAGGCAACACCACCCTACACTAAACCACACCTATAAAAAAAATCTCCTATTCTGTCACAGTTGCAAACCTGTTATAAATTGAGGACTATGTTATGCTATTTGCTTAAGTTTATGCAGTGCCAAAAATATTGAGGTTTTGACTGTATTACAGGTAAAATGTTCCAAAACTTTGCAAACACTGAACTTCAATGCTGAGTTCTGTTTCTCTAAAGAAAAGTCTAGTCCCAATGCAAGTTAAGAACTATCACAGTCAAAATTTTCATAATTTATCCCCATGGCACAAAAAAAATTAATCTATATACACTTTTAAGAATTAGAAAGATAATTAAATAGAAAAAGGATTCTTCCTTTGCATATAACATTTAAGTTTTTATGGTGGAAATTATTAACTAAACTTTGCCTGTTCAGACTGCTGGGGGTTGAAAATAAAATAATGCGTACACCAGGTGTTTTTTTCAGAGTAAAACACGTTAAATAACTAATTAAATTGTTGGAAGGAAACAGCTTTGTTTTTCTTTTATGTAACCTAATTCCCTTCTAAAAGAAATCTATTTTATTTTAAAGTGGCCTGCAATCAAATTTAGTGTTGATGAAAAAATCAATCATTTTAAAATGATATGGCTGAAACTGTAGGAATGGGTGAAAGTGCCTATCCTTTTTATACCTGAGTCTGGCTCAGTTGAGTTAGAAACATAACTTTGTATTTCAGCATAGTCATGCTTAGAGAAAAAAAACCCTCATGATTCAATAAAAGCTGAGAAATCAGTAATGTTGAGCATCTTCTTAGAAGCACAGCTCCTCTGCCTTAGCAATGCAGTAGCATTCCCTCCCATTCCTTGTATTCAGGTATTCTGCAAATAAAGAATCTTAATTTTCCTCCCTCTGCAGCCAATCATAAAACAGTAAAAGGTGATGCAGTTAGGTGTAAACCTGGGCTGAGGGGTGTAATTTCAATTCCATTAGCTTTGCCATCTGTTTCATCTCAGTAATACAAGGCACTGACAGATGGAGATGCTGATCTTGAGTTCATGCTGTTAAACACTGAGCCATTGACTAATAAACTTACCACCATTCATGATAAAATTCATTATTAAATTAACAGTAAGATCCTTCTACTCCCCAGCTAGATACCTATGTCCTGCATAGGAAGATCTGTGATACCTGCATCCTTTGAAATGGCTCATCCCAATGAGAGGAAAGAAGAGGGTTTCCTGCATATCTGGCCATAAATGCTGGACAGCATCCCACTCCAGAGCTGGGCACTACAGAAAAGAAATTCCTGTTTGGTGGAGAGTTCAGGTAAGAGATTTGGTTTTGTCCAGGTGCAATGCACAGACCTTGATACAACTCAGAGTCCTGGGCTGCCCAAGGAGCATTTGTTTTTGCTTTTTTTCTTACTGGTACTTCCACAGGTATGAGAGCTGAATGAACACAAGTAAAGCACTGCTAAACCAGTTTGTGAGTTATGGTTAATCTGACTAAGGGGCTTGTCTCAGGTGAGCTGTAGCTAAACACTTGGTGTTGACTGCCATGCAGATATGAGATTCACTGTTCCAAGTATATTTATTGTCTGGAGTTCTACATCAGAATCACCCTAGGCTCTTTCTCTATAGTCATTAAAGGGAAATAAATGTTTCCAGAAAATAATTAATGTCATGCTATAGTAGACATCTAGGTACAGATAAATCACGCTATTTCTCTTTGTTGACATCAAAATGGATTTATTTCAGCAGAAATAATAGCACATCTCACTTGAAAACTAGCAGTATTTTTCAGATTACTGCTAACATTCTAAAATAAGGAGTTTAAGGCTAGTGTGTGATTTCATACCCACACTGCATAGATTATTTAACCTCTGCTACACCAGTTGTGGACTCTGAGACAGAAACTTATGGGGAGGCTGTTTGACAGCCAGAGAAAGAGAGATGGTGTTTCCCAGGGCACGAGGAGCCCGGTCACCCTGCTGCTGTTCCTGACGAATCTGCTCTCCCATTAGATTTTCTGAAGTTCAGTAAAAAGATGATTATCCTTGGGCCTCAGCTGTAACTGACTAGTAGATCATGTCTTAAATTACCTATGTGCTGGTCAGAAAAATATATGCAATAGGAATCAGTCTTGCATAGTGTGTGGATTGGCAGGTGTGGGCTTTTGAATAACGAGGGTTTCCTTCCTGTTAGGATAGTAATAATGGTGCACAGCATTTCAGATTATTTCTATGCTTGAGCAAAGCTGAAAGGTTCACTTGAAATAAACAAAATATTAGATTTCCCTACTTTTACTATCTTTAAAACAGATAAATAGCAAATTAAATTCTGACAAGTATATCCTTACACACAACATGAGGCAGCAGGAGCCAGTATTCCAGAACAGGAGGTTTAGGCTCTTTCATTAAGCTTAAGAACAGCTCAAATTGAGTTTGCTCAGACTGCTTAGAAAAGAATCCTGTTGGTAGATATACTATTATGCAGTTCTCTCTTCTTTACAGGGATCTATGGATGCCATGAAATGGAAGAGGAAACTTGTTTCACCGAGCTAGAAGCCTGAAAAAAAAAAATCTTCCAGGTACTTCACTAACTCAGTGTTGCAACGGCTGTAAATTAAGTCACTGCTAATTATGGTGGTTACACTTCTAAATTTCTTTTCTTTTTACTACATATATCAATATTTACTGTGAATGCTAGTTGCACTTCTTTATTCTTTTTTTTTTACTACAACTTTTAGAAAATAATTTCTTATCAGTTCTGAAAGACAAACAACCACACACCCCCCCATGCCCATTTTAAATTACTTTATAATGATTAATTTTCTTAGAATATATATTTATGCTGAGTGAGGAGAGGGTAACACTATATATTCATATCACATACCATTTTTGTAAAAAAGTTTCTTGGAAAAGTAAAATGCATTATCAATTGTAAGTCTCTACAATCAAGACTGTTTCTGAAGGTGTTTTTTGTGTCATTTTTTTAGATGTAATTGGAAGATTTTTTCAGTTTTGTAAGTTTGTACAGTTATTCCCCAGTAACAAGTTTGAGTTATTGCTTCTGTCTGTAGATATAGTTGGACTCAGGTCTATTTCCTTTTCTGAAATCTGTAAATAGAATATTTTTTTTTCTTCAGCATTATTAATTGGTCTTTTTTTTCCTCATCTAGCAAAAAAAAAGTAGCAGCGTATTTTTAGCTTTTTATTCAGTTCTCCCCCTCCCTTAGCATGCTGTTTGACCTCATTTCCCTCTGCAGGACATAGCAGAGTATTCCACTGTTGCATAAGGTGCACCTAAACTGTCACTTACTTGTATGAATTGTCTGAGAACTCCCCAGTAAGCCGAGATCATCTTCCAGTTCTGTTCTGAAATCCAGACATAAATATGTCCATAATACATTTAAATTTTGGCCTCCTGTTCTTTGTGATAACATGATAATAACTCACCTGTGTAATAAATCTGAGCCTTGCCAAAATGTGTACTAAATTATGTTATTCTATTGAAAAATATTGTTAATTAGTAAATTAAATCCTTGAGAAAGTGATAAAGACTTCATGGATTTTTTCTGGAACAATGGCCCAGTAAAAAGAGCAATTTTGGGAGGCAATTCATGAAGGGGCAAGAATATTGTAATGAACTGGGAACATACTGACCCAAAACAAAATGGAAAGATCATCCAAGATTCAAAGAGCTTACAGAATATAAGAAGCAACAGTGTGAGATAGTCAGTTTGAAGAGCACAAGAGAATGAAAGATCTTGATACAGCAGAAGTATAAAATTTTGATGTTATAGAATCATAGAATAGTTTGGGTAGGAAGGGACCTTTAAAGGTCTTTTAAGTCCAAACCCCCCTGCACTGCATAGGGACATCATCAACTAGATCAAGTTGCTAAGAGCCCTGTCCAGCCTGACCTTGAATGTCTGCAGGGATGCAGCCTCCACCACCTCTCTGGGAAACCTGTTCCCACTTCCACTACCCCCACCTGTTCCCCTGCCTTCATTGTAACAGTGTCTTCCTTATCTCTAAACTGAAGATATCCTCTTTTAGTTTAAAAACATTATCCTTTGGCCCTACTAAAAAGTCTGCCCCCATCTTTCTTATAAGCTTCTTGTTCATTAAAGCTGTCTTCAAAAAGGATTTTTAAGATGGATTTAAAGTATGATGAAACCAGATGTTTATAGACTATTTCAATAACAAGAAGATATAATAGAAAATTATTCTGTAGAAGGAAAATGGAAAGGTACCTGGAGAGTCCTGGGAATGAAAAACAAATAGTATGTTTGTCATAATGAAGACACAGCAAGTAGAGAAATAGGCAAAAGGGAAGCTGGGATTTAATTTTATAAGTGGCATTTTGAAGGAGGACAGTTGAAAATTATTCTGTTCTTATACCTATGAAAGGTGTTGCAAGGAGATGGCAAGCTGCCATTTTGTCGAAAGCTAAAGTTGAAAAGAGTACACAGAAAATCTGTACATATCTAACACAACCTTGATTTGTGGATGATGAGATATATCAAAATCTGATGATGTCAAAGTAAGCATTGAAGCATGAAGTGAGGTGAGGGACAGAAAGTGGATTGAGAGAAAGAATGAAGGCTGAAGTGTTAGTTGTTTATGTTATAGAGACAAGATGAGAGTTTAAGATATTCCTTAGGAGTATGGAATTAAAGCAGTACATTGCCTGCAAAATGTTCGGAGTTAAATATGCATCAATGATTGAAGTTAACCTAAGGAAGTTTGGAGAATGATGAGTTGTGACTGAACTCCAGGAAACGTAGGAATTTGAAGAAGAAAAAGCCCTTTAAAAGACACACCAAGTAAAGAGTTGCTAAAAACCAAGGAGGAGACACGGAAAGGGCATAAGCTCAGAAGTCAATATAATACAGAGACTATCCCATGGAGAAAAATACGGATAACTGTCAAGGATGGTTGATGGGCAGAATGAGCAGAGTGATAGACAACAATTATTGAGATCTGGCTAGGAAATGACCATTTAAATATCTGGTACAAGGGTTTAAGCTGAAAGCAAGATATAAATGTTGAGAAAGGGATGAGTACAGCTGTAAAGGAGATACGAAAGCCACAGAATCAGGAAGATACACGGAAGAGAGGCGATGCAATGTCCCTGATCTTGTACCCATCTTCCAGAGCAGCAACTGACAGAATCTGGATGGCCCAGGGGCATGGGGAGCACCACAGGACCTGCTCTACAGATGCTTTAAGCAGCTCTTTCTCTCACACCACTGACAAACATGTTCACAGCTAAGAGCACAGAAGAGACGACACCCACTGCCGGCTGCCAAGCAGTGAGAGGTGCAAATTGTCAAACTGTTGAACTTTACGGAGGGTGGTCTAGACTTTGACAGAGATCTCCTCTCCAAAGCTTTCTAAAAAAAGTGCAGAGGTAGTGTATTTTGAGAAAAAAGTCAAAGGGAAGAGCAGATAGACAAGGATTTGGAGGAGGAGATTACAACCAAGTCAAGAGTAGATAATAGGTATCTGCTTATTGTGATGTATTTCCAGTGCACTGCTCAGAGCTCCTGGGGTTTCAGCTGTGTCATACTCAGAGCACTTTGCCATCTGCACAGCAAATGGTGTGAAAAGGTGTTTAATTCAAAGTGGCAATCATATAGTACAGTGAGTAAACAATGGACTCAGCAAGAGGGAATAGCTGGTAGAAATATATTTTTTATACCTCCAAAAAGTTTTAAGAAAGTTGATTAATGTTAAGACCTCCCTGAAATTCTACTTGGTGATGACCTTTATAAATCATTTGTAATCTCTCTCAAAAAAGTTTCATCATCTGATAATACCATCGTTGAGAGGTTTCCTTGGATTTTTTATCCCTTTATACCCTTAAATACAAAAATAAATGGAATTGTGACTCTCTTCATCCACATGTAACCCTGTATACAGCTGTTTTATTTATTTTGCTGTTTAGTGTTGAAAGCAGAAGTTTTAAATTCTGTCCATAAGATGTAAAAAATGAATACAGCATGTGTTTGTCTATACACCACATTTAGACATTGGGGTACCACAGACATCACTGAATCTATCTTGCTGTATTGCCATTGTATGTACCATTCCTGAATGGTATTATTCAGAATTAAACCTGACATTAAAAAAACCCAAACATATTTGCTATTTATGAACTAAAATCTGAAAATATTCTCCAATCCCTTGAGCAAATCAAGCTATGTAATTTTACATGTTTATAGGTTGATATTTAACATGCTTTATTTACTGCTATGAAAATTTTAATGATACATTAATATGTCTATTTTTCTTTATATTTTTCATGTTCGTTTTCATTATGCTTCCTCTGCAGTTTATCTTCACCTTTTTGTTATCATTCTGCTACTTTAAACCAGTTATTCTCAGGACCAAGTAAACTTATTGTTAGCAAGTACATTATTTACACACCTAGCCTGAATTATTTAATATCTTGATTCTTAGGAATTAATATCTTATTTCTAAAAAGCTGCATTGTGCTAATTAGAATTACACTGTAGCATGTTATTAAATCTCTTTTTAGAGATTTAACACTGAAATACTTTTTTGAATGTAACTTTTTTTTTTTTCAAAAGAACACAAAAGCCCAGTCCAGTGACAGAAACTACACATCTTATCATCTTAAAACAATAGGCCTGTCATAGTTTAAACCCAGCTGGCAACTAAGCCCCATGCAGCCACTCCTTCCCTGGTGAGATGAAAGTGAGAATTGGAAGGGTAAAAGTGAGAGAACTCATGGGTTGAAATAAAGACAGTTTAAGAGGGAAAGGAAAAGCCACAAGCAAAGAAAAACAAGGACTTGATTCATCACTTCCCATAGGCAGCCACCTCCAGGAAAGCCAGGCTTCATCACACCTAACAGTGAGTTGAGAAGACAAGCACCATCACCATGAACATCCCTTCCTCCTTCTTCTTTCTCAGCTTTATACGTTGAGCATGACACCATGTGGTCTGGAATATCCCTTTGGGATCAGCTGTCCCACCTGTGTCTTCTCCAATTCCTTGTATACTCCCAGCCTCCTCACTGGTGGAGCAGTGTGAGGAGCAAAAAGGGTCTCGGCTCTTTGCAAGCCCTGCTCAGCAATAATTAAAATATCTTTGTTTATCAACACTGTTTTCAGTACAGATGCAACACAGCCCCTTTTTAACTACTGTGAAGAACATTAACCCAGCCAAAACTACCACAAGGCTTTTATTAGATGCTTAAACATACATTTAAGAACTTTAGTTCAGGCTCCTACTCTTTAAAATTCTGAGTACCTGATCACCATGCACATTGAATGTTTTTTTACAAGACCATTGCTGTTTTAGATGTGACTATGCAGGACATACTGCATATTGAATATAATTCAGCAAGCCTCACTTATTTTTCTCATTTTATAGAAGAAGACGTGGTAAGATAAATTTTGACAATTAGAAACAATTGTACAGTTTTTAGTATAATTTTTCCCTATTTTTATATGGAGCCCTTTTTTTAAGGCTGACCTTGAAAGTAATATTATGAGGCCAAAAAAAGTATCAAAGAACAAAAATTTCCTTAGGAGTGCTACTGCCAGTTTCCTGAAGATTTCTCACTTCATACTTATTGTTGCCACCTATTCAGGGTCTCAACAGAAAGCTAATAGTTTTGTTTCTTATATGGCATTCCAACTCCATTAGTATCTCCACTAATCTATCTCAAAATGTATAGGGAATGAATCACTGCTTGAAACAGCACCATTCAAACATTTCTATTCCATGTCATACGTGGTAGAGTGTGTTGCTCCAAGTAACTCGAGCACCTTGAATTTGGAGCACAATGATATCTGTAGGAAACAGACCCTACCTGAGGCTAAGCTCAGCTTACCAATCACACATTTTCCTAGCATTATTTTTATGGGGAAACAAGAAACACCCATTACCCTGATTTTGGTCCCTGACAATATATATTTTTTACATCTGAGAGTAGGTCACCTCATGATCTCTATACATAAAAATGTGCCTGAAGCACACTTCAGATTTGTACAGAACAACTTATATTTTGCCCAGTGCATTCACTTGATCTTACAGGGGCATTTAAATGTATGAGACCATTTGCTGTTTCTTGCTGAGATTGCCTTGTAAATCATACTCTTTGTTTTGAGAGGTTTTATAGGCCATTTGTGGGTGGAAGTGAGGAATCAATAAATAGTGTAGCTATGTATGTGACGTATAGTAGGGCAAATTGACTGAAAGTCTTAGACTGATGTAAAGAGATGAAAAGTACATGAATATGCTGTTGGTAGGTCTTGAAAATAGACTAGATTATTAAAGCTAACAGTATTGGCAAACAAGAAAACAGCAATTAATTTAGCCAATTCCTGTTTGTGCTAGCAGAAGCCTAAATTAAAAGATGAACTGAACTGTGGAAAATTCCACAGCCTCAGCCCAGCCATCTATGTTCACAAATCCAAATCAGAAGTGTGACTCCAGCTCCTCTGAGCTCTACTCCTTTCATTTGTTCATCCTGAAATCTGACTCTAGGCCTGAAATACTTCAACAACATGCACTTTTACTTTCACTCATTTCTGTGTTGGGCTCCACTTTACGAATTGCTACAGATTACTGATGCTTCTGGTTTTTATTACCCACTTGAACTTCTAGAGGAAGTTAAAAGTTTGATATCTTCTACAAATCACATACTCTTTAGTGAAACAGGTGCTAATAACAGACAATTCCTCAATATTCTTGAAAGCGTGTTGATCAATGAAACAGGTTTTTCATGGATACGACTTAGCAGAACTTCTAGGCATGTGTGAAAATATTTTCTATATTCAAACATTTATTCTCCATCAAATGGTTTCCCATATCCTTCCTCCAATGTAAAACACTTGCAGAACAGTGTATCTTTATGTTCACTGTGAATCACCCAATGCAGCAACTGCTGTTTGCACTGGCTAATTTGTCCATTCAATTAGACCTGTTTGTAGGCTATAAAAATCTTTTTAGTTCTTGTATGGATCCTTTGGTTTCATTTATTTTCTTTTGAGAGGGGTGTGCTGTTTGGGTTTTAGCCATTTAAAATACCAGCCCGATAGAATTGTATGCACTGGACTTATTTTTTGTTTCGTTGTTGCTGTTTACATCCTCTAACATGCTCTTGATCAGCTTTCAAAAGGAGGGTAGCACCTGCTCTGTGCCTTCAGGATCTCAGAAATCACAGTGAATTTCTACTAGAAAATAAGCAATGTGTATGGAGGTGCTCAGAGCTTCAGCAGGAATAGATGCCCTGAGCTACATTTAGAGATCCCTCACACTACTTATGCTATGTAAATATCTCAGCCTGGTCCTGAAAATAGACAATGATCA
This sequence comes from Urocynchramus pylzowi, assembly GCA_013397555.1. Lineage (NCBI taxonomy): Eukaryota > Metazoa > Chordata > Aves > Passeriformes > Fringillidae > Urocynchramus > Urocynchramus pylzowi. Next base: position 338,258 of record VZRH01002290.1, on the reverse strand, counting down.
GGGCCTAACCTATGCTGGAGCTTAATATATCTTTTTCAAGCAGTTCACAACTATTTGCCTCACTTTTATCTTTATCTTTGACTACTTTTATGGCCTCATCTAAGCCATATGACATTTGTTATTGCTGTTGTTCAGTGACTGGATTACAATAATTGTAAACAAGAGGAACAATGTAAAGGAGATTTCTAGTTAGTCATAAAAATCCTTCCCTCTCTGAAATCCTATAAATAGCAGATATTTGCAGCATTTTTGAGAGTTTTGCTACTGATATACAATCTTTAGAAATAACCAGGATAGTTTATGGAAATACTTGCCAAAAACAAGTTTACTAGAGTCAAATTTCTATTTACTGTTATTCTGAGAAAACAAATTCTTGGTTATAATAATAAATGTTCTAACATATTCCAACATGAAAGACAAGGTCTAAAAAAATAATCTTAATGGGTAAATTCCATTCTGTCTACATGTCTACATTGAAGACACAGGGATGAAGAACAGAAACTTCTGATTAATAATTTTGGTCATTTCCATCTCCAATATCTATAGCAACATCTTAAAAGCATTTTCCCAACAATAGCACGAAAGAATATTTTTGATAAGCTAGTATAGAGTTAGCTAATTTGAGATTTCTACTGCTTTTTTCATTCAGGTGCTGAGTAAATTTTTCCCCCTATTTAAAATATTATTTTAGTATAATTTTTTCACAGTATGGACTTGAGTATCTTTAAGACTGAGAAAACCTTATACAAGTAAAATAGCTACAAATTCACTGTTCAACTTTGCAAGAAGTAATATCACATCTATTCAAAATTGTATTTTGAATGTATCCCATTCAAAATAGATGTATCACATCTATTCAAAATTATATTTTCTCTGACAAGAACTGTTATTCTGGACTTTTCTTTTTTTTCTTTTTTTCTTTTGGTGAAGGGTTGTTCTCTAGCCTTCACTTTTGATTCCATTGCTACGACCCATCAGTCAGTCATACAGTCCAGGAAACAAAAAATGTAATAACAGGTTTCTGCATTGTTATCATCTTTTTTGTCCCCATAATGCTAGAGAACTTACTTTCACTTTTCGACATTTTTACATTTATGGCTGACATGTACACTATCATGCTTAATCTTACTGCTACCTTCTGTTCTACAAAAATGTTGACATTTTACACACATCTTTTCCGAGCCTATTTCCAATAATAGGATATTTAGGTCATAGGATATGTCCATGGCCTCTCTTATTCTCTTAACCAAAATTTGTCTAAATGTTCTGTATAAAGCTGTAATGAGATTTAACGAGCAACATATTTATATTTTGTAGTGGTGATGTTTATGTCTAGTAAAGCAGGCAATGAAGCTGTATTACATTTTCAGACTGTACAAAAAGTAGAATTAACCCTTCTATTCAAAAGATGAAAAGTTTCTAAGTATAAATACAGGGAATAAAGAAAAGTTTTTCAGTCAAGAGATGAAAATACATTTGTGCAAAAGGAATCAAAAGTCCCTTTGCTCTACTCTTGCCCCAAGAAAACACATTGTGCAGGTGTATATTTAGAACCCAGGACGGATGTCATATGGTGGGTCCCTCAGGCTGTCTGACAGCCAGCAAACTGTTAAAGAAGGGGTAACAGCTGCTTCCAGTAAAACTGCAATGAAGATGGAAGTGGATTAAACCCAAACTTGCTGCCCAGATCTCAAAGGAACAAGTCTGAAAAAAGGCATCCTGTGCCTGAGGAAATGGCTTAATACCATGAAATGAGAGAGCTCCAGTAATGTATCAAAGACAAATTACAAGATACTTGAGAGACACTTGAGGTTGGAGCTGCCCAAACTTCTCAGACTTTGTGCAATAGGCCATTCTGAGAAGCGTTATACCAGAGAGTATGCTTCCTGGAAATATGGGTACATCAAAAAAAATGCCAACAAAAATGCCAACATGCCACAGCTGGAATATTGCAGTAAGCACAGGAAATCACACAGTGTCAGTCTGCTACACAAACTATCCATCTACATTTGGTTTTATATTTAAAATATATATGGATATATAAAGACAGAGAGGCTCTTCAAACGCATGAAGATTTTCATGATTGTTTTGGGTGAAATCCTGTTCCTCTTTATACCGGTGTCAAGAAAATACAGCAAAGACTGTATTTCAGTATTTCAGTGCTTTTGTAACCCAGCTAAGGATCACATTATCTGCATTCACCAATGCAATTCACAAAATGCTGTGTTTTGATTTTCCTGTTGACATGGAACTTTGTGCTCCAATAAATGCAAAAATGCAAAGAGATGGTTTCTTCCTCTTTCTTTTTTTTTTTTTTTTTCCTTCCCCTCACATGAATTGTAGCCTTTACTGGTTTAGGAATTACAGTTACAGGGGAATATTACTTTCATGACACACTGCTTAGGAAGCATATTTGGAAACACCAATATACATTACATACATACACCAATAGTTTAATGCATGGGAAGAAGAGAAACCACTTGTCTGGACATACAATTAAGTAAATTTGTCACATTCAGCTATCTTAAGGCCTAACCATGCCTAGGAATCATTTCTTTTTTATTGTTCTATACTGGCTTTAAATTAGGCTCCTTGAGCTGAGATTGGCTAGGCAGGAAGATGGTACATAGATGGAAATGGAACAAGAAAGCAAAGAGAAATACCTAAGCTTGATCCACAAGTTTTGCCACCCAGTATTGTCAGTATAATGTGAAAAAACCATACTCCAGCTGAAATCATTCTTCTTCCATCATATTAATGCAGCTTTTCCACCAGAATAGGTTTGCCAGTTTATCACATATTTTGCATGGAGGTAGTAAAACTACCGAGGGAGAAATTCCTTCTGCTAGCGTACACACTGCCTGCTCTGAAGCACTGCTGGCATAGTTATGCCAATGTAACTACAGAAAAACTGACAGCTTCTTAAGTTAGCCTGTATTTATAGCTCTAGGTTAGAGACAGATTGAAAAGGCCATTAACACTTTTATATAAAATGCACTGTAAATAATATTCTCTGTAATTTCTTCTAAAATTATGAGAAACACTTACAGTAAAGGACTCATTTAGGTAGAGCTCATGAATGAGCCTTCACGAGTTAGTAAAACCCAGACCAGCTAAAATTCAAACAATATTTATTTCAAATAAATTTGTGTTTGAGACAAAGTTGAAGACTGTCACCTGCTTAATCTAGGGATTATCTGACCTCGAGTAACAGCAGCAGTTATCACCATTAGTGGCCATCAGCTTTAAGAGTTACTTTGTGATGTACCTTTCAAAAGTCACCTTTTCTTCCATACTATAATCTTCCTCATGCAAGAGATGGAAAAAGTAAAAGAGGGTTAAAATGTAACAGAGTTTTACTTCATGTTAGAAACAGAGTTAGTAAGTAAATACCTCTGACAGTAGCCTGCAAGCTGTGAAAATATATGCTGAAGAATTTGTAAAAGGAGCGAACAAATATTCTAAGGTTGAAATTGTTTTGGATCTTCAAAATGAAGCTAAAGTTTTTAAAGACTGATACAATCATTTTACACTTAATTTTCTTTATTTCCTGAGATCAAGAGCAAAAATCTGAAAAAAAAGTGTTTGAAAACTGTGATCTCCTTATATTTTTGATCTATTAATAACCAGGAAATTACAATAACATTTGAAAATCTGTTTTGAAAAATGCATACATAGATTAAAGAAACTGAGATAAACTTACATAAAGAATGAAAATCTTCAGACTACCAGTGCAAAAACTGTTGATAAAGACTGTGAATGTTTGTTAGAACTTCTGTGATGGTAGTGTCAGGGATTCAAGTCCACACAACATGAGTTCTTTTTCCTGTTATCCAGGTTGTTAGAGCTGTGTTGAAAATGTTTCCTGTGCCTTTGTACATTGTCAAGCCCAGAATGCTTTTCCAGTTCTTCATGAGTGTGACAAGAGTAAAACTTTGCAGATTGTAGAGATTAACTCTGCAGAACTGAAAACAACAAAAATCCTGTTAAGGAAGGTCTTGACTTAGAAAGTGGGAGACTCAGACTTGATTATTTCCCCCTAAGTATTTAGTCACCTGGTGTTTTATTAATATGGACCAGGCTTGTTCAGCCCTTTACCTATTTCTTCAAACTAATCAAGTAATCAACCAGTGATAAGTATTTTTTCACACCCTAGGTGACCTGGTGACTTTTGCAGTCATTGGAACACAAAATCAGGTGTTCTGATCCCTTAGCTATAAGTAAGGACTGAGAAAGGAACAGATTCCAAAACCAAGCAGTTCTACCCTAATCCCAAAGAACATACATGTTTTTAATATATATCCCTGAAATGTCTTCATGGGGAATTTTGATTATTATGGAACCAGTGTCTTCTGATGAGGGACAAAAAAAAGTCTTTTGCAAAATAAAACTCCAAACAGAACTATACTTGAATCTTTGCAATTCTACTTGTTTAATTTGTTCCAGTCTTTCTTCTCCAACTTCTATCACTCTTTATGCTCTGGACCAGAAATTAATCAAGTTTCTTTTTACATTTCTTGAAAGTCCCAGAGGAAATATTTACACTGGTTTATCTTGTCATTTCTTGTCAGAGGGAGTTTACTCCCTCTTTACAGAAGGAAAGAATAAAATAAAAGCCCTGTTTATGCACATTCCTGCAGAATGTCTACATGAAAAGGGCACGTTGTATATTTAGACCACTCATGACTTTACAAGATGAAGGCTAAGTAGATTTTTTGAGTAGTTCTAATTGCACTATATTGTACTAAACTGTACTGTCTGACTGTGTAATCAAATACAGCATAAACTGTTGCTAGCACCTTGCAAGTAAGTACCAAACATCAGAACCAGCAACTAATAAAATATGTAAGTACAAATCAGGAACAACAACTTTAAAGTACAAAAGTGTTAAACATCATTGCAGCTCAAATCTTATCAAGTATACATTAAAATTCAGTGCTGTAGAGAGGAAATAGCACAGTACCTTTTAAACAGCAGCCTATATCATAGTAAAGAAGAGTAGAGAAGTTATTGCAAAACCTGTCAATTTATGCAATGTGTATACCACCAGATACATAAAGGGTAATTTTCTCACAATGGATCTGATACATAATATTTCAGAAAGCAGGCTGATGCACTTTATTCTGGTATGTCAAGTCTCTCACATAAAGGAGCTTCATTTCTATATATAGGAGAACAAATACTTTGGTATGCAAGGTTCAGCTCCAAAGCTCATACTCTCATAGATTTTACATGCTGTAAGAACAATGCAATGAACCAGTCTGACCTTTGGACATTGTTCAGCCTCAAAAGCTATATTTCCTAAATCCTGCACCATAACAAATAACCCGTGATATTAGAACATATGCTTGAGAAAGACATCTGACCTCAATTTTAAAGTTCAGAGAGTATTTGCTATCTATTTATCACTGTATTACTGTAATGCTCAAATAAGCTTCAGTCAACAGCTATGATTCTACGCTCTCTAGCATTTGTCCCAATGCTTCTTTCCCCAAAAACATCCATACAGATCAACTTTCCTTTCTCACTAGAAGACAGACTTAAAGCAAAATCTTCCTTTTTCAGATGGAACATTTCTATTTATAACAATGATTTCTAGCTGAAATCTAAGCCACTTTGAAATTAATGTACATCTTGCCGTTGGCTTGATAGCCCAGGGGCGTACTCCTGAAAAAGACTTTGGAAGTTTGTAAGAGGATGCTTCACTCTTGATGCATCTCTTCATGATGTAGCTCTACTTTGTTCAAGATCATTAGCAAGCTGATTTGGAAAATCACAGTGGTATTGTTAAGGAAAACCACTTTTAGTGCTCACCTGGTTAGATTAGACATCTTCTTTATAGATGTACATCTCAGAGAACTTATATAACACAATGTACTCCCATTTCAGAGCTAAATAATTAGGGAAAGTGCTAAAAAAGCACTTGAGCTTGAAAATCTTACCCATTCGTCTAAGACATTAATTAACTATGTGTATCCCTGTCAAAGATCAATGCCATAACATCCCAAAAGGGTTGTAATTCAGCAGTGAAGGTTTAATCTCTTAAGTATAGGCTTAATCTCTTAAGTATATACTTAAACACATTCCTATCAATCAATGAATTAAAAGTGGTTTCATGCCCATTGACTTTATAGCTGATTACATTCAGTTTTTAATAGTAAAGCAAACACAATATAGGAACACTAAATTTCTGATGTCGTTTATTATTTCTGTTTCTCCAACCATCTTCAATCTTCCAAGAAATGAGAAAAAAACCCTATAGGTAATAGCATCTATTAGTATAAGTTCTAATAGTTGGAGAACTTAAATGTCCCACAATATCAATTTATTCAATAATTAACTTCCACCATCTTGTAACAATGCCCGCAGGGCCATCCCTGCCGGGCCTCTCCCGGCCCCGTCCCTGCTCCCGCTGTCCCCTCGGGGCTCGCAGGGCTGTTTCTCGCTGCCTTCCCCTGGCTCAGCCCTGGCTGCCGGGCAGCGTTTTGCCCTCCCTTGCCCAGGCTCTCCCCGGGGCTGAGGGGCTCAGCCGTGCCCTGCGCTGGGGCCGCTGCAGCCGCTGGCACCGCCTGGGCCCGGCCCGGGCAGCCCCGGCACATGCAACATCTTGGCACATAAACAACATTTTTGTGGATTTCAATGCTTTTCATTATCATTCCTCCAAGAGACATGGTAAAATATACTTCCAGCATTAAAATTAACTACGTGTAGCTTTGCTAAGGTGTACTTCTCTTGATACAACGGTCTTGCGTAGCCAGGATTTCAAAAAACCCCAAACAGCATTTCCTTAAGTTTTGTAATTTATTGAACAAATAAGGCTAATGGAAAGAAAAGAAAAGAAACAAACAAACAAACAAAAACAAACCACAAATAGAAAGATGTCATATTTACTGTTTGTGATGACATAAATATTTTCATCAAAATCCTCTGTAAATTGAATCATGTCTGTAAAATGGTGGGTGTTTTATTATTCCTTGGTTTTAACCTTTTCCTTGCACTGATAGTCATGCACTGGGAGACCTATCTGTTTGTAGTCCAAACTTCAGTAGATATTGTTTTAATAAAATAAATTGGAGCTGGAAGTGAATTACTAGTTTTGCTATTGACTTTGTGGAGGACTGTCAAACCTTATCAGTATTTAGAAGATACTTCCCAGCCAGGGAGGAGAACAAGACCAAAATTCATATGCAGGGAGCAGACTTTTTCTGAGTGGGAAATGCACTCATAATCCTGTTTTCTCTCTAGCAGACAGGCATTAAAATTGAATTAAGAAGACCTCAACTCTGTTTTCAGTTAAGATACTGACACTCTTTGGAGAAGATTCTGTTTCTCTGGCTTTCCTTTGCCCTGGCCATTAGATGATGACTTTTTCTTACCCTGTACTTGAACAATAACTCACAGGCAATTCTGACTTACTTATAGCTGCTACTGTAATAATAAATAAAACAAACAAAATGTATTGACAAATGTAGAATTTCAAATATCTAGACGAGCATTATATTTTGGATACTAGTTCAGGGTGAAATTTCATGAGAGATTAAGGAAGTCTAAGTGTCAGTGCACCCTTTGCTCTGGCACATTTGCTTATCTTGGCTCTCTGATGTGTCAGTTCACTTGCAAACTCAGCAGAAACTAACCCAAAAAAGAAATGGAATAGAATCCTGAAAGCTCAGTAAGCTGAATTGATTCATTGGTAGGCCAAATGAAAACTGGAGTTGCTACAAAAGAAGAGGGAGGAAGTGGGGAAGTGTTGTAGCCCAATTTAAATGTTTGTGCTGCTTTAGAATTATTTCAAATTGCACAAAAAAAGTAAACAGTTCAGAATGCTTAACCGAAAATGCATGTCAGCCATGGTGATGTCTTTTGTAATTTTTTTTTATTTATAGATATTTAATAAGTTTTTTTTGATGAATGTAGAGTTCAAAATAGTGAAAAAGAAGCAGATTGATTATTTGCTAGTATTTTAACATCAGCAGCCTAGAAAAGTATAAATTTTTGTGTAGTTCTCCCTCACTTCTAGCTTTTGATCACAAATAGAGTTGGTTGAAACTTGCCTTCCCCTCTGTCTTGTAAAGAAAAATAAAGCTAATAGAAAATTATGTATTCTTATCTCTTACTTTTAGTGGATATTGAGTACTATAAATATAGCAGCAGCAAAAAGACTAAGAAAAAGGTGGATTCACTATTCAGTAGGGTAAGTTGATACAGGACACAGAAAAGGCCACAATTCTCTATGCCTTTTGATTTTCTGTTTTTAAAAGTGGTAGAGTCTAGTCTTATTTTATTCAGCTCCTTGTACTGCTTGCAGTCTTCGCAAGTGAAACAGTAATCAGAGTAGAGAAAAATACATTAGGGAGCACCTGGGTCATCTAGATGGACAGAAATTGATGGGCTGCGGAGGGATTGCATCCAGAGGTACTGAGGGAACTGACTGATGCCATTGCAAGATCTTTACCATAATGGAAAAGTCATACCAATCAGAGAACTTGCTGGAGTTTGAAAAGACCAACATCACAGTCATCTTCAAGAAAGCAAGAAGGAGGAACTAGGGAACTGCAAACTAGTCAGCCTCACCTTGGTCTATGACAATGTTATGGAGCAAATCCAACAGAAGCCATTTACAAATGCATGGATGACAAGACAATGATCAGCTCTCATGAATTTAGCAAGGGGAAATATTCTCTTGCTAAATCATGTTGAAAAGGCCACCTCTGTGAACAAGGAGAGCAGATGTTGTTTTCCTTGACTTCAGGAAGGCTCCTGACCCCATCTACCATGGTGTCATTATAGGCAAATCAGTGAGATAGGGACAAGATAAGAGGACTACAAAGTGAATGGTAATTTGGAAGGATCTCTGGCAGCTGCTTGTTTAGTGATATTCTTTAGGGACTGACTCTTGCATCAAAACTGTTGAATGACTTTATTAATGACATGGAATATGACACAAAATCGAATCTACCCTTAGAAATTCAATAAATACTAGGTCATAGCTCACGGCCATTATGCTGGAGGGCAGGGCTGCCACCGTGATCTAGACAAGCTTGGAAAGATGGGCTGATAGGGATTTAACAGGAGAGGACAAAGCAAATGTAATTTCGTACAGCTGGGGTAGAATATTCCCATTCAACAGTACAAGATGGCAATTGTCTGATTAGGAAACAGCAAACAGAAGAGGAGTGGGCAATGTGCCTTGGAGATAATATGGCTTTCTACATCCTGGGCTGTATGAGCAGCATGGCACCAAGCAAGCCATGGTATCCTTTCCCTCTACTCAGCATTTGCACAACTGCATCTGCAATGTCATGACTCTGCTTTGAGTAGAGGTTTGGACTACATGACCTCAGGGGGTCTCCTCTAGCCTTAAGCATACTGTGATTCCAAAAATCTAATTTCATTCACACACTACCTAATTATTAAGACCAATGCTATCCACCATTATATTTGTTGTTCCTAGATGACGTGTCCTTTCTGGATGCTCAGAAATTTGGAGAATTTGAATCCCAATTAATGTGAGTACTACAATCTAGAGAGTAAAAATCAGTGCAGAAGTGTTATGGTGTTGATGTTATTGACCATATCTTTCTAGTATGAGTATTCATGTAGCACTAACAAGATACACCACATTCTGTCCTAGGTGGCTATATTTAAAATATGGAATGGATTCTGTTAAAATTATTCCCCTTTCAGTTGTTTTCATTCCTCCTAAATCATTGGAATGGACACTTGAGGACATTACATACTCTTACCTTCTTTAAAGTTTGGTGAGTCAGGATATTTTTGTCCTCCTAAAAATTTTGTCATTCTTGCCTATTCTTTATATCTAGTGACAGTTTTTCAAGATATATCTATCATTAATTTATAGCTTGAGTTTCTGTACTCTTGGAGAAATCTCTTTTATCCGAAATACTGATTGCAAAATTAGGAGTCAAACTTTTCACATTAACTAACTGAAGAGTTATAATTGATACCTTTCTGTACAGCCTTTTGAGATGTCACAAACCTCTTGTTAATCAGGTGACATTTTGTGATTGAGAATGTATTTTTTACACATTCCATAAAACATGATTTTGTATAAAATGCTAGATATCAAAAGCATAAAGAGCAATTACTATTATTATTTTTCTTTAGATTAAAATGTATAACTGAAATTTTTGCATAGTTCCCACAATAGAAGTACACCGCATAAAGATTTAGTAATGAAAAGAACCTGCTCTTTCTTCACTGAAAAGAACTGTGGAGTATACAGTACACATAAAAATGAAAAAATCTCATTTTTGTCGCAAAAAACTGAATCTACAGAGAATTATTAAAAAGTGGAGCCACAGCATAATGACATAAAAATTTCCATGCTGACTTTTCTGAGACAAGATGTATGTTACAATTGTGCTACATTAATAAAAGATTAGCTAAATATGCCAATTATCTCTTCAGTGTAAAATTTTCCCCTCATTCAGTATGACTAGGAAGTTGGGAACTATTTTAACAATTTGTTCCATTTTAATCATCACAAGACAAAAATTTACATTAAAAAAAAATCCCTGAGCTTCATCAAAAATAGCACCTTTTTTTCTTTTTTTTTAATTCCACTTTTCTTTCTTTTTTTTTTTTTTTTTTTGGTAATTCAGATGATATCAGAATAATTATTAAAAGTTCAGGCCAAATTCTGTTGTAAGCAATTCTACTGCTTTTACTGGAACTACTTGTAAGGGGCTTGATCCAGGTCTATGGAATGAGAAAAGGATTATTTTCTTATGATTTTAATAAAGCAAGAATAATTTAATAAATCTGGTTATGTGATCATATATATAAAGTATTCAATGAAAATTGAATGGATTGGTTTTTGGGTTTTTTTTCATCAAGAGAGTATATTCCAAATGGAAATAGTCAATGCTTTTTTTCAATTTATTTAGTTTTATACATTTACTTTTGTGCAGTTAGCAATGACAAGGAACAGTTTATATATTTAGTCTGTTTTAATCTAGCTGGTATAAACTATTGATTTTAGTGAGGGAGGTCAGTAATAATCCCAGTCTGATGAGACTTGTCTTGATTTGAGGACACATTCCTGGATCAAATCCCAGGGTAAGAATGTCAAATGCTTCCACAGAGGCTTAAAACCAGCTACAATCAAAGGGCCTTGAAAGGTATTAAGTGAGAAGGAAGAAAGAATAGAGATTCTGTTAAACATAACAATGCTTTTCTGTGTACATTTTTAGTAGAAATGTGGTTCTGTCTTGTGAAATTAACAGAAGGTATCCTTGTTGTAACTATCTCTATCTGTTATATAAATATACATTTGAGATTCTAAAATGTGCCAGTTTAAATTTCTAAAATTTTTTGCTGACTTTTTCGGTGTCATTTTAGTGCTAGGGAATAGCATTCTAGGAGAATTGTTAGAATCTCAAAAATATACAATTAATTTATTTTCAATATAACTGAAAGCCAAGATCAAGGCATTTAGTGCATTGGGGGCAGCCATTCCCTATTAACTTCTGCTTATCCACATTATATGAGTTGCATATTCAGAACTGTACATAAGGGATTTCAATACCCTGTTTCAATTAATTTCTAATGATAATTGGGAATCAAAACCCATTGTATGGCTTTGATAACCCAACAAAAATATTTTAAGAACTCCTATAAACATTTAGGAAAGAATTCTACTTCAAGCATGTGAGATGACATTAAGACAATTGCTTATGCTCTTTAAGTTAAGCATAACCTTTTTTGTCATTTGCATCCAAATTGGGGTTTAATTCAGAATGAAGTAGGAGTCTTCAATGGGAGTCAGTGGTCAGCTGAGAAAAGGGGAATTTTTTGTCTTGATGGATAAGATCTTCATGCTCTGTATTCCCTGGTCTGATACACACTCCATTTTGAGGAAACAGTGTAAAAACAAAAGAAAGGCAGCCCAATACCATCCATCTTTTCTTCTTTTCTGTCAGCCCCAGCTCAACCAGGAGCATTCCTAAAGTTAAGTTTCATACTTATATATACTCATACAGCATTAACAGGAGAGGAAAGCAACTAAGAGTAAGAAATTAATAATTTATGGTCAGAAAAAATAGAAGCGTTATTGTAGTAAAAATGATGCAGGGAGGTTGCTCCAAACGGCAGTTCTCTGGATCAAAGGATCTAATAATGATGTGGCTGCAGGCAGGGACAGTGACAAGACTACAGAATAATATATTAGCGGAATGATGAGACAATATAAGTCTAAACAATCCTGCATTTTTTTACTGATTTTAGAAAAAAAGTGTTATTTTTTAGATTTGTGTACGTAGCATGCTTTGGAAAATGTTATTGCATTCAACTGATGACTGAGTAGGAAAGAACTTTCAGTTTCCAGGCAGAAATGATAATATTATCTTAAGATATTGATTAAATTTATTTTCTTTCTGTTTCATAAATAATACTGAAACAAACTTATCTTTAGGATAACATATGCTAGTGCCTTTCTGTCTTTTATTTCCATAATTAAACTGATGGTCTGACATGCTGTACAGGAAAAGCCCTGAAGGAAAAAAAGAATGGTGCATTAAATAGAATGAAGTTTTAAAACTTGTGGCCATGGTATCACATTATAAGTATACTTAAATATTTTAAATTGCATTCTGTATATTAGATTGAGATCGTTATACAAAATTGTCTCCTTGGCTTAGCTGGCTTTTCCAAAAAAGTTCCTATAGTAGAATTTCTTTGTCCAAATTCCTGCTCATCATGATTTTTACTTTCCAAACATACATATGCACAAAGGAGCACAGAGACACACATTCCTTTCTGTAACAGGGAGGAGTTTCTCCATATCTGAGAAACAGCTGGAAATATTCTGTAAGACTAAGGTGGGATTACAGTTCCATTTTAATGTTTATACTCACAGATAAAAGCTATCGCCCATGCAGCAGGGAAGATAAGATGGCTGACAGCACTAAGCTGCCTTCACTAAGCAATGCTGATGGCTGCCTTTTTGGCAGCCTGGGGCACTATGCATGATTAAAGAGAGAAACTTAAGCTAAACCAGACACTTTAAAAAGAAATACACTTTGGAATGATGTTAACTCTACTTAGCACCTAGGATTTCACTGTATATATCTTAATAGTCTTAAGCAGCTCCCTTTGTAAGCAATTCATCCAGGAGCTGATGTGTCAAGTTTAATACGCATCAAGAAACGCTCATTTGTAACTAAAAGGTTCATAATGCAGAGGAGCTTTTCATCTTGGACATGTAATCACCAGCCTCCAAGCAGAACACACCAGAATATATATCCTGGGCTTGAGCTCTAGAACTGCTGCAAGAAAAGGCTAGCACAAATTTTCTTGCTGTTGTTTCCCATCTCAGTCTCCTAGACTCCAAAAAAATCTATATATGTTGGACAGATGCTGTAAATGTGCAGAAAATTGAAAGTTATTCTCACTAGAAATTGTATATGGAAAATTTAAGATTTATCTTGGCTAGCTCAGGAGGCAGGAAACAGCTGGTGAGGCAGGAATGCTTTCCTTTTTTTGCTGTCTTTGCCTGTAGTAAGCCCTGTTCCATGCTGAACTTATTAGGAATGTTTTCCTAGTTAAGGTCACTGAAAGATGAAAAACCAATTAGAAGTAATCAGGCACACTTTGGCTTTCAAATGGATGGATTTCCACCAGCTGTGATCCACTGAGATCCCTCCAACCTTACCCATTATATAAATCTCCTTGCAATGCCTTCATATATTATACTCTCCTACAAGTTTCTAGATGGAGTTTAGCAGATAACATAGTCTATGCTCTGTAAAACTGCAAGACTTTAAAGAGAAGTTTTAGTAGGCAAGCTGTCAGGCAACTAACCTGCTAAGGAAGGCTGAAGAACAAAATTAATGAAGTCCTAGAAGTGGGAGTACTCAGGTCTTCTTCATTTATACTTAAACTACTTTGACAATTACTTTAACTTCGTATTTGTTCAAATATGATATAGTCTTGACAATTTTTGCAGAAGAAGAGAAACTCTGCATTTTTATCTTTTTATCTTAATTATATTAAAGAATAATGACATCCTACCTCTGGTAGCTGGTCTTTCCAAGAACATCTGTTCCAACCTTTTTTTCTTCTAGAAAAATCCATGATTATTCAGGTTTATCTGGTTATCCAAATTAAAATGTTGTCATGAAAACAATATGTGAGCTTCTTATCTATGAGGTTGATTGTCGTAAAGCCCAGGTTCTGCAGAAGGTTATTGGGGTTTTTGCACACAAATTTATATTAGTTGAACAGCAAAGCTCTTTAATGTTATTCTAAACAAATGTAGTTGGTAAATATTCTTCATAGTATCAAATTCCTTCTTTTTTTTTTTTTTTTTTTCTTCTTTTTTGGTTTTTTTCTGCCAAAGATTGAATTTTCATCCAANAAAGAGAACTATTTAGGAATGACTTTATCAAATTTCTTTTTTTTTTTTTTTTTTTTTTTTTCCTTCTTATTTGGTTTTTCTCTGCCAAAGATTGAATATTCATCCAAGAAAAAGTTTTCTTTTTTAAAAGAAACATGCAGGTTTAAATAAAGAATCAATTAGCATGGGGGTATTTGGCTGAGAAAGTGCAATACCTTTAGTTTGTCTTTGATTTGAACCTCAAAAAGTTTAAATCCTTAATCTGATTTGTTCATTTAAAATGCAACAGCCACAATAACAGAATGTGAGGCTCTCAAATAGCCAATTTTTAAGCTCTTAGAACAGTGTCCTTGCTTGCAAGGAAGTAACCAAAAAGAGTGTTTTCAATAGATGTTTAATATTTTGGCAGTAATCAGTTGTGTATCATTTCCTGTAATCCTTTATGAAATATTTGCTACAGGCTGCAGCTGTAGAAATATTAATTTTGCTCTTCTTGGAATACTGTGGGTGGTAGGGAAACAGATTTTTTCTCAGGTCTAATTCTATAGAATTATCTAAAGAAAATATAAACTTTGTTTTGATTCTTGAAAAAGTCAGTGGGATTTCACTATTTAGTGACATTAAAAAAACACTCAACTAATTTCACATGGCAATAAAGAGGTTCTGTTCCAGGGATTGCAAATCTAAAGGAACAATGATTTCTCATTAACATCAAGTATTAGAAAAAATTGAGACTTTATATTTGAGGAAAAAAACAAAAAAAAAATTAAAACTTACATGCCCTTTCTCATCTCACACACTTAATCTGTGACACTGCCAGGGACCATTTTTAGATTCTTAGTACACTACTTTATCATTCTTCTGATGGAATTCTGCCAGAGAGCTGAGAAAAATAGTAGAAATTATCTGACAGAAAGCCTTAAACTATAGGTATGGCTAGAATCTCTCCCTGCCCACCACTAATGGAATACTGCTACTGGCTGTGCAAGGTTAGAATTTCATGCAAAACTTAAGCATGCTATTTTCATAGAAATCTTGAAAAATGGCATAATTGATCAAGCATGTGATTTATTCTCAGCATGCAAAACAGAATATTAAAACTAAGAGCTTGATCTTGCAGCCTCCAGGCATATTCAAGCACTATTTTTCTTTACATACAGTAATCCCTCCAAAATTTCTGGTAAATGGAAACATCTATCAAATTGATTTTCGAGATACGTATGGAATATATGTATGCAATATATCTGGACACCCTGGAAAATATGATGTTTTGTCAAATTGCAAAGTCTCTTGATTCCCCTCTCCAGGAAACCAGAAACCCAACAACTAATTCCAGGAAAGACTGTCATAGAAAAAAAAAGAAAAAGAAAGAAAAAAAAAAAGAAAAAACCAACAGTGATAGCCAATCTCCAATCTCTGATGAAGAGAATATAATAGCATGTAATTATGGAACCAACTAAGCTATGGTCACCTCTATTCTAAAGTTAAAAAATAGCTGCAGTAGCTGAAACTGTACACAAGTATGGGAATAAAAACAACTGGAGAATCAATTAAATACTATTATTTGGAACACTACACCAAGCCAAAAAACATTTATCTCTTTCCCTTTCTGTTTGACAGCTGTTGACAGTAAGGGACAGTAAGGGTCAGTAAAAGGAAAAAAGGGCCAAAAGAAGTAATTTCCTGTGCTGAAAAATGCAATAACAAAATATGAATAAATGTGAGAAACTAGTAAAACTGAGAGTAACATGATTATTTTGTTCACATGACATGATAAGCTAAGAGGAGCACCAAGGCAAGTGATCAGCTAGACATGGATATGTGGGTGAATTATCAGACATCCTGAAGCTGAAAGCTCCCCATACAGGTCCTCACACAGTATGACTTGTGGGATATTGGTCTCAGTTCAGCTGTGACACAAAGAATGCTGGGGATCCTCTCAGAGGGAATAGGATAACCTACTCCAGCAAAGCTCTCTGGAGTAAAGATACCTATCAACAGTCTGCTTCGTGGCCAATATGGTCAGACAATTTAAGAATAAAGAATTGATAAGAACTAAATCATTAACAAGCCTGAACAAGCTACCCAGACCTTCTCTAATGGGCACTAAAACCCAAGCTGTTTCTATGCTAAACTCCGAGCTGCATTAATTTAAATGGAGATGGGTTTCATCGCCTTCTTTTTGTTATGTTGTCTTCTCTTGAAAGACTGTGAAGGCGATGATGACTGGTGAAGTACCAAGATTTCCCTTGATCTCAGTCATTCATATAGTTGACATTTGGAGAAGGTCGATGCAACGTTCTGGTGCTTGCATGTGTTGTCAAGAGCAGAGCAAGGCAAAGCAACTGAAAACAATTTAGCAGAAACAAAACATATTTGTGACAGCATTATCCCAGCTTTACTTTTAGAAGCTAATGTTTTTGAAGGCAGAACTATGCAGTTCATATCATGTTCATAGTGCCTAACAAAGGATCTTGCTGCTTATTTAATCCTTAGGTATTAACTTGAGCCCAAAGAACAGTTAATTTTTGAGAAAATAAAATAGGTTTTGGGAAATTAGGTTTTGGGAAAGATTTTTACTTTTAAGAAGGAATTAACTTTCTAGAGAAAAAAAAAAATAAAACTAAAACTTGGTGGGTTTTCACAGACCAAAAGAAATTGAGGAAGAAAACCTAAATGAAATTAAGACAGTGAATCTTTGTCAAAATAATGAATTCTTGACCAATTTCAGGAATGCTTAGGAAAACCATGTAGTTTCTTTCAAATTGGAGAACTGATACGCAGATGCACTCAAATGGTTTGTCTAACTAAAACTTAACTGTTTTTTAACAAAAAGAATTAAGGGAGAAGAGATATCAGGAAAGATTGGCATATTCATTCATCATTGACCAAGGAGGTTGGAGTTTTTTTCTAAAGGTCTTACTAAAACTCCACAATGTTGCAAGGTATTATTAGCCTCCCCACCTCTCTGCTGCATATCCTTTCTTGCCTTCTCTTATATTATAGAGATAAAGATTTTGTCCAAGAGAACTGAGATTTTATAATGCCAACTACAGCAAAACAGAAATTCAGAGAAGGAAAGGCAGGGTGCCATACAGAAAGTAGTCATTTGAGGCCAATAAATTATGACCATAACTAGAGCCAGTATCATTTAAGTACTCTTTGGTTTCTGATGATAAAGCACTAGCTTACTGCAGTGTTGACAACAATCCTATGGCTCCAGCTTATAGCTTGTCCATTTGCTACCCAGCCATCCACAGTGAATTTAATGTAATGCAATAAACAATCACACTCATCAGAAGCAGAAACGGACACAGACTTAACCCAACAGAAAAGACTGCCAACCAAGCAGAGCAAGGCAGGGAGAAACACTGATGTGAGGTCTTTAGTTCATGTGTCATGCAGCTATTAAACATGCCAATAGCTTCAGCAGAGAGAATTAATGTGGTCCAGGTGTGACTACCAAGAGGTGAGAGCGCGTGTAGTGAATATCACTATGACAAAACTCTAAATGTTATTACTTTTTGAACCTGAGCTCATAAAGATGCTAATAGCACCAAATCAAATGTATAATTAAGCTTTGTGATAGTTTTGCTCCATGGAAGTAAGCAATTTACATTATTGTTCTAACTGCCTTTTCTAGTACCGAGGTATTTGAGCAATACATTTTAATTCATATGGTCATGGAATACAATGCATCATAAAATGAAATCAGGCAGTTCACTAAGATCTCCTGTGTAGCTCAGATCACGATATGCCACACTGCTTTCCTCATGAAACCCATTATTTCTGGTTTAATTACTGCTTATTTTTCAGAATGGCATCCAGCTAGATCTTCTTCACTGTCCCCAGGCCACATCAGCTTTTTGTTGGAAGCACATTTCAGGTAGTATATTAAGTCCAAATTTTTATGTACGTTTGTGATTGGTTATTTTCAAATTTCTTCCTGTAATTGTGCCCACACTACACTAAATATGGAAAATTAGCACAATATGAGTGAGACATTCAAGTATTTGTTTTGACAAACTTTTATCAAGTCCTTGAGAGTCTTTCTGGTAAAAAGGTGAAGCACCCTAAATTCTTGGTATCACAATCTATCAATTAGTGTAATAAGGTCTGAATAACTTAAATTCAGATCTTTACGAAACATCCCAACTGAGATCTCAGTCCTTAGTCAGATGGTGTGTGTTGCAGACATGAGGAAGAAACAAAGAGAAGTTTATTTATCCATATTTCTCTTCAATTTCAGGAAGTTTTTAAAAAGCACATAAATTTTAGCAGCTCTGAATCTTCTCTTTCTAGCCAGCTATCACTGTGTCAATGTATTCGCAGTATGAATAAATATGTAAACGTACAGGTGCATATGTATTTATGTACATATTAGCAATGATAACTGAAACTACTCTACCTGTGAAGTATCTAGAATAATGACTGTATCATGGCCTGCTGTTTGAGACATAAATTACCAATCAAGTAACAGCTGATAAAGCATTTTCTTTCTAAGAGTCTTGTAAAAGGTCATCAAGATACAGCCTTTGAGATGGCTTGCAGGCTCATTCTTTGTACTTAATATATTCAGGGATTTCTGTTTTTTGCATTAAACACACTGCATCAGCACACTGGCCACAGGGACTCAGAAAAAAAAAAAAGTGTTTTTTTATTTATTAGGTTTTACAGCAAAATGGCTCAAAAATACAACTTTATTTCCAGTAATTGCATTTGGATTCTTCCACCAAAACCTGAGTGTTTCTTCATGTTTAACGCTTCAGATTCATGTAAGAAGACATGATGTAAAATACATATGCAAAAAACTGACCTACCATATCCCAGAAATGATTTCTGATCTAATAAAGGGTGTTATTTAATGTGAGAACTCAAAAGCCTGGCCACACGAGGAGTTCTGATTCCCTGAAGCGTAAGAGCTTTCCTGCTGGCTCAGACTGGCAGCATGCCCAATGTGGCCTGCTTGGCTTCAGATTTTTTTTGTGTTTTCTTTTTTTATTATTGCACCTACCCTAGCAATAGAATATAAATCTACTAAGTAAGGGGAGAAAAAACATTCAAATAAACTAAGCACAAACAGAAATAGAAAATCTCTTTTTGTTCCCAGTCTTTGAAAGTAAATTCAAAATTTATGCAAGAGGTGTCCATTTTTTCAAATTTAGAATGACAGACTGGCTCTTCAGGTGATGTAGGGTTGGGATTTTTTTTCCCAGCAAGTTTCAGGTTATATAAAATTTTCTTTTGATATTAAGACAGTGAAGCAGTGTCATCAAGAAAAAACGGTAGCATCTTAAATAAGATACAATGTAGAAAATGTATCAATGTATTGTTTAAAGTTATTTAGAGCTCTTTTTTACCTCAGATGTTAGTGAAATAATTTTTTGGTTCATTTGTGTCAGTTTGAGAAAACTCACTAAATGGAATTATTTTTTCAGTCATGTTTCTTTGAAGAAGAAAGAACTCATATGAAAAGATTTTATTCTATAAGTGTTCAAAGAAAATATTTTTATTTTTTTAGGGTTTGGTGCATATTTATTTATTTATTTAAACACTGGAAATAGAAAAGGGACTTTTCATGCAATTTCTAATTTACTCTCAATTACCTCTCTTATCAATTTCTCTTCAGTTACTGATGTGTCCAGTCACAGTTTTCTCCCTCTGTCCAATTTCTGTGACAAAATGCTATAATACACTTCTTTTTCTGTATACACTTTCTCTGCCCTCTAAATTGTTTAAATTGTTGGATACCATTTCTTGGCAGCAGTCACTAACAACAGTTAAAATTTTTTAAAACCTTTACTTCTTATAATTACAAATTATGCCACAAAGGAAGCAATTGAGAAAAGTGTTTTTAAATTCATCCTGTAAACTACATAGAGGTTATATCACTCCAGAAGTAAAAATGGAATTTATTTTCTCCTATCATCTCAATCTTATAGGAAACTCGGATTTTTCAAATCAATTTTTCCATTTCTGTTTAGAGGCATAAGCAAAGTCTTTCTAAAAAATGCTTTGTTTATTAATTTTGGTAGCTGAATTTGCCTCTTTTTTTTAATGTTAGAATAAGAATTGTGGTCAACAGCTAATTTTTGATTAATTAATTTAGAACTATTTGCTTTTCCTCCAGAAGTAATTGAGTTAGACCATAGCAGTGGTGTTATGAACTAATAAACGACAGAAACCATCTTAAAATAAAAATATTTTCTCATGAAAGTACATAAAAATATTTTGACAATTACTGTTGTGAAGCAATACAATGACTAGTAAGAATAAATTTTCAGCCATGTTGATTTTTTTGCATATGCTCTTTTTAGAAGAATGGGCACGACACAGAGACACTGTCAAAACTGGGGAACTTCTGTTGAAATGTCAGCTGAGGGGGCTGGCAGGTGAGGCTTTGCAGTTTTCTGTATTTTCTTGAACTGACTATGATATTGACTATGATATAGACCTGATGATATTGACAACTTTCCAAATTTTTTATCTACAATAAAATCTACAGTAAATATGCATTAGTTGTTCTTATTAGCCAAGAAAGATTTGTCCAAGGAGATTGTGCTTGGTTTTCTCCCAAATTTTAGTTGGTTGCTGCATCATCATCATCATCATCATCATCATCATCATCATCATCATCATCATCATCATCATTTTATCTTCTTAACAATGAGAAACTCATAGGAAATAACAAAATTTAATATTTTAATTTCATGCATTAGGTTTTATTCTTGATTTGTTATCATAAAAATGCATTGAATACTTCTTATTTCACTCAGGGTGATAAATCCTGTGCTTTAGGAAGAGCATAGGTAGTACATATGAGGGGGAATATTTCTGGCATCTGTGCCTTCTTCTGTGATTGAGCAAGCTGGACTGTATTCCCCAAAGCCTGATGAACTGCTTCCAGAATTTTGAAATGTTCTCAAAGACATTCAAAGAAATTGGATTTCAATTCTGTTATCAAACACAGAAAAAAAAAAAAGATCTCAGGTTATTAAATTTGCATATTTGGATTGTAGATGGAGTCCGACTTTACTTCACACCTCATGCTAATTTGTTTTGCAGTGTTGCAATGCCTTCTCAGACAGTTTTATTACAGAATCACAGAAACATTAGATTGGAAGAGACCTTCAGGATCATCAAGTCCAACCCAGTCCTAACACCTCAACTAAACCCTGGCACCAGGTGCCATATCCAGTGATTTTTAAACACATGCAGGGATGGACATCCAGGTGGACTCCACCACCTCCCCGGGCAGACAATTCCATCACTTTATCACTCTTTCCATAAAAAAACTTTTTTCTAATTTCCAACCTATATTTCCCTTGGCTCAGCTTAAGGCTGTGTCCTCTGGTTCTGTCAGTTGCTGCCTGGAGAAAGAGACCAACCCCCACCCGACTACATCCACCTTTCAGGAAGTTGTAGAGAGTGATAAGGTCACCCCTGAGTCTCCTTTTCTCCAGGCTAAACACCCCCAGCTCCCTCAGTCGTTCCTCACAGGATTTGTGTTCCAAGCCCCTCACCAGCCTCATTGCCCTCCTCTGGACACGCCTGAGCTTCTCAATGTCCTTCCCAAACTGAGGGGCCCAGAACTGGACACAGCACTCAGGGTGTGGCCTCACCAGTGCCGAGTACAGGGGAAGAATTTCCATGGGTGAATTACTTCTGGCTCCATCTCACACCTTTGGCCTGCAAATATGTGTTGAAACTTAGCTTTACTACCTTGCTACAGAGAAGCTGAGCTGAAGTGCAAGAAGGTTCTGCGTATTGCGTACTGTGATATGCAGGAAGCCACACAGCCTTTTCCTTCCTCCTCTAAGAAATTGTATCTATCAAAAGCCCTAAACAAATATAAACTAAGATTTCCTTGTCGTTCATCCATCATGGTCAACTCTATCATCTGAAATACACTCACAAAATGTTTTTTCTTGTTTCCTATTATTGTCCTAAATAATGACAAACAGCTGTCACATACAAGGTGATGATCTTTGCATGCCAGTAATGTAACAGCCATGCTTCATTTTAATCTCAGTATTCCCAGGTCTAGTTTCCAATCTCAGAAAGAGCAACTGAACAGGTTAATATGTTTCCCAATGGCTTTTCATTTTAAGTCTGAAATGGAAGACAATTTTCACTTCTGACAATCTAGTGCACGAGTCACTTTTGTTAGAGAAAGCTAACAGTGTGGGCATGGTAACATTAAATTTTCCTATTCATACAGTCAGCTCCATCTAGCCACAAAACAAAAACAAAGAAACAAAAAAAAAAAAAAGAGAGAGAAATTACAATTATTTTTTCTTGGGTCATTTAGATTTAGTGTTCATTCTGCCTGAAGTGAAATTGAGAAGCTGGGGAATCTTCAGCCAGTTAAAAGAAATCCTTTTGGAACTAACCCATACCTTGTTTGAAGTCAGTGATAGTTTTTCTAGTTGACTTCATCGACGCTAGATCAAATAGCTGTAAGTGATGGTTTGTCTGTTTTCTTACTAGAAAATTAATTTGAAATTGAACATTTGGCCTCACCGAATTTCATCCATTTATTTTCTTTTAACTTTAGTCAGTCTAGAATTTCACCCAATACACCATTTATTTGAAAATAAATCAAACCCCACCAGCTTCCTATGGCCTGAAGTCAGTGTGATCTAAAGATATTCGGGATTGTGTACGTTCAAATACTGTCGCACTTCTAAAAGCAATCAAATGTTTCAGAAAAAAAAATTATGGGCAATCACAGGACAGCAGGTAGGCAGCCAGATAAATTAAGCATAATTGACTGACTACAAATTTTAGTCAATAGCAAAATGTTTGATAAGGTGACCTTTTAAAATAACCTGCTTTAAAGATGCAATTTTCTGAATAGAGAGACACAAAGAAGCCTATTAGCAATAAGTAAGTTGAAAAGAAAAGCCATCAATCAGATTTGATGATAAAAAAGGTCAGTTTTCAAAAAGCCCACTTAACCACTGAAGCCTTTTGCTTTAGCAGGAACAATTGCTTAATCAACACCACTAAGCTTCAGTAGTTAAGTTCTGTTCAAGCAGAATGTGGTCATCTTGCTTGTTCAACTATAGTTCATACCAAAGGAGGAGATTACAGATCCTTTCTCTGTTCCGTGTTTTAAAAAGCTGTTCTGAAAAATGGATTCTGTAGTTTGTGCTTCAATGCTAGGAGAGCAATCCAGTGCAGTCAAAATGACTGCACAGCAATATCTGGAGCTCAAATGGAAATAGACATTGCTACTTACCTAGTCAACCAGTGACTCACTTTAAACCTATGACCTTCACTTTAGAAATCTTTTAAAATAGCTCTCAAAATGCTGAGAATTGTTGCACAATTCTTGATTGTGAAAAAGGTCACAATCAAGAAGCAACTATACCATTCATCCTGGAGTGAGGAGGATTCACCATTACCTCTGGATGTGACAAGGTTTCATCTGCTGTACATAAGGACTATTCATTTAAGTTTTGTATACACAATCTCCTTTACCCACTTGGTGTTAGGATGTAACACTGTATAAACATCCTGGAGATTCAATAGCAAGACCTAAATACAGACAACAACAAGTAATTCCTTGATTTCTCTTATGCATTAGTAAAAGTCTGAAGGATACAAGACAATCTAATCCTAAAAGGTTCATTAGTGTCTTAATTCATCAGGTGGAATTTAATTTAAATGGGTATTACTTTTTTTCTTTTTTTCATATCAGAAGGCCTCTTCTGATTTCATTTTTAACTTAAACACAAAGGATGTTAAGGTACAGTCTTGTCTACAGATGCTTAGCACAGGAAAAGCCTTCCTTTCCATTGCATTAGCTCTTTGGAAATTTTTGGTGTACAGCACCTTGCCTTTCTAGCACTAGATTTTGTTAAAATGCATTTCATTTTCTATGGAGGTAGAATTGTGAAATAGGTATTAACTTCATTTTACCATAACAATGAAATGTATTACTTTTATGTTAGGTGGAGTGAGTTCAGTGCACAGGCAGACTAGCACGTCTCACAGCTTTCATCAGGAAAAACAGCAGAGATTCAGGCTAGTCACTCTACTGTAGGAATGACAGTTCTGCTTTTCATATTAATCTCATTTTTTTAAAATCTCTGAGACAGAAGTTGACGGTTTTAAGACAACAAAGAGAAGAAAAAAGTGGAGGGGGGGAAGAAAAAGAAAAAAGACAATTTGTCAGTCTTTACATGAAACGTTGCTTTTTACTCATTTCTGGCCTCTAAACATAAAAGATCTTGTTGGTGTCCTCAGTTAAATGTAGGAGATCAAAGAATCAGTGATATATAACCTGCTGTCTGTCTAGCAAGATTTCAAGAAAGACCTCAACTGATAATTATAGAAAAATGTGCCAAAAGTTGCTAGAATGTAGCTCCTTTTTGTTTTTCTTTTGCTTTTTAAGGAAACAAGAGGGAAATTGCAGGTGATCTTTCCCGACTGTTTCCTGTTATCACACAATTACATAGGTATCAAATGGAGCATTAAATTACATGAGGAAGAAACACCATGAATGCAAAGTTCAAAAAGTATTTCTGTCAGAAATATCAAATTATGATTTGCCTTCCCTGGCAAGTCCACAACAATATTCTAGGTACTCTGTGTGGTCTCTATGACCTTATTTCTGAAGAATTTTACTTAGAAGAGTGAAAAAAATTGATTTTCAGATAATATTTTAGATAAATAACAGGAAAAAAAACAACTCTGAGATATTTTTAATATTCTTTCTTTTCCTCCTACATTTCCCCTTTAAATTCACAATTTCCAATTATTTGAGTCCAAAAGCCTGAGAAAATAGATGAAAAAAGAAAAAAATGAAGAAAAAGGAGCATTATAGAGATGAGTCCTCTTTTTAACAACACTGTCTCTTCCTCAAAATAGTTGGAATAATATATTTTTGCTGTAAGTGTGGGTTTTTCTTAAGACTTACTGTTGCAAAAAAAAAAATCTGCTGATTTTTTTTGACCTTTTTTCTTCTTTCTTTGACTGTCTGTGGTCATTTGTTAGACTCACTCCTTGTCTGATTCTTTTACAGCATAGAGTCAGAACTGGTAGAATTTAAGTCCTAGTGCCATTCTCATTCCCCAGTTAAGGGGAGATACCTCTGTGACTGATATCAAAGCATTGTGACATGGATTTTAGGGGCCTGGAACTCACTTTCTACCTTTTGGGGGAGGTTTGGATACCAATCTTTAGGTTTTCATGTGTCTTCATAACTTTGGTGCTGCAATTCTACCTCTTTTAGACTGCTGCTAAAATAACATAGCACTAATACAAGATTTAGCTGTAACTTTGCCTATGGGAGGAACATACTTCTCAGATTTTGTGTTCTTTGCCTTCCTCTAATGGATGATGTGTGAGTTTGAAAGGCTCTTTGATGCCAGAGCTACTATGCTATCCCCCTTATGTAAGCTGCTTTGAGATTTCCAGATGAAAAGTGCTATAAAAGTTCTAAATGGTATTGCTGTTATTATTTATTATATATTAAGCTAGAGTAAACTGCACATAACTTTTTAATGTTTATGCTTGGAAAGGGGAATATATAGAAAACTCATATTTGATAATGTAGGTATTTGGAACATTTGTTCTGTGCCCTACCATCTGTTTCTATTATTAAAGCCAAGAGAGAGTTTACCTGGGCAGAAACAGAACAAAGATGGCAAATTCATTTCACTGTTGTATGTATTGAATCAGGGATGTTTCTGTGTTCACTTTCTAGTTTTCATCCAGCTGTAATTGGATGGATTTTTGTTTTCAGTACCTTTGTGACTGTTGCTAATGGTGCACATCACTGGGTTGTGAGAAACTTAATAGTTTCATAAACTTTATTACAATGTCTCTATAAACATCTCAAAATCTAAAATTACAAATAATTGCTTCTCATTAGCAATGGCCTATAAACAGTTTATTGGTTCACCAATACTGAATCTGTATAAATAATATGTGCAGGACCAGAGGAAATAGCCTACATACTATTAGACTCACCCTGGACTATGAAAAGCAAAATGCATGACAGAAAAAAAAGCAAAAATCCAACACAAAGAGCCACAATGAAATTTCTTGCTTTTAAACAGAACTCCCGGGGAATTGACTGAGAGCTTTAGCATAAACATTTAAGGTATAATAAAATCCGTAGACATACAATAGCAGATTTCTGGCAGAGATGTTGTTTGCTGATTTCAGCTTTTTTCAGATTGTCTGTCATGGCCACATTTGCCTTTAGTTTTAGATTCAATAACAATTCCTGCAAATATAATTGTAGAATATGTTAATACCTTGTACAAAATGAGTCTTCACCTTCAGTGTCGTGCTTGGCCACTAAAATTATATTAATTGTAATATTAATTGCTGCAGTGTTAGCAGCCTGCTAGATAATTGCACATATGTACAATTCAAAGGCTGAAATCTTCTAAACTGAAATATGATTTTGGGTTCCACAAAGTGACTGTGGTCACTGTCAAGCATGACACACATTCTGGACGTGAGTAGTTTTCAAATAAAGTCCTACATTTTCAAGAAAGAATGCGTCATAAGGTGTTTCTCATAAGAGAATCCAAAACACCAGCCACATACAGAAATCTGGCATAAATTTTGGGTCCTCAGCCTTAATATTCAGACAGGCATAAGATGAAAATGTATCAGAAAGTAATAAACAGTAAGAGCCATATCTCTAAGGAAAAATCCTTGAGTTAGACTCTGTGCTAGTTTTAGCTAGGAAAAAAAGAAATTTTCTTCCTAAGTAGCTGGTAAGGGGCTGGGTTTGGATTTGTGCTGAAAACAATGCCAATAACAGAGGGATGTTTTTGTTGTTGCTGAGCAGTGCTTGCACAGAGCCAAAGCCTTTTCTGCTCCTCACACTGCCCTGCTGTCAGGGAAGTAGGGGAGGCATGGGAAATCAGGAGGAGACACAGTTGAGACAGCTGACCCCAACTAACCTGAGGGATATTCCAGACTTTAGTGTCACACTCAGCTCATAAAACTGGGAAAGAAGGAAGGGGGGGATGTCCAGGGTGATGGTGGTTGTCTTCCCAAGTCACCATTATGTGTGATGGATCCCAGCTTTCCTGTGTATGGCTGAACACCTGTCTGCCCATGGGAAGCAGTGAATTAATTCCTTGTTTTGCTTCACATGTGTAGCTTTTGCTTTCCCTATTAAACTGTCTTTTTCTCAACCCATGAGTTTTCTCACTTTTACCTTTTTGATTCTCTCCCCCATCCCACCAGGAGAGTGTGAATGAATGGCTGCAAGGAGCTTAGGTGTCAACTGGGGTTAAACCACAATAGTTCCCAAATCTGAGAAGGTGGAACCTAGGTCAAATGATTTTCAAAACTTCAGAACCTCAAGAGGCCTTCCAGAAGGCAAAAGGAATAGTCTATTTTAGTTCACAGGTTTCAGCTTTGTTTTTTTTGATGACTAAAAAATGATATTGTAGGATTGTTGTTGATTGCAGGCAGAATTGCTCAAGTACAGTTTTTAAATGCCTTATATAATAAGACCATGAAATTATTCCACACATGGATTGCTTAAAACAGCTGCAGTAAGTGTCTGAAATTATTTCATCTAGTACAATGCCATTTTAACTACTTTTTTAAATTTAGAAAAATATATGCAATTAAGGTGCAATTACCGAAAAATGAAAGTGCCAGCGTAATTAAAATACATTAAATGTATAAATACATCCAAAATTCCTTCTTATTTATTTGTCTGCTTCTATACTCTGAATTGTTTTTTTGAGATAATTTCTTTCACATATATTTTAGGAAGCTTAGCTGGTGGAAAACATTTCCTGTATGTCAAAATCATTTAACATCTTTCCCAAAATAGTTAAATTAACCCTTATTTTAAAATCAAATTAGACATAACATCAAAAAAAAGCTGTAGATCAGAATGTGAAAGTAGCAGTCCTGAGAGCTAATGTTCAAATAAACCAAGAACAAACTCACTCAGCATTACTTTCACAGAAAGACACTCCTAATTCTGCCTCCCTATAACTGAAAAGGGCTGAACTGTTTACTGAAGAAACAGGACTGAAAAACTTAGAAATAGAAAAATTTCCATTTCAATCCATTCATTTTCATTTCATTTCATTTCATTTCATTTCATTTCATTTCATTTCATTTCATTTCATAGGGTAGAGAAAACTTTAAAGAGATGTGTCCACCTTCTCTCACAGCATTAAACATCCAGGAAAATTGACAAGCTGCAACTTTATGACTGATAAAAAGAAAAAGCATTCTCACACAAGCACCTTTGGGAACTAATTGCCTGAAGGTATCACCAAGGCCAAGAGCTTATCAGGGTTAAAAGCAGGATTTAACATTTACACAGATAACAAGAATATACAAACCTGTAACAGTAGGATTAAGTGCTTGACCCTGCACCAATTGGTCTGAATGGGTTTCCTATGACTTCAAGCATGTGAGATCCAGGCTGGAAAAGAGAAATTTAGAAAGGATAAAACCCTCTTGCTTCAGAATATAAGAAAGGCTTTAACTATCAGAGATTAGGAAAATATTTTTCTGACAATGAATCTCATAACTTTTTGATGGATATTTCTTGTCTATTGTATTAATTTGGGCATTAATTAGTAGTTTTCATCTTTCTTTCTAGGGGTAAACCTAAAAGCACTGTCAAAATCCTCATCAATAAAATGTAAGTCAGTCACAAATAGAATGAATCCAGACTACTTAATATTAAAGTACTGATAGAATTAGTAACCTGTATATGCTAAGGAAAATTAAATTATGGGGATTTCTTATTGTATCTAAAAGAGTATTGTATATCAACTCAAGTAAAACTGAAAGCAAATAATTTCTAAGGAACTTTAATGTACCTTGTATGCAATATATACAAGGTATGTTTTTGCAGTGGCTGTAGAAATTGCTCTTATTTTTAAGTGAACAGCAGAATTAATACTGCATATTCAGATGAAACCTGCACAGATGATCAGAGCATATTTTAAAGCTAACCTCAGCCATCTCACCTACCCTTTCACTGGAGGGTCAATAGTGTCATTATGACAATAATTAGATATGTAAACATGGGTTTAACTCTGGAGAACTTTAAATTGTTTATTGTTTAATGTCCACTGCGAAATATTGCCTTAGTGTTACTTCAAAGTGTCTTCAAATCTAACCTATAAAAAGAAAAGCATCATGAAATCGTCTTAAATATCAATAAATTTCCTATTGTTCTTTGTAATCTAATGTTTTTTTGGCATGCCAAAATGTACATAAGCAAACAATTGTAAAGCAGAAATTATTCCTTCTGAATTATTCTGAAAATTAATATGAAAATAATTTTTTGACAGTTACTACTCCTAGATATCAGAAGTATGGCACTCAGTATGAGTGAGAAGATGTGGATTTCTTTATGGAGAGAAAAAGAAAAGTTTTAATGTTGTAATTTTTTTTTTTTTTTTTTTATGATGAAGCACATATTAGAACACACGTTTATTTCGTAACATTTGTTTATAATGAATACGTCCTATACATGCACACACATTTGAGTATCTTCACTTCACATGTTCATTTGAAGTCAGCTACAAATAATCTGTGGCTGAATTATTCACAGTAAAAAACGTTGTGTAAAATGAAGACTTTCCCTAAACGTTGAAAGTAAGTTAGATAGAATAGAAGTTTTAAATTAAAAAAACTTAGTCTTTAAATATTCTCAATATTTCAGAAATATGTTTTTTGCCTGGGAAGGTTGATAACTTAATCCACGAGTGAATTTTAAAGAAACTTTGAAACTATATGAATATTTTTATTAGATAGCACATTCAGAAGGTGATGTTTTATAAATAAAGAAAAAAAAAATACCTTTTGGACACCAGCTGTTTCCTAGCAATGCAGGAAACTATTGCTCTTTGAATTAATCATAAACAATTACATATAGCAGCATAAACTGTTCTTTTGTTTTTTCACAGAAAATGTGTAACAATTTCCCTTTCAAGCTTGGAGAGTATTTTTAGTGCTTCTTTTAATATTGTGACTGAAACCAGAAGACTACAGAAGATTGTTGGTGGGTATGACTGTTGCTATTAAATGATTTAAGCATATTTGGTATTGTTACTGATGGGTTCTGACCTCACACTCCTTGAAATTTATTGAACTTGGATAGATTCACATGAAATGTTTTTCTAAAAAAAATACATTATTTTTCTATTATATTTGGGTAGACGTAGTGAAGCAGACTTTATTTGGAATGCATTCTGGATATTAAAGGTGGTGTTGGGAATCTCCTCATTTCACCAGAAGTTTAAATGTTACTCATGTATCATGGAGAATTTCAAGAGTCATTGTAATGTGAACAGTACTGCACAAATAGATCACCCTGGCATGTGTATTCCAGTTCAAAAGAGAATCATTAACTTCTCCTAACAAGCATGTTATTAAGTTAAAGAAAATGCATATATCAGCTTCATGGGGTTTTGGTGAGATGAGGAAGAAGTGTAGTGGTGGATTGTAGGAGGAAAGCAATAGCAATCCCTAGTCTTTTCTACTTTGTTTGGAGTTATTTATATTTGATGGTCATCAGCATCTTTTCTCAAGGCAGCCTCTCCTGGAAATAGTAAGATTCATATTTTGTCCCATAAACTTTAGACAACACCTTTATGATATTAATTTAATTTCAGTTCCAGGATCTCATTAAGATTCCAGATAATTTATAAAACTTTCAGATAAAATCCATTTCTCAATTCATCTGATTCTAAATAGATGCAAACCATGATATTAAAAAAATTCAAAATTTGCTTTTATTTTCTGTACTTTTAACAAAATCTGCTGGTTATCTTGGCATTTGCAGTAATAACAGAACCATGTTCTGTAACCTTTTCATAAACATAATACATTATTACATCATAAATTATTCATAATAATGAATCATATGAATTACAGAATCATAGAAAAATAAGAATTGGATGGGAAATTAAAGATCATCTATTTCCAACCCTTCCTGCCATGGACAGGGACACCTCCCACCAGACCAGGTTGCTCAACGACTTGTCCAACCTGTCCTTGACCACTGACAGGTTTGGGGCATCCACAACCTCCTGGGCAACCTGTTCCAGTGACTCACCACCCTTACAGCCAAGAATTTCTTCCTAATATTTATCCTAAATTTCTCTTTCAGTTTGTACCTATTACTCCTTGTCCTACTGCTGTTACTGACAAAGAGTCCCTCTCTGGCTTCCTGATAGATCCTCTTTGGAGGGGTCCCCACACAACCTTCTCTTCTCCCAGCTGAACAGCCCCAGTTTTGCTTGTCTTCATAGCAGAGATGCTCCAGTCCTCTTATCAACTTTGTGGCCCTTCTCTGGACTTGCTCCAACAGTTCCATGGCCTTTTACACTGGGGAGTCCGGAGATGGGTGCAGCACTCCAGGTGGGAAGAAGAAGAAGAAGTTAGAGGAAGAAAATCACCTCCTTTGACCTGCTGGCCACACTGCTTTGGATGCAGCCCAGGGTTCCATTGGCTTTCTGGGCTAGGAGTGCACACTGCTGGCTCAGGTTGAGTTTTTCATCAGCCAACACCCCCAGGGCTGCTCTTAACCCAGGTGTAGGACCTTGTTTTGTTGAACCTCAGGAGGTTTTCACAGTCCCAGCTCTCCAGCCTGTCCAGTCCCTCTGGATGCCATCCCTTCCCTCCAGCGCATTGACCACCCCACACAGCTCGGTGTAGTCAGTGATGACTGAGGGTGCCCTCCATCCCACTGTCCATGCTGATACTGTCCAGCACCAACAGGATGCTGAGCAGTATCAGCCCCAGGACCAACCCCTGAGGGACACCATATGAGAGCTAACAATGAATGGATGATACATTATCAGGTTGACTGTAGGACAATGAACTATTGAAGAACATACAAAAAAGAGAAAAATCTAAAGTTTGTGTATTGGAGATTAGCAACTCAAATTTGTCTAGAATGGAAAGAATTGCAGCCATGAATGAACACAGCAGAAGTCTTTGAATATTTGCACATTCACAATGAAAATTACACAAAGGACCACTAATTATTCTTTGCAAAATGGATAAGACAGGGTAAGAAAATACTATAGTTTTCATGTGGTTTCTGCTACAGACAATGGAGGCAGCAAGATGAGAAAGGTTTCATCAAAGTTGCATGGTACTTCTCTATTTCTTTTTTAAACTCTAGTTCGCACAAATTTTCCACAAGATTTTCTTTGTAGAATTTTTTTTGTACATGAGAACTATGCTATATTAATACCTTTATTTTAAGGAGTTACATTTGCATCAGGGATATCAACAATATAGCTCAATATTGTGGGGTAGTCTCATCCACTAATTACATTTCATTTTTTTATACGAGACAGACTACATGAGCCTGGTTGTTTTGAAGAAGGGAAATGACAATATTTTAACTGATATTATTGCTAAGCCACTCTTCATCCTCTTGGAAAGGTCATGGAGAGCAGGAGAGGTACCTGAGGACTGAAGAAAGCCAGTGTCACTCGAGTCTTCAAAAAGACAAGAAGGAAGACCCAGGGAATTACAGACCAGTCAGCGTCACCTCTATTCTAGGAAAGGTAATGAAACAGCTCATGCTGGGTGTCATCTCTAAGCACATGGAAGACAAGATGGTTATTGGGAGTAATTGACATAGATTTTCTTCTAAAAGAAAATCTTGCTTGACTAATCTGATGGCCTTCTATGATGGAATGACTGGCTAGATGAAGGAAGAACTGTGGATGTGGTCTATTTGGACTTCAGCAAGCCTTTTGACTTGTCTGTTGTAACATCCTCAAGGGTAACCTAAGGAAGTTTGAGCTGGTTGAGTAAATAGTGAGGTGGATTGAGAACTGGCTGAATGGCAGAGCTCAGAGGGCTGTGGTCAGTGACACAGGGACTATTTGGAGCCCTTTAGTTAGCATTGCTGCCCAGGATTCAGCACTGGATCCAGTCTTGTTTGACTTATTTATCAATGACCTGGATGAAGGGACAGAGAGTCTCCTCAGCAACTCTGCTGCTAATAAAAAATGGAAGAAGTGTCTGACACACCAGCAGGTTGTGCTGACATTCTGTGAGACCTGGACAGGCCAGAGGGCTGGTGGAAAGGAGCAGCCTGGACCAGCACAGGGGGCCAACCTGCTGGAAAATTTGAGGAGATCAGCCTGTTTAGCCTGGAGAAGATGGAGTGGAGACCTGACCAATACATGCAACTATCTTCAGGCCAGGCAACAAGAGAATGGGGACAGGCTCTTTTCAGTGGTTCTCACTAACAGGATAAGAGTCAACAGGCACAAACTGAAATATGAGACGTTCCAGTTGAATATGAGGAAGAACTTATTTACTCTGAAGGTGATGGGGCACTGAAACAGGTTTCCAGATAGGTAAGGTATCTTGTTCTCTAGAGATATTCAAAATCTTCCCAGATGTGAACCTGTGCAACTTGATCTACACCAATCCACTTCAGCAGGGGAATTGGACTAGATGATCTACAGAATCCCTTCCAACCCCAAACCTTCTGTGACTCTATGACTTCATTTTCTTTTGCAATTTCAGTTGTGCTGAGCACAATTTTACAGCACCTGAGGCTTAGATCGACCATAACTTGAAAGTACCCAGTCAGGTTCTTATTCAAAATGTGACAGTCCAGAAGATCTCACAGGACTTTGCAGTTGAGATTTTTTAGGCATATTATTAAATCAAATATAGTGGTTTATAGACCAGAAGTCAATAATGGTCTTCATCCAAATGCCACTGTCCATTGCAAAAGTTCATAAGTAAATATTTTCAGCAGAATGATGAAGTGGAGTAAGACCTCTGGAGTTCAAGACTTTTTACTTTCTACTGTTATATAGAATTGATTTTTTTTTTGTCTTTAAACCACCAAAAAAAAAAAAAAAGCCT
The DNA here is from genome assembly GCA_013397555.1 of Urocynchramus pylzowi. NCBI lineage: Eukaryota > Metazoa > Chordata > Aves > Passeriformes > Fringillidae > Urocynchramus > Urocynchramus pylzowi. Next base: position 304,033 of record VZRH01002290.1, on the reverse strand, counting down.
TTCATCTCTTTATTAGGAAGAGACACTGTTTTCAGTGTTATGTTAAGAAAGAGTGCCAAAGGATAGAAACCTAAAAAGCAAGACAGAACCTTTGAAGGAGTCTGTCATTTTCTCATAAATTCTGCCTTGAGTGCAAGTGCAAAACAGAATCACGGAAAGAGCAGAGCTTCAATTCTCCATGTAGACTAGGGATTTCAACCTAAAGCAAGATTGGATCCTCATGCTTCTTGTGGAAAGATGGCTGGGAGTAAAATCTAATGCAACTAAGAAATTATATTCACATCCTAACAGAAATTGTAATGGTACTGAAGTTACAGGGTAAAATGCAGCTGCTAGTCCCTGGATGGAACACAGTTGGTACGCTCCATGATGATTCCCCAGCAGTAAGCACCTGCTGAGGGGGATGGAATGGAGGGTGGAGCAGAGTGGAGACACCATGTCGTGTTCAGACTCTGTGGAAATTCTCTCAGGGAGGGGAACTCGGTGGTACTTTGCAGCTGAGAAACCACATAGCACCTGTCAAACAGTGGAGGGAGGAGACGATGTCCTGCTGATGAGCCAAAACCTGTGATGAAATCTCTCTCCTTAGATGAACTTGGTTCATTATAGCCTAATTTTAAGATTAAGGCACACATCCATCCCAAAGTTGCCCACCTCCAAGGTACAGCCATCCCTCACTGGGCACATGCAATATTTTTTTAATGATGTCTTTAAAAATGAAGTGAATTTTACACCAATCAGTAACAATGGGAGGCAGGACTAGAGTCACCTGAGCTCTACCTAAACATAAAGAGACAATATAAAAACAGGTCAAGAATGGAGGAAAAGTTAGAGAAGACACCATCATTATTGCTGGCATCAGTCAACAGGCTGAACCTTCTTTCTCCCTCATAGGGATGCCTGTTGGATAGGAACTATTCTCTGCATGCTGAATTCTTGTGTTGGGGATTTGAGATAGTGATTTGAATGTTTTTGCAATCAGATACTGTCACTGACAATTATCAAAACTTGAATTTGTCACAAAATTATATTAATAAAGAGTGTTATGCTGTAAAGTGTTGGGGAGTCCTTCACAGGCTCTGGCAATCACTGGCAGTGGGTAACATTCTTGTGTAAAGCAGGAGACCCACTGAGAGGTCATAAGTGGGAAGATCTGCTGAGGGGCCTCCCTTCTGCTATTGGTGTGTGTCCCTGAATAAGTCAACCAAATCCCTCCAGTCCAGCAACATTGCTCAGTGAAGGGTTCCCCTAAAGGGCACTGAAAGACTGGTCAGGTACAAGGGTTTCCTTTCCTGGGGCACTGAGAGACCAATCAAACACTAAGGGTCGAGGAAATCTCCTCCTCTTCACATGACAGCTCCTTCCTAAAAGAAGAATTTAATTATGCACTCTTGTGCATTTCAAGTTGTCCAATGTGTCAAATGTTACATCAAGGTGGTGATCCACATTCTGCTGCTGAGAAAAGTAAGTTCCCATCCTCATTTATACACAGGGCTATTTCTTTCACTATCATATATTGGATGTGAGTAAGAAAAGGAAAATAAATTTCTATAGATTCATGCATAAATATTTATGGATATGTATAGGGATGCACCTACATACAAACATGAATATTATAAATATAATATTTGCTGTCTTTTAAATTAAGCTTTTTTCTGAGATATTGAAAATTTGTGGGAAAAAAAAAAAAGAAATTATGATTTCTATCTGTTAAAAGCAAAGCGAACCTTTGAATTTCCTTTCTTTTGCCTTAAAGATATATTTGCAACTTCAGTCAGCTTTAGTCTTGACCAAAGTGTTAGACAGAGTTTTCAGCTAAATTTGTTCTTGTTATAAAATGCTGGACTCACATCCACACTGAAGGTAGGTGTCATGTATTGTTTATTTGCTGTCCTGTAGATGAGACATTTGAAAATAGAAAATACACAGGCTCAACAAATCAGCCATGTTTTCCCACTATGAACTTTATCTTTGTCAGTGCAAACACAGATAAAAAACATCAGAACTGGAATACAAATATTTCCTTACATTTCAGCTTCTGACTCAGTTCTCAGGTTCTCAGTTCAAATAATCACCTTCCAAGTTTTCCTGAGAATCTTTTTGATATCTTTTGAGACCACCTCTTTGAGTTTATTAGTTACAAATTTTTATACCTTTTTAGGAACATAAGGTAAATTTCTGACTATTAGCAAGTTGTTTTACCCAATTCACTGTTACATAAAATTTTATATATTTGATGTCTCTTTATTATAATATTGTCTGAAAGACAGAAAGATTTTCCTCTTGCTGAAACTGAAAGCAAAGAATATGTCATTAGCTGAGCATGGATATTTTAATAGGGCTTTCAAGTCCTCATATATATTCAACTATTTAGTTCCCAGAGGCTTTATTTTTAATTTATCTTTAATATTAATGTGCTTCATTATTTTAGATGCTAGCAAGTATAGAGGGACTCATAAGGAAAAAAAATTATACTGTTGTCCCTATCATAAAATTAGCAAGTATTTTCTGTTATCCTAATATATTTTCTTATATTCTCTACATGCAATAACTCAATGGGTACAACATTTGATGCTGCTTTTAATGATGGGGCCTAAAGACCACATCTTTCTTTTTACCTGATGAAAGATACAGGACGCAATCCAACATTTAATACACAGCTCTCCTGATTTTGCTGGATTTTGGAACGTGTCTTAAGTGAGCTGTACATTCCTGATTCACTCAGGAAATCAGCCCCAAAACTACTTCACAAGACATGACCTCATCCTTATAATGAGCACTGGACAATTTGTTTCAGTAATGGGTATAATGGCAAAAAGCCAAGGAGGGTAGGGGAGAATCTGATCTGTTATTTTTGTCAACCTAGGAATAATGTAACCTTTGTACAACATACAAAGCATCACTTAGGAGCTGTGCCTAAACTGCTAAAGATGAACTCTGCTCTCTGCTATAAGCAGACAGCTCTCTGTGAGAACTGTGGGTATAGTCTATGCATGTCTGAATTTAAAATTTCTTCTAGACAGTATTGTTTTGTAGTGGCTTTTTTTTTTTTTTTTTTTCCAGTGGACCCTCTCTCAAATTCTTTTCCTTTCATCAGATTGAATGAGACAATTATCTTATTCTGTTAGCATACCAGTATCTCTACTTCACTTTCTCAATCAAAACATTTCAATTGTGAGCCCCTTTGGGGTAAGGGTTGTTTTTCACTCTGCATTTAGTGCTCAGAGGTATATTGTTTTTTAGAATCATGGTATTCTAGATTTTAAGTAATACATGAAAACTTTATACAGAAAACACAAATTGGGTAAGAATTGTGTATCTGTATCTGATTTACTTGGAAACCTTCACTTCATGCTCTGGTACCCAGCATGGAGAAGGCACAGATTTTTCGCATTTACATTTACTGACCATTAATATAAACAATTGCAGTTAATTGATGTTTTCACAAAGTACCGTGTATTCTTAATTTTTGTAATGGCCTTCACACCTAGGGAAGATAGATAAATGTGACATTGGAAAGCAAGAGATACAATTTTTGTTGTTGAAATCAATTCACTTCAGAAACAAAGGACCTTGAAAACGGAGAGAGACTTTATGATTCATATTTCTCTTTGCAATGACCATTTGACACACTTAGATCTAAGATTCACATAAACATTTTTTTCAGAAATGAGACATTAAGACTAATTATGACATTTTATAAAAGTACTTGGCAATGATCTTAATGAGAAAGAAAATTGTTTTGACTTTAATTAAAATGAGTTATTTTCTTGCTTTTATAATGTTATGTAAGTGACATACTCAACATTTTGTTTACTCCTGAATAGATTATAGATTATATATATCTATAGATTTATAGATACACATACATATATATATATATATGAATATATATATATATGCACATAGCCCAACAAAGCAGCACTTAAAGAAAAATATTTTAAATTTTATAAGATCAGAGAAAAGACAATAAAAAAGGAAAGTACAGAAGAGTTCAAAATAATGTATGATTTAGGGACAGCAGAGGAAATCATCTCTTCTAGTAACTAAATGTGACAATTTATAGAAAGGCAACCCCTTCCAAATGAATAGAAAGAAAATAAATATATACACAATCCACCATTAGCTTGGGATAATTATTCCACAACTTTCCTGTTAGGTCAAGGCTCAATAGGATTCAAATCATCCTAATATGTTCATGGACAACAAGAATAACTATACTTACAATAGGAAAGTCACAAAGTCAATGTGTCAAAACTATAAACTGTCATTAGACATGTAGAATAAAAAAAAGCTTCTTCCATGTCAGTCCACAATCACACATTAGTGTTTCTCCCACATATTAAATTTGTTATTGTCGGAAAAAAAACCACAGATAACTGGACTCAAAATTTTCCCTTCTGGCTTGGACTAAGAATTATTACAGAAGCGGCCCATCCTGATGAAAATGGACTTTATTTTACTAAGAGTTATGAAAATACCTATTCCTGTATAAAATCATAGAATCATAAAATGGTTTAGGTTCAAAAAGACCCTAAAGATCATTTAGTATCAATCGCCATGCCATAAGCAGGATCATCTTTCCCAAAACCATATTGCTCTATCCTACCTGGCCTTGAATGAATCCAGGGATGGGGCATCCACAGCTTTTCTCACCAACCTGTCACCACCCTCACAGTAAAGGTTTTCTTCTTTGTATCTAATCTAAACCTACTCTCTCCTAGATTAAAACTATCCCCACCTTGTCCTATCACTACACGCCCTTGTAAAAAGTGACTCTTCATCTTTCATGCAGACTCCTTCCAGGTACTGGAAGGCAATGCTAAGGTTATCCTAACACCTTCTCTTTTCCAGGCTGAATGACTGCAATTCTCTCAGCCTTCCCTCATAGGAGAGGTGCTTTATCCCACTAATCATCTTGGTGTTCCTTCGTTATACTCATTCCAACAGGTCCATGTCCTTCATGTGCTGGGGATCCCAGAGCTGGATGCAGCACTCCTCATGCAGTCTCACCAGAGTGGAGGGGCAGAATTATGTCCCTCAAATGGCTGACCATGCTTCTTATGATTCAGCCCAGGATACAATTGTCTTTTTGGGCTGCAAGAGCACATTATTGGCTCATGTCCAACTTCTTATCCACCAGCACCTCCGAGTTCCTCTCTCAGGGCTGCACTTGATCTTTTCATCCCCCAGCCCAGATCGATACTGGGGGTTGCCCCAAATCAGGTGTAGCATCTTCTCTTGGTCTTATTAGAACCCATGAGATTCCCATGAGCCCCCTTGAGCTTGTCAAGTTGTCTGTAGATAACATCCTGCCCTTCAAGTGTGGCAACCACTGTCTTCAGCTTGGTGACATCTGCAATTTGCTGAGGGTGCACTCGATCCCTTAATCTACATCATTAATTAAGATAATAAATAACACTGATCCCAGTACAAACTCCTGAGGGACACCACTCATCACTGGTGTCCGTCAGGATTCTTAGCTGTTGACCACTACCTTTAGGATGCGACCGTCCAACTAAATCCTTATCCACCTAAAATGAGTACTTCATGTCTAAAGTCCACAAAATGCTTCTCAGTCCTTCTACGTGTATTTTGCTTTTGCTGAATGTCGTGGTTTAGGAATGGCTCTGCTTGGTTTAGTGTCCCACCCCCCACCAAGACTATCCCAAATCAGGTGCTGTTCATTTGCTTTCTCCCTCTTCCTTCTTCCTTAACTTTTTCACTTTGTGGACAGACTTGAAAACTGGAAGCAGGAAAAGATGATAAGCATGGGTTGAAATAAGAAACAATTTACTGGAAAGAGGAGTGAGTTACAAAAATGAACAGTAACAATATTGGTAACAAAAGTATACAAAAAGAGAGTTCACATACAAAAGTGCTCACTGCAGACACCGGGCAGCAATGAACAATTGTTCCCTACACCACCACGCCCTTCTTCTCACTGCAATAATGACCTGATGTGGTATGAATAACAATCTAGACATTCCCACAGAGGCTCCAGCCCCTCCTGCTCACAGCTACTGAGAAAATTTAACTCTGTCTTGGCCAAAACCAAGCAACTGGATCATTCAATACAAGAACATTAAAACCATTCCATGATGAGCCACCCCTTTTCCTTGGAATTAAATTTTATTCATATTAAGTGGGAACCTTTAAGGTTAAAACATGGCAGAGAAAGAAGGAAAATAAAATCTTTACTGTTCAGGAAGGGTGGACAGACTTCATGTACCTCAACATCAAGTTTTATTTCTTTTTCTTTGTTTTCCCTTCTCATTTCTCTAGTCCATGTGAGCTCAGGTCATGCCAGGCTGAAACATCCAAAATACTCAGCCAATTAAGGTAATTCTGATGGTGTGTACTCATGGCAACTGTTGGTATAAGATACTGTGAAACTTGTGTAAGTCAGCATGCCAAAAAGTAATTGGTGGCAGTATTCCAGAAAGAATTAAATTCACTGAATAGCTGTTAATAAGGTTTTTACTCAGGGGTATTTCTCTCTCATGCTCTGTGTTAGTAACCCTAACAACAGAATTCTCCCTTGTGAATTAGTGAAATAGACTAGATAAAACAATGTAAATGGAACATATAAAATTTTCTATTAAATTATTCGAAGCTTAAGGACTTTCCCTAATCCCCTCATCAATTATAATAGAGCATTTCACATACACATAGGATGTAGGGGTTTTGATGAATCCTATAAGAAATACATATGTGTGTGTTTGCACAGGTATGTACATGCATGCCTGAAAGAAGGAAGCTGTTTTTGTCTCCTGTATCACAGTCATAGAAGTAATCCACATAATGAGGAAGAAATCAGGTATGAAATAGCAGTAGAGAATTACCAACAACCCTATTCTTCAAGTGCAACATGGACAAAAGATCTCTTATTATAGACATATTATAGGGAGAGGCATGTAGTTCATGTGAAGAGTATGGATTTTAAGAATTTTGGAAGTCCCCTGTAGATCAGAGTTCTCCTTTTCACCCTGAAGATGGCTCACTAACATTTGCAGCTATCTTCCACATCCTTATCTCAACATCATACCCACCTAACAACCATCCTAAACTTTCTTTGCTTCAATCAAGCAAAAAGGGATTGAAATCCCATATTTAAATAATTTCATTTGTGGAAGTGTTATACTCTCCTGACTCCATTACTCATAAAGCACCCACAGGCAAACTACTGCATATAGTAAGATCAACAATATTATAGATTTGGTTCAGTTTGCTCTGAAAAAATCTGTTGTATGAACCATGGGTCCTCTGTAAACACATTTTTCTGTAAAGCTTGAGTCAGTTCCCAGTGAAACTGTGCCAAAAGATATCTGGGAGGAACATGTCAGCAAGTACTTAGAAGTAATCCTCACATCTTTCCTCCAGTAATTCATTTTGCAATACCCTTTCCTGTCAAACTGGAGATGAAAAAATTGCCCCCTCTGCGCTGATGAGATTGATTTCTTTTACAGGCATTGTTGTAACTAGTTTACGTAAAATGAAATGTGTGTCACAAAAAATAAACCACACAGTGTCACTGAATAAAGGAGCAAAGTGTTTCTTTATACTCACGGAAAGAGTTATTTTTGAGTAGGACAGAAATATCAAAAGAATGTTTTCTGATGTGTTGTTTAACACATTCTTATCTGTCTGGCAATGCAAATAGCATGTTGTGTTATAGCTGAATGGTTTAAACTATTAAGACTTATTCTAAGCTGGTCTAAACATATCACAAGATATAGACTATGCCATGAGTAATTTTCATATATTTCACTTTTCATAATTTTCACTAACACTTTTCTTTTTGAAGGTGCTTTACATTGCCAGAAGAGCTACATGGACCAGGAAATCTTTTCTAAAAGTAGAGAGAAATGGAGAAAACTGAACAAATAGTATCAACAAATTTATGTGTGTATTATGCCAGCACTTGTAAGATTTCTGTCTGTGCATGTTTCTGATGTGATATCTCCACTTACATGTATCATCACTTATTTAAATAATTTTCTCTATAAATCTATGGCACAAATACTACAAAACTTACCGAGCATGAATCATGGAGAAACATGTCAACCTCTTCATTTTAATTAATCTTTCTGTTTAAAACAGTGGTCACTTCAGAATTTCAAGAAAGTCTGAGAGGATTTCTGGTGGTCAATGACTAGGGATGTCAGTAGATCCACTCTACATAGAGAACTTAGGAAAGAAGAGAGAGATCTTTTTGAACTGTTGAGAGAAATGGAGAAAACTGAACAAAAAGTGTTATCAAATTTACATGTACATCCCTCTGTTTATGAAAGTACTATTTTACTCTAAGTACTGCATAAAATCAAGATGGCAGGGAAAAATAATTGTGTACTAAATTATGCTCTGTTTGTAACACTGGCTTTATTCTGATTTCCATTTAAGTGAACTTTCCTTATGTCTTCCTGGAAATAAATATGAGGAAGAAGACGGATGCTACAGATTTACTTGAATTCACTTGAGCATCCTACTTATCCACAGAATGAGACTTTAGCTTGTCTCTTCAACTTGTACTATGGCAGCTGATCCACTGTGGATGGTCATGTAGTGCATTGGATCCTATTATTCACTGGTTAAGAATAGGATGTAAGTGAAACTCTATATTTACAGGACCTTCTGTTTTGTCTGGGCTAGAAAAATATTTGATTAATAGTAACAGCATGAACTTGAATATGTATCTCACAAATTACAATCTTGATGACAATTCTAACTGCTCAAGCTTGTCTTTACTGCATTTTGACTAAAATTTCTGCCTGAATATGCTCAAAAGGAAGGTAAATATAAAATAAAATACTTACTTTCAATTCAACATTTCAAACAAAACTGCATAATTCTGGGAAAATTTATAATTCCAGTATGACTTTTTTAATAGAGGAGATTATTTTCAAGTTGTTTTGGCAAGGTCACTGAAACATTCCTCTTGTGTTAATGGTTTTTAAAAAAACTTTGGTGAAGTGCTAGAAGTATGCTACATATTCTAATAGCAAATAAAGGTTAGTTCCTGTCAAATTAAAGAATGCAAAAAATTGCAGGACCTCCATGCATGGAACATTCCTTCATGTATTTGGGTGTCCTAATTTCTGAGAAACTGGCAACAGAGTTCAAATAATTTTCAATAAAAAGGGAAACATTTTCATTGAATAATATCTGGTTCCTGGTTGGTACGTGGGTCAGTATATATCTGTGCTTTTTGCTAGGGTTTTCTTACAAGCCTGACACCTATGAATAAGAATCAAACAAATTTTTCATATAGACCACATTAAAGAAACATTTAAGTCTTGAAGAAATTCAGTGATCTTTTTTATAGCCTAACTTATAGCAAGTGGAGTATGACACTGCAGCTTGACCTCAGTTTCTGGTTCTGTCTCTGGTTTCCTTGGAGACTTTCTGCAGGTCACTTCCTCACCCTTTGTGAATCATAGAAAGGTTGGGGTTCAAAGGGGCCTTAATGATCATCTCTTCCGGCATGCCTCAAGTGAAAGAACAAGATCAGATTAGATATTAGGAAAAAAAAAAAATCACTGAAAGAATGGTTGGAATAAGTTGTCCATGGGGGTGATGGAGTTACTACCTCTGGAAGTGTCCAAGTGACATCTGGATGTAATGCTTAGGGATATGGTTTGGAGACTATTATGTTCTTGCTAGGTTGACAGTTTTACTATGTGACCTAGAAGATCTCTTCCAACCTTGATTATTCTGTGATCTATTTCCAAAATCCTCTGTCATAGAATGGGCACCTNAAAAAAATCACTGAAAGAATGGTTGGAATAAGTTGTCCATGGGGGTGATGGAGTTACTACCTCTGGAAGTGTCCAAGTGACATCTGGATGTAATGCTTAGGGATATGGTTTGGAGACTATTATGTTCTTGCTAGGTTGACAGTTTTACTATGTGACCTAGAAGATCTCTTCCAACCTTGATTATTCTGTGATCTATTTCCAAAATCCTCTGTCATAGAATGGGCACCTTCCTATAGACCAGGTTGCTCAAAGCCAAAGCCAGTCTTGCCTTAAACACTTCCAGGAATGGTTCATTCACAACTTCTCTGTGCCACCTGTACCAGTGCCTCACCAGCCTCACAGTAATGAATTACTTCCTAAAATCTAATCTAAACCTACTCTCATTCAGTTTAAAAACATTATGTTTTGTAAAAGCAAACTTTGCCCTTGTAAAAGGTCACCCTCCACCTTTCTTGTAGTCTCCCTTCAGGTCCTGCAACACTGCTGTAAGGCCAGAGAGCCTTCTCCTGCTGCAAAGCCTCAGCTCTCTCAGCCTGTCTTCATAGGAGAGAAGGTTCAATCCTCCTCTGGTCATCTTGGTGCACTCCTCTGGACTAACATAGGGGGTTAGTGTTGGGGGTCACAGAGCTGGGTGCAGAACTCCAGGTGAGGTCTCATAAGGGCAGAGTAGAAAGGCAGAATCACCTCCCTGGATCTGCTGGCCATGCCTCCTTTGATGCAGCCAGGACACAGTTGGCTTTCTGGTCTGCAAGCGCACATTATCAGGTCATATTCAGCTTCTCATCAACCAACAGCCCAAGTCCTTCTCCTCAGGGCAGCTCTACACCCAGCCCCCTCCCCCAGTCTGTATCTGTGCTTGGGATTGTACTGGCCCAGGTTCAGGGCCTCACACTTGGCCTTGTTGAACTTCATGTTCACATTGTCATCAGTGCTACTAATTTGATGTATTTAATCCTTAATTTCCTTGAATTTTGTTAGTAGTGTTTGAAAAAAAAACAAAACCTCAGAAGTTCTGAAACAGTCCTTTACCATTTCTGCCACATTTGTCTCATTTTGTGTAAACCTTGTTGGATAATTCAGCTTCAGGCATGGCGCTTCCTTAAGCCTTCCATTTTGGCAGACACATTTCTGGTGAATAAATAATTGTCTGAAATACTCAGGTCCATTCTGATTTCCTTCTCTGTAAGAATCCAAAATTCAGTAAGGAAAGAAGAAATCGTTCTGCGGATCATCTGACACAAACTGGGAACTACTATAAGTCATTAAGAAAAACTCTTTTAGTCAGATTTCAAAAAAAAAAAAAAATCTAGAAACAAGCACTCTGAGTATTGGCAGAAGATCCAATGCTAACTGAATGTTACATTTTGATTCTTTATTGCAAAGAAGTGAACAGAGTCCTGAAGAAAGACTGCTTGATGACTGAAGTGATTGATATTGGCTAACCCAAGGTGCATTTACAAACTATTTTGCTTTACAAATTTTTTATAGACTGTCTTTTCTTATTTGAAATGTAGACATTCTCTATTTAGTAACCTCATTTAACTTTATCAACGTTTGAGAAACAGTGCAATTGATCTGAAGACAACGCAACATCCTTCTCTGATTGTTTTAAAAGATGCTGATAATGAAGTTGGGTAGCACTAATATTTCACCTCATTCTTTTTCTTTCCATTTGTAAAATTTTCTTCTCTATTATACTTTATACTTAGTTAATCTGATTCCATCTTTCTTTACCCAGTCTTAAAAATATTTTTTAAATTTAATTAATGTAAACTAAAGCTGAAATGTGAAGTGATCTCTATATTCATTATATGTATCTTGCATTTTAAGAAAAAAACATTTTGAAAATAAGTTACATGGTACAAATTCCCTTCTAGAAAAATTTCGTGCATCCCTCACAATACCTTAAACTCCCTATTTTTAATCCTAATTTCAGGTAAAATGCCAACATTTTCCATTTTAAAGCTTACAGACTGCTATTAAAAGAAACAAGAACTCCTGCCAACTCTTGGCCACTCTAAATAAGAAAAAAAAAATCATAAAGGACTAAAATGAGCTGCTTTTTACTGCAAAATTTTCCATTTTTACTGGCAGTTCTCTACTAGTAAGTGCTCATAAACTATGTCCATGATGAGCAGTACGGTTTTCAGTCAGAGGATGATAATTTGTATCAAATTTTGAGGACCAGCAGATGGTGCTATTGCAGATGGCTATCTTGTTTGGTTTTGTTTAGTTGGGGCTTTTCCTGACAAAAACTGGCCATAAGCTCTTAAAAACTGCATTTATTGTCAGTCAGGCCCTGGTGCTTTTCAAAAACTGTGGATGTTCTTTGTATATACGGCTTTATATCCAGTGGTGTTGTTTTCTTAAAGATTTGTTATGGATTTTAGTCATATAAGCAACCTGATATTATATGGTGCAAGGAAATTGCAGTATTTGACTTGCTGGAATGGAGGAATCAAGGAAAATCAGTAATGTGCTCCTGCAAAGACACAATATTCTGGTTCTATAAGGTCTAAATAAAACAACTTGAAATTACTGTAATTGGAAGTGTTTCATTAGACCCTCTTAGGTCTAGAAATGTAAAAGGACTGTGCTTCCAAGCACATAGCATAAGTTTTCTCTAGACAAGCAAAACACAAGTGAAACATCTCAAGACAGGGATATCATTAAAGCAATGACAGTCTTTTGACAAATGCTGTAATTTATCAAAGGTACAAAGCTTTTTTGTATTTGGGGCAGAAACTGGTCATCAGCTCCAGTAAAAAGTAGGAAAGAAAAGGAAGATAAAGTGGACAAAGACTTAAATTTAAAAACATAATGAAAGTTACAATAAAAAGAAGTAGTGAATTTTCTTGACTGACACCAAGGAAAATATAAGCCTTCCCCTATGAATTTTATTTTTGGAACCATTGAACAGAGATCTGTAAGTGCCTCTGTGACCAGGCTGTTGGTATCCAGATACAGAACCTGTGGCACAAGAGGTTCAGTGAAAGAAGGCAAGTATGAACTGCCTTTTTCTTAAGAGTGTTAAGAAAACACTCTTAAGAAAAAGGCAGCTTTTTATTTTCTGCAACATAAAATACAAAATTTAAAAAAAAGGAAAAAAAAATAAAGAGAAAAGAAAAGCAAAGAAAAGGAAAAGAAAAGAAAAGAAAAGAAAAGAAAAGAAAAGAAAAAACTATATGTAATGTTGTTCAAACTCTCATGATCTCTAGTCTCTGGCACCCCACTCAGTTTTCTGTCTGTCTGTGCGTTTCCTTTTTTTTTTTTTTTTTTTTGAGAAAAATTGTTAA